>OX326947.1:38729813-39329813 GCA_946800315.1 Misopates orontium
GAATTGTATATACCATGTACCCACCTTACCCTGCATCGATTTTATATAACATCTGAGTGTGCTTCATGTTTTAGAATTGAATAATGTAAAAATATATAAAATATCACTAAGATGACGTCGTTTTGATATTTCAAATAAGATGCTGAATGTGGAAAATAGAAAATTTACACATGTATTTCATACAATTCTAATATATTGAGCTTTTTCAAATCATAAAATGAAATGATAAATCGAATTTCACTATTTTCGTCGATTTGGACAAAGGTTCCATCACAAACTGTAATATCTTTGTATGACTTTTTAAATATTATTATACTTTCAACAAAACTATAGTTGTCATTATAAGTCACAAGAATAGTAGCACATATATTTGCACAAAATAGTGTCGCCTCTCTGATTTAACTTCTGCAGAGGTGAGCTTGTAACTTTAGGGTTCCAAGATACAAACCAATATAGTTGTTTACTTAATATACAAACATTCTATTTTTGGTACTAAACTCAGAATTGGAACCCATTTATTATTTTTGTCTATAATTCAATTAAAGAAGCTAAGTAAGGAAGAAAAAAAATCATTAAAAAAGTATTTGTGAGCAAAAAAAGACAAGAAGAAAAAAATAAAATATGTTGCATAAAGAAAATATTACTTTATGAGTTAGGGGGCAATCTGCTTAACTTTGCCAAACGTTAGGGGGCAAAGTTTTACAGTGCAGCAAACGTTAGGGGGCACTCTGCTCATTTTGTGCAAACGTTAGGGGGCAATGTCTAACTCATAAACGTTGGTTACCAAAGGTTAGGGGGTAATAGTCCAAAGTGGTCGGACGAAATGCCCTTTCGCCGAGCAAGTGCTGGGCACGTTTTGGAATCTCCGGTGGAATATTCCACCGGTCAACGGTCCAGGGGGCAACTCGCAAAACTTATGAAACGTTAGGGGGAAGTCCAACTTCTAAAATGATAGGGGGGACATCGCAAATCACCCCAAACGATAGGGGGGTGATCGCTATTGACCCTTATTAAAATCATAAGAGCACTTTACCTCAAAACAACACATAATAGCACTTTGCCTCCAATAACTTAAAAATAAACACTCTACCACCTAAAAGGTTGAATGGACGAAGTACTATGTTACTATAAATTTTAGGAGTAAAGTGTTTATTTTTAAGCCTTAGGAACGAAGGGTAACATGTCTTATTTTGGGGGTAAACTGTTATTACAAAAAACGTGCTGTGATAAAATGCCTAAAAAAATTGTGAAGGAATTCACATGAGAGAAAAAGTCCATTTTTCGTTGAACTTCTTCTGAAGTCAAGTGTTTATTGTAAGCTTATAAGGCAGTGCTGAAGTGTTCTTACCCCTATTTAAAATATCGAGTTTTACGGTGTGATGGGGCATGGTTGTTACACACAGATGTACTGGCTGCCAAAACTTGTGAAATTATAAAATTCATTTAAAATATATTTAGAGAAAAAAAATCATAAAACTACAGAAGAAATCAACCTGTCAGATCGAAGAAAAATGAGAAAAAGAACCAAAGACACATATGAAACAGTAAAGTCTAAAATATTTTTCACTCGTTCGCTAGAGCGTAATATGCAGCCATGGAGCAGAACAGACTGATTTCCAGATGAATTTTATTCGAAACCAACTAATTAAGGGATAGTTATTGTTGAATAATAACAGAATACATTTAAATGGACATTATAAGCTTTCTCTAAAGTATCGGTAATTACAGAAAAAGCTCCGGAAGTGCAAATGTAATAATCTAGATGTAAAGAAGGGGATAGGAACATCACCCAAACTTAAAACACGATTTTTACTAAAAGTGCTCTCCTTACAGGGAGTAGAAACAAAAGAGACATCGTACTTTTGAGGTGCCGAGAGCTTTAGTTTCCTTGATTCTAATACCACGAAGAAACAAAATTCTTATACTTAACCAAGCAAATCCTGAAAATCTAAGCTTCACTTGGGAGAACATTTAAGAAATGATAGATCTCTTCCTCATCAAGCACTCCCACCTCTGTTGAGCAAACCGAACAACTAACACATCTATATGTTTCAGCGGAAGTAGGACTTGCTTCAGTTTGAGAACCCCCTTTGTTCCTTTTTCTTTTACTTCCCGTTTGGGGCAACTCCTCCTCAATTTTACAATTCACAACAAACATTGCGCGGTATTGGGTCACGTACTTTTCATGCCTGCAAGACCCACAATTTGAAAATGTTAAGAACTGAGGTAATGCAATTTCCCGAAGTTCAAAATATAGTTTCCCTTCCTATAAAAGAAATATACATATAATTTCCCTTTAGCAAGAGAATAAAGAGAGCAGAAACATGACAGGGAGACTAAGCATATGACATAAAGTACAAGATTACACGAATTGAGAATCTCATGGTTAAGGCATTCACTAGTGTCACTGCAACAGTAATTTGGCATGAAAGGCTAACCAGTAACCAACATATTAAAAATTCAGTACGCAAAAAAATTGCCTTTTCCCAACAAAACATTCATACACAAATTAAATTTAAACAGCAGGATCATATCTGACAAGACAAGCAGGTCCAAGAAGATCAAGTTGAAAGAAATAAGTTAGTTAAGAGTGTTTTTGGATTGAGCGATTTGACAGCAAGCAATGATTAAAACTAAGAACTTTAGACGACTCCAATATATGACAGATGCCAATCCCGTCAAACAAATAAAGTTTAATGTTTCAACAAAAAGACCATTGTTGCAATAGATATTGCCGAGTGGTGACATTAGTCAAACTTAAGTTTATAGGACAGTTAACCAAGTCCTGGGAAAATGCACGTTCCAAGAGCTCAACTGAACACATCTAGAGGACTGGGCTAGGGAAGATACACTCAAATCCAAAGCCCAAGGGCCGCCTTGCCCCGAGGCACGCCAGAAAACTGGCTTTAGAGAAATAGCTTCGAAAGAATACATTTAACTTACTACTGACAGGCCTTACTATCTTGTCTTACAAACAAATAGTTTGCAATACATGAACAAACTGGTGTTAGTAGACTCCAGAACACGGCAGAATTGAAGAGGAACGCATTCCTACGAGGCTAACAAGCAAACCTAATACAAGCTCATGCCTAAACTATAGAACATGCTCGAGTGAACTTATTCTAGTTATTGAACGTTTTTCCCAGTAGAAGTTCAGTGCAGGCTCGAGTAGATAAGAATTGCCCAAATCACAAAAGGCAAGATTTATTGAGAAATGATTTGGAGATGAACGAACCTCTGGCAATCTAAGCAGAGGGTAGTGAAGCAAGCTGGGCAGCTGAGTAGGGCATCAGAAGTGTGACCTCCTTTTCTCTGTTTGCGGGCCCACAACTCATCTTTCTCGTCCAGTTTCGAACCGTAGAATTCGGGCTTCACCGAGTAGTCAATCTCAGAGGTGTGGGTAGGACCTTCGCCTCTTCCGCTCATTCTTCTCTTAGATACCACAAAACCCTCTGCTGTTTTCTTTTCAATTTTTAACAACAGAACAGACAGACTCAATATCTATTTAATTGGATTTCTTGTGATTATAGAAAATCCCCCTTCAATTCATTCGCATAATAAATATTAAAAGGTATTCTAACATCGCTTATTTTAAAGGGATAATTACACATACCACCCCTCTACAACTTAAGGGTTGTTTGGAGTGTTATTTATGATCTTATTATGCTTTATTACACTTACATCCTTGAAGTTTGGAATATCTAAAATATTCTTTGATATTTGAAAAATATAAAAAAATTCTCCAAATAACTTTATAGACTACTATATTACTAACTAAATATATACAACTACTAAAATTATTTTTCTCAAAATCATACTTTTTTTAATTAATCACTATGAAACATCAATCAATTATGTCTTTACTACACAATTTATTTCTTTTCTCACTCAAAAAAAAATGTTTAATTTAAAATTTGAAATAAATTTAAATTTTAATCCAAAGTACATTTTTGAATCAAAACATTCAACTTTTAGTTCTTTTTTCATATTTTAATTTCTCAAGCAAATCTCCGTCCAAACTCAACTAACTACTATCTTTTGTCTTTCTAGTTGCAATTGTAACCTACCAATCATTTTAGCAATAGAAGAAGATAACCACTGAGATTTGGTTGCAGAATATTGGAAAACAAAACTCTAAATTGGAAGACGTAGTTGATGTACCATATTTTGGTACTGCCACGTCATAATATTCGATATAATATTTGAGCATATTTTGGGATTATTATGCCACGTCAGCACCATTATTTTTTAATGCAAAATTACAATTCAAAGCAAAACTCAAAATTAGGCCTGTGCAGGCCCAATTTAGAGTTATTCAGGGCCCAAGTCAACTTATAATTCGACTTGGAATGGACTTCTAGCTAAGGAAGGACTCTAAGTGGTATATAAAGGGAAGGAGAACTTATAATCCTACTTGGAATGTACTTCTAGCTAAGGAAGGACTCTAAGTAGTATATAAAGGAGTCATATTCATCATTCAAAGGGAGGAGAAGTTTTGGAGAGTCAATCCCGAGCTGGATTTTGACTAGTGAATTCGAGCTATCAATTCAAGTCCGAATTCGATGAATTGTACATGTCTGGAAAGCCTCTCAAGTCTAGTTTCCAGATCAACAAGCGGATCGAGATTCCAAGGTCCAGAGAAGAAGATATAGCAAAAACGGTGAGGCTGCGCAAAGCTGGAGAATAAGTCGAAATTCAAGAGCCTGGAGCTGTATTTCGACTAGTACATTCGAGCTATCAATTCAACTCCGAATTCGATGAATTATATATGTCTGGAAAGCCTCTTGAGTCTAGTTTCCAAATCAAAATGTGGATCTAGATTCTGAGGTCCAAAGAAGGAGATATAACAAAAACGGCGAGATTGCGCAAAGCTGAAGAATAGGTCGAAATTCGACCTATTTGGCCTATTTCGACCTATTTGGCCAAATTCGACCTATTTGGCCTATTTCGACCTATTTGGCCTATTTTGACCTATTTTGCCAAATTCGACCTATTTGGCCCAAATTCGACCTATTTGAGGTCCAATTCGACCTATTTCAAAATAGCTCTGATTCGACCTATTTTGAGTCATAGTTCTACTTGGATTGCACTTTTAGACGAATAAGGACTCTTATTACTATATAAAGGGGTCCCATGCCTCATTCTAAGGTACGTTTTTATTTTCTTGCATCTAATTTCGAGCTATATACATCGAATTCGAGCTATAGAGCAATAATTCGAGCTATATTGCAATAGCTCTTGTTCGATCTATATAGAGTGTATTTCGAGCTATTTGAGAGTAATTCGATCTATTCAGGTTTTCTCATCACGGTTCTCAATACCATTTCGAGGTGTGCTAATTCGACCTATAGAGCTCAAATTCGACCTATTTGGGCATATTTCGAGCTATAATTTCGAGCTATTGTCTCTGACGACAATACCTCAAATTCCGACCTATCTGACTTGAGCGTCGGAGTGCCTTCGCCGGAGGAGGCACCGGCTTAGTTTACGTGTGGTGTTGAGTGCAGGTTCTGAACTCAAAAGTTGCTTAAGCATCCAGCAGGAACTAAAGCAGTCTGACGTGGAGTGTTGGAGAGCGGACACGTATCCAGACGAAAATACCCCACATCAGTAGTAAAGACAGTGCATTTTAGCTTGCTTGCATTGTCAAAAAGTTCAACAAAACTTGTTTCCTAAAACCAATGACCACGTACATCCAAGGATGATAAGTCTCTTGTCACTGTTGTTGGCAATTTTGTCATCATTCTCCGTTTCTTAAAATGTGTTGTGAAAATCTTGATTATTTTTGTCATTTTTTAAAAAAAAATTATTAAGAAGGTGAAAATTTGGAATTAAGTTTTCTATTTCCTGTCTTATTTTTTCCGGAGATTAGGGGAAGATGTTATTCTTTTACCAAATACTTACTTTTTTGTTGTGATAAGTTGAAATTTCGGTGGTCACGATGGATAGTATTAATATGGAACAATGATTAAATTCGTGAGACTATTAAGAGTAAAACATAAATAAAAAACAAAAATATGAAATTAAGTATTTGGATTAAATTTTAAAATTTAATTTAAATAGTTTTTATATCTTTAGTTAGTATCTTTAGTTTTTATATTTTTAAGTCTAAGGTTAGCATATTTAACAGCTAAATTAGTTAACTTTGTTGATGTTATATTTTTGTTATCTTTAACACATTTTTCTCATTTGTCCACTACAATGCGAATGCACCACGTTGATGTTTATATCCCAGGTCCCCACCTATATATCATATAAAGGAGGTGGTCATGAGTTTCGACTTTTTAAATACTAAATAACTGAACTTTGATTCATTTGGGGTTTTAGGGTTGTGAATTTTGAGAAGGGGGTCGAGAGTAAAACGAAGGAAGAGAGAAGTCCGGGAGAGGGAAAAAATTGATCAATTAAGTTCTCTTTTTGCATTTCTGTGATGCTACTTAACTCGAAAAATCCACTCTAAAATGTGACATACACATGTGTTTTCTTAACAGTCAATAAATATTTAAAAATATCGAGTTTTGGTGAAAATTGAAATCTATTTGGTCGGAGGACTAATTTCGTACAAATTGACGACTTATTGAACTAAAGCTGAAAAAGTGAAAGTTAGCAGACAATTTTTGGACAGAGGACAGAGGACAAGTTACTGGACCATTATTTAAAAAGTTTCTAAGTTTTAGGGGTGTAGATATTATGCAAAGTTCGTATAATATTGTTCCATGATGATTTCTAGGCAAATTTAAAATACTTTAATTAAAACGCTAAACCAGTAACATTATTTTGATCTTTTGATTTCAAGTATTTTAATTTTTAAGACATAAAAATCTCATAAGTCTTTAAATCTTGTATTTTTTATTTTAGACAGGAAAATATAATTGCTGGAGCATGGTATGGCAATTCAAACATCTTAAATGTCATCTGCTAACTTGTATTTGGGCATTGACTTAGGTGCAGTAAACAAACACTCGCGAACTTAGATTGTAAACTATGAAATACTTGCAAGTATGACTAAGACAAGCTAAGAGTCCTATAAACTTGGTTAAGATAATATGTGCATCAACTATAAAAACAGCATTGGGAACTCTTTAGAACTCAGTGAAAGCTCTCATTAATATTTAATACAAATAACACATAAATTTCTTCCCGTTCTTCTCTCATTACAATTCCAAAACGAAGCAAGAATCTACAAATGGTAGAACCAACAACAACAAAAAAAAAAGGGATAATTAAAATTTATTTTGCAAATTCACATTACATCAAACAAGCTGCTCCATTATCTATTTCCAGTTATTGGCAACAATGTCAGCAAGATCAACCACCCTCTGTGAGTAACCCCACTCGTTATCATACCAAGCTATCACCTTAACCATGTCATCTCCCATCACCATAGTCAGCGAAGAATCGACGGTGGATGAGACATCGCTGCACCGGAAGTCCACCGAGACAAGTGGCTCATCACACACAGACAATATTCCATTCAATTCATTATCTGCAGCTTCTCTGAAGGCAGCATTCACTTCCTCAGCAAATGTCTTTTTCTCGACCTGAACCACGAGATCAACGACCGAGACATTTGGTGTGGGGACACGAAGAGCGATCCCGTTGAGCTTTCCCTTAAGCTGAGGCAGGACGAGCGCCACTGCCTTAGCTGCACCAGTTGAGGTTGGCACTATGTTGAGTGCGGCTGCCCTTGCACGCCTCAGGTCCCGGTGGCTTGCATCCAGAAGCCTCTGGTCTCCGGTGTACGAGTGAGTCGTAGTCATGGTTCCCTTGATTATGCCTAAATGTATAAATTGGTAGCTTGTTATTAGGAATATTGACAGAGTAAAACTAATTATGAAGTTCAAGTTGGTATCACCCATCATAATAATTTACGCTTAGTTCGCCACATAACTAATAAGTTTATTGTGAGTCGAGTAACTTACCAAACTTTTGGTCGAGAACTTTGACAAAAGGTGCAAGACAGTTGGTGGTGCAAGAAGCATTACTGATGATAGACTCATCAGGGCTGTAGTCATCCGCATTCACACCAACAACATAGGTAGGAATGTCACCCTTTCCCGGTGCAGTGATCAGCACCTTCTTCGCCCCGGCTTGAATGTGCTTCCCTGCACCGTCCCTATCCACAAACACTCCGGTCCCTTCAATCACCAGATCAATTCCCATATCCCTACATCCACAAAAAAACACATAACCACAATGTTCCAAATACAATTTTGTATATGTACCTATCAATCATTTTATGCTAGCTAGTTGGGGATTTTACCCCCAAGGGAGGTTGACAGGGTTGCGATCCGACACGACTTTGATGACCTTGCCATCGACAGAGATGCCGTCGGTACCGACCGGATGGACATCAGCGTCAAATATGCCGAGAGTGGAGTCGTATTTGAGGAGGTGGGAGGCTTGCTTCACGCCTCCGGTGTCGTTAATGGCGATCACATCCAAAGGAGAGTCTTTTCTTCCATGCCAACACCTTAAGAAGTTTCTTCCAATCCTCCCAAATCCATTGATTGCCACCTTTAGCTTGGCCTCTACCACACCTCTTTTGTTCTTGTCTCCACCAATCTATTACACACACAAACATATCACAAAATGGATTCTGTACTATATTCCTTATATCAATCTCAACAATAGTGGATATAATTCATCAATCTTTATTGTTACTGCATAGTTCTAAGTAGTTTTGATACTACTGGAACTAGAAGTAAAGTTTGAAGGCACTTACAACAGAGGTTTGAAAGGCAATGACGGAAACAAAGTCGTCGTTCGATCTCCTGGCGAACGGAAGGGCCACGGCTGAGCTGCGAAGCCCGGAGAACTCAGAGAAACCTTTGCTGCAGCCCACCTAGAGTATATACATGTCAATATATACATGTTAGATGATATATAAAATTAGTGAACAAAGAAGATTAAGATACAAGTATATATGAAGTATGATTGGTTGGACCTGCAGAGATGAAAGAGCAGCCAAAGCCATACTGTTGATGCAACAATGCAGCAGCAGCAGCAGCAGCAGCAGCAGTAGTACCTGGTAAGTTGTATATGTTTTGTGATTGGTTGTTTTAAGTGAAATGAGATATGTGATATTGAAGTATATGGCGCTGAGTATTTGGCATATGATTGTGGAGTGGATCAGATTTTTGATGATATTGATAGATTAGCCTCTCGTTCATTGTATGGCTCTCGTTCTTTTGTTTGTCTACATATTCTGTTTGCGGCTTCATGCTGCTTTTTTAATTTGCTAACTCTTTTCAAAAGGCTAAGAAATATGTTTCTTTAACAAATTTATTGTTTCAAACATAACATTTTCCATGTACTTGAATCACTAGACTTGTGAATAATATAATTGAATGAAAAACAAAAATTTTTTTATATAGTTTATAGGGGACCACAATTACAAAATCAAAAGGTCAGAGAAACTGAAAATGTATAGTAAAATTGTATCTTTGTTCTGGCGTACGTTGGTTATGATTTAATTAACCTGGTACATATGTTTCGCTTCTTGTTTCAAAAGATTATTTATTTATGAATCTTTAATTGTGTTTTCAGTTGTAATTGTTTTTAGATTTAAATTAGTTTGACCTACAACTAAACAGCTAAGCACTATAAAAAAATTAAACTATATCTTTTTTTTTCCAACTTTTCTTTATATCTAAACAACGCATTAGTTTTAGAATGTATAGGAAATATAATGTTTGTTATTATCCTTCACAATTCACGTTGTTATTTTTGTAAACTAGTCCATTACCAAAATTCCGGAAAATCTATCTCGAAGACAATAAAATTTGGACCTGAAGGGTATTAGCGACGACAAAACAATCTTACAAGTTGTCCCTAGTGGCATTCTTAGACGTTGTCGGAGAAACAAACCAACGATTCATGTCAAGATTTTTACATGTAGTTACGAACTATCATCTCCGTTACATTTTGCATTTTATTTGAATAAGAAAAGCAGAAAACTTGATTTTTGGTGGAGAGGAAAGCAGAAGACTTGTGCCATTATCGAACCATATCTCAAGTAAAGTAAATCGGACACATTTCAAGAGATTGCCTATACAAAAATGGAAAAGTTAACGAGAGTTTAAAGTTTTACGGTGGTGCATCAACACACTTTTGAGACCTCAGTTTCATGTAAACCTTTAATCTGTCCTCCATCACAAGCTGAATCGGTGTCTTTCGTAGATGCTCAAGTAATTCTACTTTGATTTCGCAACATCGTAAAACCTGTAAAGCATAGATACATGTCAGTTCTAGGATAATATCAAGGCAATTACAATTACATCCCTAAAGTTTGCTTTAATTACATAAAACTCCCCTCACTATTCAAAGAAATAAAGAAATACATCCTCAAACCCAGAAAGAACATTACGAATAGATCTCTTGAGGTTTTCAGAACAGAGACAACTCTTGAAGTTTGAAAAATATTACAGATACATGCCCTGTTATTTATTTTCGTGAAACACCAGGAGATGTTCTGCAATTACTCAAACATCAGAAAAGACTCTGTAATTAGACCAAATCTCAAGTGATATAAATCCAAATTATACCATAATTGATAATAAGATGATCAAACATATAGATACATAACCTTACTTTGCCTATATAACCAAATTCAAAGAATTTCTTAAAAACCACAGGCCAACAGGGTTTCAACACATTAAACATAATGAAGCAATCGAAAGGACATTCTTCAGCAGAAACTTCAACAAAGTCTGAAGAAGAAATCACAAAATTCAAAGAATAAGCCACTAAAGTTGCATGTATGGATTGTCTCTGAAACAGCTTTCCAGCATCTACTAATAGAGCTGGTGCAACCTATGTGTCTAGTTGTGTCATCGAGCTTCCGGAACTTGGTGCGACTGGTTGGATGCAAAGGGAGGGAGGGGAGCTCGGTCAGGAGGTAAAATGGCTAGAGTTTCCAAAGGAAAATAAGGTAAACTTGGGAAAATGAGAAAATTTTGGATCTGGCTTTTGAACCACTTGATGCACCAGGGAATCTGCGGGCTCATCACCAACCCAAACAAGTGAGAATAAATTATTTAGCAGCTTGGGTATGGCAACTGCCATTACAAAGATTTCCCAAATCTACCATGGTTCGCCATTATGCTAATGAATTCCTAGAATCTGCTGCTGTAGTCTATTATATTTTGTGCAACAAAGCTTAGAATATCAACAACTAGCAAGCGGTTATTGAAAGCCGCATGTTAAAGCAAGTGGCAACAACTCCTACACTGAAACAAATAAGAGTTTTCAGAGTCTATAGTGTATGTCCGCGAGGGTCACATATCAAACCACTGAGAACTTCTTAAGAATGCTTCATAGTACTGAGATCAAAAAAGGTCTTTATCTGGGGTAAGAAAAAAATCTCTCGAGTCATTAGAGAATGTCTAAGGAGGAGGTCAAAGTTCGCCATATTTCAGCAACTAGATTCAGCATTCACCCCCCAAAGTTTCCTCATATGTTTCCAATCGATGAAGTTTATCCTAGCAACATGTAAAATTCTAGCAAAACACAGGCACAAGTAGCGTATTCACCAGTATTATCCACAACAAATCAGATGAGGGAAACTAATTTCTGAAGCAAACACGAGCACAAGTAGGCAATCCTGCAATTCTTCACTTAGATCAGGAGCAACTTTAGAAATGATCAACATCTCTGTAGCAAATCTAATCATAACTAATTTGGTCATTCGTAACGGAAGTTTTATAATTTGCAAAGAAATATTCAAGCGATGGGTCTTTCGATTTAATCACTTACCATTAAGAAAATCGTAAATATTTTAATACATGCGGAATACACATAAAAATAGCAAGTTTACAATGCAAATGACCGAGATATATTTCAAGCCCGAGTCAATAGGTAATGGAGAAGAGCTCAAATACAAGCTTCTCGATATCATTGCTCTATATGAAATATCAATCCTCTAAAGATCATCTTTCGCTGATTCATTGTTTTGCAATACCAGAAAAATACAGAGTGAAGGACAGAGGAACTTCAGTCACTTCCTTTTTACCCCGGAGGCATAAGAATTTAAGTTTGAAACATCTTCATCTATATCGTCTCAAATTTTCATAACCTGAAGAGAAGTTATTTTGACTGCTAAAGAGACTGTGTCAGGAATACAAGATGGATGGAAGTATAGAAAGTTCAGACACCTATCATGCTTGGAGATGCGTCTTTTGTTGAACTAGAAATCCACTAGAAGTTTACACAGGAAATATTTAATTTTGATCCTCCAATAATTGTTGAAGATCAGTTGCATTTACATTCAGTGGATGATATCTAAAATATGTTGTTTACTTGAGCCGAAAGAGTTGTAACTAGTCTTAAAAACTGTCGTGGTCAAAGATTACGTGTCTTTCATCCAGGTAGGGTCTTAATACTGGCTAGAGCATGGTTAATCTTATCTATGCGTAAGCACCAACTTGACCTCTTTTTCATCTTTAAGATTATGCACGCAGGAGAATATGTTCAAAAATATATGGTGATACCGTATAGTTGTAAGGACTCTTAAATTCTCTTTTCTCGTACTAGACATTCTTAAACGCGACAATTCCAGACCATCTAATATATTCTGTATTCCAAATTATTAAAAAAAAAAAAAAAAAAAAATAACAGACCACTTTAGAAGCTCAATAGAGATTTCCTGAATATGTTCAGAATCAGTGTCATATTTAAAATTGAGATCCATAAGAAAATGCCATAGATGATTCCACTATACCACATAATATCATATAATAAAGAATGTTGGAAAAAACCCCCCACATTTCAACATCAAAGAACTTCAAGAACTCAATTACCAGGGAAAACATTATAATATGACCCGTAAGTATGTGTCATTTTTTACACAAAGGGATGGTTATTACTTATAACATACTAATAAATATTTACCTGTCAACTTCTCCACAAAGAAACAGTTAATAAGATACAGTTTTATGTATACGGAACTCATACGCAGGTATCAATACCTTATACCAAGTAATCAACAGACAATACCTTTAAAGTTTATATAATGTGTTCGACTAGAAAAAAATTAAGCAGTTTGATAAGCTTCCTTCAATGACTCAATAATCTATCATGCTCTCATTATTTACACGTGAATTTGAGTAACTCTCCACTTGAAATCTAATAAACTGTCATACTGTTTCCCTTTTGTTGTTTAATTCTTGGCTATTTGTATGAAAATCATTATACAGCAAAAGCTAGCTAAAATGTAGTATTTGTCAGACAAGAGTTCCACGGGTGCATAGAAATCTGTAGTTCTAACCTGATAACATATTCAAACACGAACAAGATATCATTTCCTACCATGTGATATAACTCTTTAAAACATTCGGATACAAGATAAAATAAAACAACTAATAATAATAGTCAAAAAGGAGTCGGAACAAGACAATGGCAATCAATCCTTGAATCAAACCAAAGGATAAGAGATCATCCAATCCTCATGTCAGTGAACTGGTCATAACTTTAACGGTCAAGTATCACGCACTCATTTATTGCTTATACGACAAAGCAGCGCACTTAGAACGTATTAAATAACAGGGCAAGACACTCCAACAAGGAAAACGAACAGACAATTATGATCGTCTTTTACCAAATATGTAAAGTTCAGACAAGAGTGTGTACCTAAGCGACATTCAATTTGACTCTTGATTTTGCTGGTCCGAAGCCCCACCACCTGACCCTGACCCTGATCCGGAACCAAACCCTCCAAATAGCCACGGCAATGTTACTGTCCGTTGCCTTTGCGACCCCGGACCCAAATCACTACCAACATTACTACTATTACTGCTATCACGACCACTTCCCGAACCACCTCTACTCTCATAATCGGGATCATCCGTAGGAAGCTCGTAACGACACACGGGACAAGAGTTATGCAGCTCAAGCCAGGGCCGAATACACTCATCATGATAAACATGCTTGCAAGGCATCTGTTTCACCATAGTCCCCCTCTCAAAGTCATCCTTACACACGGCGCACTGCGCCAGCTCCGACTTCATCAAGTCCTCGTCCACTTCAACAGTCGGCAGCGCCTCGACCGCAGACTTTGCGGCCGGAGGAGTGCCGTATCGGTTAGGATCATTCTCGGCCAACTGCTGGATCAGCTCCTCGAATCCAGGCCCCACAAAATAGTCCCCGATGTTGCCGCCGCCCTCGACGACGAACTGGAAATCGACGCCGCTGGCACGGCGGTTGGCGAGGAGGTTAACGAGGTACGCGGCGGGGTCGAAGGCGTCGAATTGGGAGAGTGAGGATTGTGAATTAGGGTTTGAGAGGAGGAATTGGGAGAGGAAGAGAGAGAGTGGGTCTGGGATGAATTGGGGGTTAGGGTTAGGGTTTTGGTATTCTTCGACGAAGGAGGAGTTACAGGTGGGGCAGAGGAGGTCGCCGGAGGTGGGGGAGATGGAGGATGTGCCAGAGCATTCGTGGCAGAAGTACATCTGCGGCGGGTGAACGCCGTCCGCCGTCGCCACGCCGCCGTATGACATGGCTGTTGCTCAAACTTAAGTACAATATTATTATTTTATTATATTATAGGGTGATGAAAATGTATTAAAACAAATATGCTAAAGTAGAATCTTGAGGTAACTTTTATTTGCTTGTAACTTGTATCTTTTCTACTCTACGGTAACTTGGGCTTTAGGCCCGGTTCTTTATCCAATATCTCACTCCACGCAAAAAATATTTGATGCTTTAAAATTGCACAAATTGCACTTTTAATCCCTTCTAAATATAATCCTTATTTTTATGCTTAAAAGTTTCAAGGGCCTTGATGAGGTTTTGGTTGATATTGAGTTTTTGGAACCATGTTAAAGGAGCCACTTCTGCGTTTATAACTAGTGCTGGCAGTGTGAGCTACTAGAATCGTTGCAACTTTGGAGACAAACTTGACTTTGTTCCCTATTCGTCAAGAATACCTTAAAATTTTGTTTGTATTCCAATTCAAGGCATAGCAAATCGTCGAGTTTCTCATCTTGTTCGTGGATGCTCCTCTGTTTCTTTGTCTTTTCCTCTTTTCCTGATTTGGTTTGTAGACATGGTCTCATTAGATTTTATTTCTGCCTTCGGCTCATTGATGTAACTGAACTCTCATTTTAAATGCATAAATTTTAATTATAAAAAGAAATCCTTATTTTCTAGAATGATTCTTTTGTTGGCATGGACGGATTCTTAGCACTCGATGACAAAGAAGGAGACTGATAGCATGGGTCGAACGAAGAAAGGCTCCTTTGTTTAATAATTAAAAGGGTTTTTGGCAGAAAACACCCATGTGTTATATGAAACCCCCCCTATAAAATGAAAAGAAGCAAGAAACCCCCTGTGTATTATAATACATAGCAAATCATCCCCTTCTCTAGGAGAGTGGAATACACTTGCTACATGTGAGAGTTGGCATGAATATTTTCTTCCAAAATGACTTTTTCACCCTCAAACAACTAATAGCTAAGACAACCCCCCAATTTATACTTAATAGACAAACAACCCCCATATTTTATGTTTAGTAAAATCAATCATTGCAAAAAGGAAAAGTGCCAAATAGCCCACAAATTTTTTATGAAATAATAGCACTATTACCCCCTTTTCAATTTTTTATGTACTTCTTAATTTTCTATAAATGTTGTTTTATATATCCTTAAGAGTTTATTGACAAAACCCACATACAGTAAGAAATGTATTTATCTTTTTTGTGAGGACCGCGCCCCACGAGTCACAATCCGATCCGAGTTGATCCGGTGTTGGCCACCTAACAAACTCAACTCAGACCGAACTGTAGCTCATAGGAAGGGGTCTCACTGACCAGGATCAAAACCATAGCACTATAAAATATCTTTACTTTAAATACAGCGGAAGTCTTTGGAATACAAATACATTTTACAATTTTAAAATGATGTAAATACAAAATCAAACACTTAACAATTTTTGCAAAGTTTCCAAAAGCGGACTTGTCGATCATTCGTTCCATCCGTGCTGCTATACCAATCTTACTCTGAGAAAGGGACATATAGAACAAAAGAGGAGTAAGTCTTTAATGACTTAGTGAAATTCTTAGAACATGACAATAATCAAACTGTAAATCAGAACAAAACGAACAAGAATGACCAGAATAGTTACATCTGCATCACCGAACTGAAATTATTGGTTTTAACGATAATACTGGAGTATTCAGAAGAACGAAAAAATGAACTTGTGCAATTACATATAACAGATCCAACCTTATCTCCAAAATTCAACCGTATACCTCCCTACGAGGAGCTACCTCGCAACAGAACAGAAGACATGCTCGAGTACATGTCAGTCTAACACGCGGGTCACAGCCAACTCCTGACTGCAAGCGGCGCTTAGACAGAATGGGTATTAATCAGAATTACTTAGACCGACAGCCCTTTGCTGCCCAGCAGTAAATCCTTTCAATCCCTGGGCCCAACTTCCCAAAGGCGTCCCAATGGGTGAAACATAATTATCAGAAGAGCTAGTAATCCGGACAATATCCGTTGCTCGTTTTGAGCTACATAGGCCGAACATAGTTCGTTGCTCGTTGCACAATTCAAGAATTGATAGGGTGATCATGATACCAGGATAATTGTGATTATGAAGAAAATTTCCGATTATGATTTAAATGAGATTTGATTTAACAATAGGCAAGAAAACTGATTATGTAAAGAATTAACAATTTTAAATAAAAGCATTAAAAGGGTGATAGAATGTTGCTCGTGATTCAAAACAAAGAATCACAATTGTTATGTCCAAGTTTCTCAGGGCCGGATGCCAAACGGGGTTTTGAACAAATCAGAAATCAAACCTCACCTTTTACCGTACGGGAAATTCTTGATTAACGTCGATAATTGCAGAACCTTAAATAAATCAAAAAGATATAATCAATTGTTTGCTCATAAATTTACAACAATAATATATACTTTCAATATTTATCATATTTAAAGAAATTCAATTAAATATCTAATTCTTGTTAATTTTGGATAAATCCAACATTTACCTATTTTAACTTTAACCATGACGTAAAATTATAAATAATGAGATTTACCATTTCAAAGTAACAAGTTGAAGACTAAATCAGTTTACAAAATTATTATTAGAGTCTCAATTTCTAATTTATTAATAACATATTTCATATTAACAAACATATATATTTTCAATGCATATTTAACCCTTTTTAAAACAATTATTCTTAACAAAATTCATGTAAATTACTTATTACATAATAATATTAAATCAAAATTTTTACCATGATATTAACATTGAACAAATATCTCAGTATGCCCTTGAATAAAATTACATCACATATATAACTTTGGTAAAAACTATTTTTCTTATAATTATTAGTATTAAATAACATAATATTGCATATATCAATATTAACAATTAAAATAAATTGTAAACATGTAGATCTAATTAGAATGAACATTTCCAGAATACTTATTATTCTAATAAACTAGATTAGATGGTTAGATCATAAGATAAATACAATACTTTACTTAAAGTTAAAGAAAGTGAAAGATCAACCGTAAAACAAACTACATGTCATTCTAAATGTTGCAAAATCCATGAAAAATATTAAACACGATTCTAAATTAAGATCAACTGATCCAACATCATTATTAGTGTGTAATGAGTCCGTATTAATGATCAACTTCATGGTTTAGATGGCTTTAGCAACATAATTTAGTTAAACAAAAGGTTAATGCAAATATGAGGTTAAAACTGTAGCAGTCTCGGATTCACCTTTAATCGGACTTTCAAACGACATGGTAATGTGAAATTGGTTGAGGGGTTCAATTTTCAACATCATGGAGAGTATGTAGTTTCAAAATCAGATCAATAGGACAAGGTTTGGTATTTTAAATAAATCATGAAAGATGGGAGCTGTTTTCGGATTTTCTGGACAGTGGTACGTATTTCTAATTGTTAGACCCCTCAAACGACTTTGGTTGAAGAAGGTTTCTGAACATAAAAGTTAGCTTACACAATAACGAGTGTGTGGTAAACATTTCAGAGAAAGACTCGAAGTTTTGATATGGTTTTCGGACTTCTAAAGTTTCTGTACCAAAACTGGCAGTTTTGACCAAACTCGGTTTTGAGGATTTTCAAGGACTATAAAGAAGGCTTAAAGGACTGAAACAATTTTTATGGTAAACTAGACATCGAGTAGAGAACTTGTGCAGAAGGAAACGAGAAGAAAGTCGGAAAGGATAAGTGTAGAAAAATTGTTGAAGATGGTGAACATTATATGGACAAGAATTGGAGACATGGAGTAAATAGGTATACCCCATTTGTCTAACTTGAATATTTTATTTTATCTCTAATCAGATGTATTAGCTCTCTCCAGCTGTATGGGCTGTTATATAGCTGTAAATGAAATATAAAAAATAAATTTTTAATATTACTTTATGCATATATCACTTTACGTAAAAACTTGAGGTAATGTAAGTTTAAATCAAACTTTTACCACATGGTCGATAAATTCAAAAAATTTCAATGCAAAAGAGATTTGAAATCAATGTTCTAAGACCAAGAAAACCTTATGATTAAAATCTTTAACCTTTATTTAATTTATAACCGGTCAAGAACCAATGGATGACTATATCGTAAAATAAAAGCGATAAGTTCATTTAAAAATCAAACATAGAATAATTATACAAATTAAAACATATCATAATCAATTTGAAACAAATATAGTGTCTACAAAACGTTTATGGCTTATTCAAAATAACCTAGGACTAAATTGTAATTTTTTCAAAACTTTAGGGGTCAAAAATCATATTTTTAAAAGTTCAAGGACTAAAATGAAAATTCGAAATTACTTTTATTTTCTTCCAAATTTCAGGGGCGTTACATTTTTTCTTTTTAGATTTTAACATACAATTAAATAAATTACAAGTTAAAACAACTCCTAAAATAGATATGTTTGACCTAACTTATTAATTTTTAAATAATGGAAAAAAGTTCAATAAATGATAAATGATAGCAATGGAAGTGGAATAATTTGTGGGGGAAAAAAAGATAACATCTTATTATGCCATATTTGATCTTAAACGAAACATAATTCCAAAACTTATCAATTACAACAAAATCTTTCCCTATCACTGCTATCCAAGTGTGCCTCGTCTATTCAACATCAGTTGCTTGAGAACATCTAACCCTCCAAGTATTTACAATCGAAGCATTTCAAGTTGTGTTTTTGTTACATGCAATTGGAGCTTTTGCACTTTAAACTACACTAATGACATTGCCCTTTGATCTTGAACTAAATGTTGTAGACGTGCATCCATGCTTTGACGATTTTGTTGTCCCTTTTCCTCTACGGATATGTTTTTCTTGTGGTTGTGATCGATATTGTGATAAAGATATTGTCATTCTATTAGATATCAACTGTAATACCCTGATTTTTTTTTATTTTTTTTTAAATCTTTCTTATAAATTAGTAAGTTCTCATAATTTTACATAGGGTAATTTCAAGAATGTACAGAAAGTCAAGGGATGGTAGAAAGAATGAAAAACAACAAATTTTTTACTAAAAGAAGAAATTTTGGCTTGTAAATGGAGGAGAAAGCTACAACATCTAAACCCAATTCCTCAATTTAGAATTTGAAGTTTGAGTTGTATAAGTTCGTAAAAAAAAAGAAAAAAAAAATCATTTGCCTAGGGTTAGATTAGTCTTTTAGATGAAAATACATGTAAAAAATGAAGGAGAGGGCTGTGAGCTACTACTTTCATAACACAGGGGGGTTTTTTGCATCTTTCATTTTCACAGAGGGTCTTTTTGCCTATTTTACATAACACATGGGGGTTTTTTGCTAGTGGCTCTAATTAAAATTGCAACCATGATCCTTTATCTTCACCTAGTTTGCAGTTTTAGTCATTTTCGATAATTTTAGTCACTCTTCTTATATAACTTGCAAAAGTAGTCCATTATATTGGATCGCTAGCAATTTTTATTGTTTTCTCCAATTCTAGTTCTTAATTATTAAGTAGAGTATAGTTCATCTCATGAAAATTATTAAAATTGGGAATTAGAGTTTTAGTATCATTTATTGATTTTTGTGGTGAAAATGAGTATGATTTGTTGCTAGAAAATAACTTGTTGATTAGTCTATATTCAACCATGAACATATACACAGTCACACAGTTGTTGCACTTTATTTGTTGAGCACTATTGGAAAATGGTTATTTGGATACGAAACAATGTTTAGGAGATTCCTGAACTTGAGAAGTTAGTCTTACCTCTCGAGGCAAAATCCTAGTTCAAGTTTCGTTGGAGAAGTGATTTATACCAATTGTTCTTATACGTGTTTGAGCATTTTAAGCCCCCAACTGCAATAAATAAAATAATTATTTTAACCCGAAGCAAGTCCATTGTTTTTAGTAAAGTTTTATTTATTTATTTATAAGCCCATCTGCACACCCTATGCCACGCCCCTAAAAATCTTAAGTGCCAAACCAGAGACATGAATAAAAGATGACAAAAAGATAGAATTTAAAAGCTCGCTCGCAGGCGGAAAAGTATACAAAATCCCAAAACAAAACAAAGATCAAAACTACAGCTAAACCCATAAGTCTACCATTCTAAGCATAAATCCTTAAACAATGACTAAAAGTCTAAAGAACTAGAACTTCTCTAGAATTTATTATTGTTCGAATACTCCATAACTAACAAAACAACTCTACTCAGCTGCATGTGCTTCTCCCATTAATGGCAACGGTCGTTACTTATCTGGAAAGAAGGAAAAAGATACAACGAATGAGATAAAAATCTCAATGAGTTCTCAAGATGTGTGTGCAGTGAAACATTTTCATTTTCAAAGTTTTCCTTAGGCAGAGAGATACAAAAGTAAGGTTTTGCACCAGCGTTTAAGTAGATTCTCATGACTTTCACGTACAAATGTTAATAATTATTCAAGGTTTTCAAATCATTATCGTCCCTCCTTATTGCCAATTCAACCTTATCGCCCCGTCCGAGGAGCGACCCTGAAAACTATCTGCATGCCATGGTACATGCTCGGTGATCCCAAAAGACACTAACAAACCTCCCGTAGTGTCTAAAGGGAAGGGGCAAGGGTAACACGAAGCCCAACCGATAGCCCTTTGCTGCCCAGCGGCACTCCGTGCTAACCAAGACAAATGGATCAACTAACTGAACAAACATATTCAAACGGCTTAATTTCGCAAACGAAACAAACTTGCTCATGACCATAATACATGTAACCTTAAAACATCTCACACATATATAATAATATTACGTACATATCTATACATACATCCTTCCAATTTTAGAAATAATACAGTTTAGGAGAACTCACCTCAATAAGAATTGCAGGGAGAGCACAACACTGAAAACTAACTTGAATCACCTATTACACAGGAAACTCTAATAAGTACACTATATGATAACCATTAGTAGTCTACTTACTAAGTTATACACCAACTCCTAAAGTTATAGTATAAAAATAGGCATCTCAACCACAAACTAAATATAATATATGTATTGTACTGGAAACAAAATCGACACGCATAAGGACATCCCTACCTCAAAAGACCTAGTCTAAATTATCAATACACAAAGTTATAAACACCTATACCAATGCTTTAATATTTGATAATAGGTACAGTAACTTTGAAGAAAGAAAACTTTACAAAATAATATACCTATATATATATATATATATATATATATATATATATATATATATATATATATATATATATATATATATATATATATATATATATATATATATATATTTGTGCATACCAAAAAAAATGAGACTTTAACAATCATGCATGATTGTATATATATATGTATGCGATATATGGCATACAATAGTGAGAGTTTTGCAAAATAATTCAAGGTTCATATGTATGTGTGCACAAACTCTAGAAAACGTGAAGTCTTACAAAACCATGCATAATTTATGTCATATTTATGTGCAGACCTTGGGAAGGGTGAAATTCACTTTACAAAACCATGAAACTTTCTATACGTACGCGGTTTATACATAGCCAATACCTATATTTAAATATCTCCTCAAATTCACACGTCTGACTTCCCACAGCAAAAAATTTATTCCTACTTTGACAGAGTTATCAATCAAAGCAAAACAAGCAATTCACATAAAGAATCTATTTAAGAAATAAATTATGCAGATTCCACCCATACCCCACTCGTGTACATAATAGGACACTAATTAGCATAACTCAAAGGGAAGTAAAAGAACGAAAAACGAGAAAATCTAATACCTGGTGGGCAAGGACAGAAGAAAAAGTGAAAACTTAAGAAAGGCTGCTGAAGTTATAATGCGCCCAAGACAGAAGAAGAAAAAAATAATGAAAACCTAATTGATGCTTCTTAAAAAAATGAAAATAGAGTAATAAAAAATATTAGGGTATTACACCCTAGTAGTCGTGATTAATTATTTTTTCCTACGTTTTTGGGAGGATTTTGCACGAATGAAATTTGTATGAAAGTAAGGATGTAAAAAGATGAAAGAGTGATAAGGCAAATCAAAAAGAGGGATTAAAATTCAAAGTACGCCAACCTATGAAATCCAATGAAAAATATAAGTTTGGGGGTATTACATCAAAAAAAAAAAAAGTGATTTAAAAGGGTAAAATCTTGAAAGAAAAAGATCATGTAAAAGAAAAACAAATAAGATCATGCTGAAAAAAGAAATGCATTGAGAAAACAAAAAGAATCAAAAAGTTCAAAAATGGGGGAAGGGAAGAATGAAAAAGAGAAAAATGTGGAGAATAGAGGCGAAAATACAAAAAGAGAGTAAGGTTTGTGCATGAATGAGTTATCTAGCTCTATATTTTCATCCTTCTTTTCTTTAGGCCACACTCTAACTTAACATTATAAGCTCAAAGAGACCTATTGATCTCTGACAAATCTAATCTACGTTAGTGGGAAGACAATGTCAAAATTACGGAATTAAGTAAGATGATCAAATTTGGTGAAACTTATTCTTAAACACTTATCCAAGAAATTCATTCCAATTTATATGAAAAAATTGTCGACATGCTAGTGCACAATGGAGACTTGTTTGCAACAATTCGTTTAACATTCATGTGAGGATTGAGCATGCACTTGACTGGTATGATTCATTTTTATTTTTATCATTGGTTGATTGTGAGGTTCTGATTTGAAATCCATAATTAGAATAATTAAGTACTGTAATACATGGTTTGTTTTCGGTCATTGAGTCAAAGTCTAGGCTTTTATTTCGTTCTTTTGCTCGAGAGTGAGAAATGGAGAAAGTTTGGATGTGTTCTCTTACTTGTCCTCATACTTGTTTCCTTGCATTTCATATCTTTTTATTGTGCTTTGTGTTCTGTAGAAGTCTAGTAAACTTGGCATAAAAGGAGCACAAAAAAGGGACCGCTACATTAGGGCCACGAGTTGGAGTGTTGGTTACACGCGACTTCCACAAGAAAAGAAGAATACCAATTGCTCAGAAGGCGTGACTTGCCCATGGGTCACGCAAGGAAAGAATGAGAGAACACATCACGGTGCATGTGTGACTTGGATTCAACTTGGAATTGACTCGCGCCCTCGTCGATGTCTGAAAAAATCCAGCATCCACCCCTACATAACTCGCAACAGCTAATGTAGCAACAGAATAAAGACTTCTTGTGTTGCGTGACCCGTGTCAAACTTTATACTTGTAGAAATTTCCAAAATTTAAGGAATTCAGTGGCTGAAATGCCCAAACAAAATTAAACTCTTTCTTTGGAGAGTATGCTGCAACATATTTTCTACAAGAGCAAACCTTTTCCAAAGACACGTATCGGCTAATTAAGACTTGCGTTATTGTGGAGATGGACTTAAAGATACTCAACAATGCATAATTACTTGTCAAGTGGCGAGGCAAGTTTGGGCTCTCTTGAATGTGCCAATGACAATGGTGATGTGCGAGTCCAATACCATTAAGGCCTAGATAAGGTGAGTGGCGAAAAATATTGACGCTTCAACTTTTATTCAACTTGTGTCTATTAGGTTAGGAACAATAGAAACATAGTTTTGGGAAATGAGAAATCTCGTCTTCTTTTATATGGTTTCATAACTAGGATTAGAGAGACAAGAATTCGGCGTACTACCATTATCCAAATGCAGGTTCTTTTAATGTAGACTTCCACTCCCTCGGCTTAGATTTATTAGATAGTATATATCTTGTATTTATTTTTTAGATAGTACATATCTTGTATTTAGTTTTCTAATATTCTGTTGTATTTAGTTTAGTCTTTTCCTTTATTAGGTTCTCTTGTAACACGTATATAATCTCTTGTGCTGTGAAGGATAGAAATTATCACATTCATATTACAAGTTCTAAACCCTTATATGGTATCAAGTTGCTAATTCTCTCACGAGATTTTTTTTCGATCCTATGGCCAACGACCCGCCCGCCTCCGCTCCCTCTACCGATGTGATCCCTGGTCCCGTGACAGGTGCGGCTTTGCTGTCTTCGGCCCTCAACTCTAATTCCGGATCTTTGTCGTTGCCTCCCAACTCGGAACGGGGTTCTCTTATCCTGATCAATGCGCATTATCACCTTCTGCTACACCTCAACGGAAACAATTTTTTGTCTTGGCAATCTCAAGTTCGTCACCTGTTTTATGGATACGGCTTGTTTGGTTTTCTTGATGGATCCACACCGTGCACCTGTTGGCTCCGACCCAGCCAAATTGGCTTCTCATGTTTTGTGGAAGCTTCAGGATTCGTTAATCCTCTCGACCCTTTTCGGTTCAGTTTCTGCCGACATTGTCCCGCTCATTGCCAACGCCGATTCTTCGACTGATGCTTGGACAACCCTCCAACGTCTTTATGCAAATAGGCCTCGTTCGCAATTATGTAACTTAACGATGATCTCAATTCACTCAAGTTAGGGTCCAAATCCGTTTCTGAGTTTCTTCAGTCCGTAAAATCGAAAGCCGACGAATTAGCCATCATTGATGGCGCTCTCAAAGATGATGATATAACCTTATACATCCTCAATGGTTTAGGTCCGGCCTACTGCGACATTTTTTGCCCTATCCATACTCGTGAGCATCCAATAAAATTTACGGAGCTACATGATTTATTGGTGAGTCAAGAGAGTTACTTGCGTCGCATGGAAACCGAGAACTCTTCTCTTGTTGCTTCGGCCAATGCAGCCACTTAACAGCCTCGCAGCTCAAACCATTGTGGAAATAAAAACTCGGGACGTGGTCACAACAACTCCAATCGTGGTAATCACAACAGTCAGGGTCGCGGCTCCAGAAATTTTCACCCGTCAACTCCTTGCTCGGGTAATTCTCCACAGCAGCAATTCTTTCTGTCGTCTAATCCTCCGCGTTATCCTATTATCTGTCAACTCTGCGGTATTCAGGGGCACGGGGCTTGGAATTGTCGCCGTGTTCAGATGCCGAGTGCTGACTTTGTTGCTTCTCCTACTGCCACTGATGCTCCACGCACGAATTGGTTGGTGGACTCTGGTGCGTCTCATACGCTTACGTTAGATCTTCAGAATCTCTCGGTTCACTCTGAATACGAGGGTCTGGACGAGGTAGCAACTGCCGATGGTTCAGGTTTGCCTATTACCCATACTCGCTCCTCTTGTATTATTTTTCCTGGTCGTTCGTTTACTCTTGATAATATGCTCTGCGTTTTGAATTCTCGTCGCAACTTGCTATCTGTGCATCAGTTCACTAAGGCGAATAATGTTTTTGTTGAGCTTCACCCGTCTCATTTTATTGTTAAGGATCACAGTTCAGGAGCTAGCTTGATTCGTGGTCAACGCGTTGATGGAATTTATCGTATCCAGCTTACACGGTTTAAGGTTTCGTCCGAACCTGCTTTTGTTGGGGAAAGGTTTCTCAAGCTTGTTGGCATGATCGTTTGGGTCACTCTTCTTCAAAAATTAGTTCTTTGCTTTTTCGTAGTTTTGATTTACCTTGTACCGCAAAACAATCAACTGTGGATCATTGCAATTCTTGTTTTTTAAATAAAAGTCAGCGGCTTGTTTTTCATGAGAGTTCACTTATTTCTAATCATGCTTTACATTATATTTATGGCGATGTTTCGGTTTCTCGCTATAATCTGTTGCTTGTAAACCATTTTACGAAATATTGTTGGTTGTTTCCGCTTGCTGCTAAATCTGATGTGTTTTGTATTTTTCTCCATTTTTGTGCTTTGGTTGAAAAACAATTCGGTCGGCCTATTCAGAATTTTTATTCTGACAACGGGGGCGAGTTTTTGGCTTTACATTCTTATTTGTCTACTCAGGGTATTAGTTGGGTTACCACGGCTCTGCATACTCCGCAACAAAATGGAACTGCTGAGCGCCGACATTGCCATGTCACTACTATTGGTCGCGCTCTCTTAACTCGTGCCTGCTTGCCTCCGGAGTATTGGGGATTTGCTTTTAGCACTGCGGTTTATTTGTATAATCGGCTTCCAAGTCCTGTGCTCCAAAATTGCTCACCTTTTACCGCTTTGTTTGGGCGTTCTCCCAATTATCTCAAGCTTCGCACGTTTGGTTGCTTTTGTTACCCGTATCTCCGGCCTTATATCCCTGATAAGCTCACTCCCCCATCCCGGGAATGTCTCTTTTGTTGGATACTCGACATCTCAATCTGCTTATAGTGCTTGGATATTCTCTCGGGTCGGTTATATATTTCTCACCATGTTCGTTTTATTGAGGATAATTTTTCGGGTCCGAGGCAGTTTTCTGATTCTTCGCCTTCGTCCCCTGGCGGTTGGCTCTCGCTTCCGGTTTTGCCTCATGAGTTGTCGTCTGTGCCTCCTCCGCCACCACTTTCACCGTCGGTGGTAGTTGTTCCGCCAGCTCCATCTTCTCCAGATCCCATTGAACCGTCACCCCCGACTGTGGTTCCCCTTGCTGACCCGGTTCGTCTGCAGTCCATGGTCACTCGGTCTCAAAATAACATCTTTAAGCCCAAGAGCGTGTTTGCCGCCACCAAACACCCAATCTCGGGTCCTATTAAACCGTCATGTGCTTCCAAAGCATTAGCTGATCCGAAGTGGCGCGCGGCGATGGTGGAGGAACATACGGCTCTCATTCGGCATAGCACTTGGAGTTTGGTTCCACCTCCTTCAGATCGTGAAGTCATTGGTTGTAAATGGGTTTTCCGCATAAAACGACATTCTGATGGTTCGATTGACAAATTTAAGGCTCGTCTTGTCGCCAAGGGTTTTCATCAACACCCTGGTATTGATTTTAAGGAAACTTTTAGTCTGGTTGTTAAACCGATTACTATTCGAACGATCATTTCTCTTGCTATCATGCACGGTTGTTCTATTCGACAATTGGACGTTAGCAATGCCTTTTTGCATGGCGATCTCACTGAGACGGTTTATATGCAGCAACCCTCGGGCTTTGTTGATCAGACGGTTCCCAATCATGTTTGCCTTCTTTGCAAATCCCTTTATGGCTTGAAGCAAGCTCCTCGCGCCTGGTATCTTGCTTTAAGTTCTGCACTTTTGTTGCTTGGTTTTTGTCAATCTAAGTCCGACACATCTCTCTTTATTCGTACAAGGTGATTGTTGGCTTTTTATGCTTGTTTATGTTGACGATATCATTGTCACAGGCTCTTCAGATTCTCTTATTTCGTCCATTATTTCTCAGTTAAGTGCGAGGTTTGCTATCAAGGATATGGGTGCTCTAACTTATTTTCTTGGGATTGAGGTTCTTCGTTGTCGAGAAGGGTTGTTTCTTTCTCAACATAAATATATTCTCGACTTGCTTGCTCGTCACAAAATGGATGGCGCCAAGCCTCTTGCTACACCGATGACCTCCAATCCGTGTGCAATGTCTTCTTCTTCTCCTCCGGTTGATGCTACTGCTTTTCGGCAAATTATTGGCGGACTTCAGTACTTAGTTCTCACACGGCCTGACATCTTCTTCTCGGTAAATTGCCTTGCGCAACGCATGGCTTCTCCGGACGAATCTAACTGGGATGCTCTCAAAAGATTCCTTTGCTACCTTAAGGGCACCATTTCTCACGGCATTTCGCTTCGTCGGGATATTGATTTGACTCTTATCGCCTTTAGTGATGCCGACTGGGCCAGTGACACTCTTCATTGCACGTCAACCTCGGCTTATATTATTTTCCACGGTTCTAATCCGATCTCGTGGTCTTCTCGCAAGCAACGAGCTGTCTCTCGTTCCTCCACTGAAGCGGAATACCGAGCCTTAGCTGCCACTTCTACTGAAGTTCGTTGGCTTTAACATTTTTTTGGTGAACTTGGTCTTGCTCTCCCGTCCGTCCCGCTGATCCGTTGTGACAATCTGAGCGCGTTACGTCTTTCCTTGCATCCGGTTTAACACTCCGTATGAAGCATGTTTCTGTTGATCTTCATTTTGTTTGAGATCTTGTCTCCAAAGGTTTATTGAAGGTCACATACGTTAACACTCTTGATCAGTTAGCTGATCTTCTTACCAAATCTCTTTCTCGTACTCGTTTTGGTCTTCTACGTTCCAAAATCTCCGTTGCTGATGGCACGACAATTTTGCGGAGGGCGTATTAGATAGTATATATCTTGTATTTATTCTTTAGATAATACATATCTTGTATTTAGTTTTCTAATATTTTGTTGTATTTAGTTTAGTCTTTTCCTTTATTAGGTTTCTCTTGAAATTATCACATTCATATTACAAGTTCTAAAACCTTATATGATTAAGATAAATTTTAATGGAGTGATTTTTGCATCAGATGGTACAACTAAAGTGGGTTTGATTGATCATGACTTACAAGGCTAATGCTTGACATTTGTACAATGCCTCTTTCTAGAGATGCTTTCAGCTCATGATGTTGAAGCTGTTCCAGCAAAGATGGCGGTCCACATGGTTGTTGTAAAGGGGTGGAACAAACTTATCTTGGAGGGGATTGTCTAGAGGTGATACATAAAGTTCTCCCAAGTTTCGGGTTATGGGTTTCAAGTGATCAATGTCGTTCATGATATTCATTGAACACTTGGTGTACAGATTTGGGATACGCATACACTTGCACGTTCTTGATCTGCTGACAGTACATGGCCTAAAGTGGACTTGTTGTATTTGGATGTTTTTTGCTTTCTACTGGTGGACAATCGTAGCAAGAGTTTGGCTGTTTTATTTCTTTTTGGTTGCCTTGTTGGTTTTTTGTTCTTCTATGTTGCGTGTTATTTTTTGACACTTATAATTGTCTTTTGTATCTTTTGCTGGATCATTGCATCGTCTCTTTTTTGGTAATGAAGTTTCATTTGCTGTATAAAAAAGGAAAAGTAAAAAAGGAGATACTTCACATATGTTTTATTGAATTCTTTTTATACGTAAGTATGATATACTTCTTTGTGCAACTTATTATGTGTTTTAAATGAATGTATTCTTTGTTTGCAAATGCTTATTTAAAAGGTTTGTTGGCTTTTACGGCCATATAAACACATTTTTTAGTGCTTGCAATACTAATTACTTTTTCATATTTTAAAAAAGTTTAAAAAAAGCACAAACTGCAAAAATAAGGTCTGGGATGGTACTTCAAAAGAAAATTCACTTGTGACTAGTTATCAGAAACACCTAATTAATATTTTAAATAGTACTTAAAAAAATTTGCAGACACTCTTGATTTTTTTTTTCAGAAATCACTTACAATGATTTTAAACAAAAGTAGTGAACAAATTTCTTTTTATAAACTCTTGCAAATACATCTTGAAGTTTTTAACAAAGCCTCAAAATATTGAGTGAACAATTTCATTCAATATATATTCAAGATTCAAAACCCACATCATCTCTTTAAGCTTTTCAATTTCTTACACGAACCTTACATTTGATCATATTAAAAAAATGGAAAATCCACGAATATTCGATCACATCGGACAAGACAAAACAAAACAAAGTTACGGTACACTAGTTTGTTGGCAAAACAATGGTTGCCACTCAATCAGCATCCCATTCGCCAAATCCCAACTCAACTCCACTTCCTCTCAATGGAGACGATTATTATGCCTATCGCCTCCGCCTCCAGTTCGTCGCTCCCTCAGGTTCGTGCAGTAGCCCTCGCCTCCACCACCTGTAACCCTCGTTCTTCTTCTTCTTCTTCTTCTTCTTCAGCTCTTTTGCGGCGGCAAAGTTGGAAAACGACGTCGTTGAGCTGTTCGAGAAGAAAGGTTTCTTCGTCGACAGTTATCAGGTGTGGCGGCGCAGTACGGGAGATCAACGAGAGCGAGTTCGCCAACGCCGTTTTGAAGTCGGAACGACCCGTGCTCGTCGAGTTCGTCGCCACGTGGTGCGGACCCTGCCGTTTGATTGCTCCCGCCGTACAAGCGCTTGCTCAGGTTCCGTTTTCGCTCGAGATTATTATTTTACGTTGTGCTTATGTTTTGGTTACAATTTTATTGTCTTAATTGCTAAAGTAGTGAATGATTGTTAAGTGACTGTCTATTGATTGTTGTGCGAATGAGATCGACTTTATCTAGTTAGGATCGGTTTTTACGAGTAGTTAATGTTAGTTTTAAAGGGTTTTAACAGATGTTGTTCATGGTCTATGAATTTGGAGATTATCTGCTTATAGTGATGTTACTAAACTCTACACGTCGATTGCCTTGTTCTTGCTAGGTTTACAATTTGTATGAGACAAGTGACAAACAAGTTCTTTTCTATTGTTTAAACTATGTAGACATATCTATTTCATGAGTTTCTCCATTTATACGTGATTCATAATCGTTTCATTCTTCTTCGTGTTAAATTGTTAGTTTTGCTAGTATTAGCTTGTTTGGAATCGTTTCTGCATTTCTTACCTCCCAGAATACACCACTGTTTTTTTCTTTTCTTTTTTTTTTCCTATGAACTCCTTTCGAGATCTGAATGGTTTTAAAAAGACTAACTTAGTTCTCATTACAGAATTGCCGGGGACATAATCCATTCCCCTCAGCATTTTAGTTAGTGGGCGTGCCTGTACCTGCACACCTTATATGCATCACTATAAGTAACCGAAGTGCTTCCCGACCCTTGGTTGATCTTTTATACCACACCAAGTTGACACAGCTAATGCATAACTTCCATGTTATGGTTACCCGACATCCTTGAAGCCTGTTCCTTATTTTCATCAGAGCCTTGTTTACTCGGAATATACTGATTATTTATTATCTAAAATAATCAACGAGATAATTGTCTTTACGACATTTGGCCGTGGTCAATATTCACTTAGTTTTGTAAATTCATTAATCTAATTATCAATTTACAGCTTCAGTCGTCTTTGATATCTATTTAGTAATTTTAGAATGGAATACAACTGGGAGGACCAATAGCGCAGGAGCTATGTTTTGATTGCTGTACATTTCCTAAGTGGCAGGATCAGCCCCAGATACTTGCTGGTACAACCAATTTCTATGACTAACTGTTTCTAAGATTTATTGCCGTCGACCAACTACCACCATGACACTAATACCACTCTTTTCCTCCTCTCGAGATCCTCTCTGTGGCATTACGCATATCACTACTTCTTCACGTGTCTGGCTGTTGATTTTTGTCGTAGTGCTCAATTTTGTATGATTCTAAGCCTTTGAATCTTTGTTTGATCTTCGTATGCTTCAACCTTAACCGTCATAGTGCAAAACGAATTTTGCATCTGGTTTTTTGACATTTCTTTTTGAAAATATATATAAAATTTAAGCATAGGAATGCGCTACAGTTGTGACCTAAATTTGTATGTATGTTTGTTACAAAAAGGACGTCTTTTGGCAAGGTATTCTAGAGTCTACCAGGATATTCCAAGTGATACAAATTGTGGGCATAAATGTTGGATTTAGTTTATGGTTCAGAGCTGTTGAAGATAATTTTATATCCTAAATATTGCCCATGAAACAGTGAACAAATTGTGTGCAAATAGTTGTGGTTAGTTTTGTATCTCCATTTCATTTTGACAAATTAGATATAGTGAGAGTACTTATAATACACCAATATGCGAACCTCGTCTTCCATTTAGTCAGATTAGTGTCGCAAAGCCACCAAAAAAAGCTTATCTCCTAACTGTGGATGTCAATTATTGGCTTGTATTCTAGTTGAGGAATTATTTAATTGATTATCTCTGGACATATTGCTTCTTAATACTGTCATGTTAGAAATTTGTTGCTTTTCTTTATTTTTCTGTGTATGTGACAATGTGACTATGAGAGAATATCCATTTGAACATTCACCGTGCCACAAAAATATGTCGTGTGTGTTGTGTGAAACAAAAGATTTCTGTGCTGGTATAATACCTGATGTCATGAAACTTCGACGTATGTCTATTTTGAGAAAAGTGGGGAAGATTAGGAAGTACACAATAAGCATCTCTATTTTTGTGATTCTACTGTTAAGTTTATTCCATGAACTTTTGGTTATCAGGAGTATCAAGAGAAACTGACAATTGTAAAAGTCGACCATGATTCCAACCCGAAGCTGATTGAGAAATACAAGGTCTATGGATTGCCAACACTGATCGTCTTCCAAAACGGGCAGGAAGTTCCAGAGAGCAGAAGAGAGGGTGCAATAACAAAAGTCAAGCTTAAAGAGTATGTAGATAAATTTCTGGAGTCGCTATCTACCGTCTAGACTTTTCATCGTCGCAGGCTAATCATTGTGGATTCTCCTTCATGTCAAAGATAAAAGTATATTTGTAAGTTGAGAAAAATAAAGCTTTTTGCATCATTTTGTTAACATTGTAATTGGGTTCTTTGCTGGTGTTGTATATTGACCTGACCATACGTGAATACTCTGTTATGGTAATGTTCAATTGTTAATGTAATAACTGTGAAGCTCTACTTTGTTTCCCTCACTTCTCCGGTGTTCTAAATTAAAGCATAACATAAAATCGGTGGAATCATTGGTGGTTCGGTTGGTTAGACCAATTCCATCAGCATGATTAACCAATGTTGTAGGTATCATATTTAATTTTTCTTTTATAGTTTATTGTCATGAATGACGAGTGATCGCCTAAAAGTGAACAAACAATATTTTACCGCAAAAGTACGGATCATAAATAATATAGGGAAGTAGAATTGCGATCCCAAAATATCGACCCCGCTTGGAGATTTACGTTTTTTCTCAATTAAATCTATCTAATTGATTTCAAATCAAACAAATGAATGAAGAACTGTCACCTTCCTCACAACTTGCACTAGAAATAATATATGACTAAGGGGATTTTTGAATTGTAGAAATTAACTAAAGATTACTTAAAATTCTAAACTTAATTCAATAATAAAACAAGGTATCGTAAGGACTAGGTTTCACTGGATATTACATATCTAAAGTTCATAGACAAATTATTGTTGTGATTAATTATGCTCAACTTATATGTGTGATGTGTTGCCTTATGAGGTGTTTCTATATGTAAGGATTTCCATTATGTTTATCGGGATAATACTTGGTGCATGTTATTCTTTTGAACGCATTGTCTCTATGAATCACCTATGTCTTAATTTTTAGACACTAAAAAATACAGACAGTGGACTTCAATAATTTATGAGTTCTTTGGTCGAGTTTGTCATAAGCAGTGTTGTTAAAAACTCGCCCCGGGGCTCGCCCAGGGCTATTTTGATCCCAAAACGCCCAGAGACTTTACTTTGGGGCTTAACTTTCACGGGGCTTACGCCCGGTAATTTAGAGCGTACGCCCCAAGGCAAAAAATATGCCTTTTGCGCCCCAAAATATTGGGCTTATGTCCCAAAGATAAATATATTTAGGTATATTTTGTTTATTTTTTATAATTTTATATTTATATTTATTTTACAAAACATATTTGGCATAACCAATAAGTATATTGAAAGATATTTAAAATTTTTATGATATTTTTTAAATAATATTTCTTAAAACTTAAATGTATCTTTTTATAGCTTCCAATAATAAGATATTAACTTATTATCCTTTTTTTGCGGCTTTGTGTTTTTCTTTAATATATTACTTTTTAATATTCATAATCAATTAATTTCATAATATTTAGAGTATATTAGGGGTTTAGAAAGATACTCTTATGCATCTTATATAAATGTGTAAACTAAAATTTGTTATATGACTTTATAAGAACACAAATATTTCAAATTAACATATTAACTCATTCTTTTAGTCTTTTTAACTTTATTTTTAATTATTTATATATTTAGAAAATAATAAATTTTAAACTTTGTGGGGCTTGCGCCCCACGCCTCAGGGCTTACGCCCCGCCTCTAAGTATGTAAAACGCGCCGCTTACGCCCGACGCCTTTAACAACACTGGTCATAAGCAATCACATCATCTATGTGGTGACTAGACACACAAAACATTAAACTCAAGTTTATGAAATCAAATGAATTATTCCACACACATGAATCGATGCAACATAATCAACTACTTAGCCACATCCATATTACCTCACGACACATTAGTAAATTAGCAAGATACAAAAATTTGGTGCAACACATGCCAAAATTAAGTGTTCATATTTTTGGAGGTCAATAGCGATCACCCCTTAATGTTTGACCCGTTTTGCAATGTCTCTTCTAATGTTTGAAAAAGAGCAATTTGTTCCTTAAAGTTTGTAAAATTTTGCGATTTGGTCCTGAGTCCTTGACCAACCATTTATTTATGATACGTGTCTATCTTTTTATCATTAGATTTGCCATCTGGAGCAAATTGCACATATTTACAAACTTTACCGGGCAAATCCCTCCCTCTTTCTCAAACGTAGGAAGACATTGCAAAACGAGCGAAACGTTATCGAAATTGACTCTATTTTGGGACACCAAACAAAAGCTGGAGACTACTACTATTAATTTCCCCGGCTGATGAGCGAAACTCCAGACAGAATAAAGAAAAAAGTTAAAGCTTACTTATGCTTTCTGCTTTCTCCAACTTTCCACAAATCACACCACAAATAGCAGTGCTCAGTTTTACTAATTACTTCTCTTTCTGCAACACATTCACTCTCTCTCTCTCTCATCATCATATATTTATTCAGAGGGCGTTTCACTCAAGTTGGCGCTTGTTGTTTCAAAAAAAGTTTCTTTATTTTGTTGCTCCATTTGGAAATTATTTTTTTACTTGCATCTTCTCTTGTCTAAATGCTGTCTCTTTCAGTCAAAACTTTATGGGTGGGCCCAGGTACATGTTCATGAACAGAACCCAGTATCTTGATTTTTATTGCGACACAATGTGCTTTAAGATTGTTTGAATTCTTTCATTTTCCCTCCTTTTTTGTCAAATGCTACTATATTAGTTGAAGTCTAAATTGAGTGACACGTTTATGCATTTTTGTAGAGACCTCAAGTGTGTTTCTTCTGTTGAAAAATTCATCGTTTTTGCTTCAAAAATCTTTGTCGTAAAGCTTGTAAAGGTGTCGAAGCAAACGGGGTTTTGAAGTTTGTTGTTGATCTGTAATTGTATGTATATATATATGGTCCCTCCATTAAGTTGGGCAGCTAAGCCGTGGGGTTCTCTTTTTAAAGTTTGATACACTTTTCAAGAACATATGGTGTGGGAAAAAGCACCACTTCCCTTTTGATCCAATTATACTTCTATAAGTGTGATTCGTTGTATTGAAGCAAATCTATGAGAAGATAAAATGCCACAGAAGAAAGTTAAAGGGTTGCCTTCGCTTCTTTCATACAAATCATTGCCTGTTGATTTTGGAACTATGGTGTCATCTGATTCTGTATCCGAAAACGATGAGTTAATGAATGATGCTTTGGAAGGTTCTGCTAATGGACGGGGTTTATATAATGATGAATCGCCATATTGTAGTTTGGGTACAGGAATCGAAAGTGGGACTTCTTTGGTTGACGAAGGTTGTGAGAATAAGGCTATTGATACGGCTGCACAGTTGTCTCAACAACTGCGTAGCGACTCTAAATGGAGTGATATCACCCCATATGCATCGAAGAAGGTATAGAGAGCTTTAGTCTTTTCTTTGGCTTCATTGAATTCTGCTACATGCTTCGACATGTACTTGCACGGTAAAAGTTTTTTGCTAGTTCTTGGATGCTGATTTACTTATTTCTGTCGTTAGATTCAGGATTTGGTTTTTCAATAATTATCTGTTACGTGGCGCATATTGTAACATTTGGTTATGACTTCTTCAGTGCAAACATAAAGTTATCAAATTCTAACCTTTGGAGCTAAGCACTATCAGATGTAGGAAAAGTTCATTTCTAAAAGAGTAGATGCAATTCCAAAAGTTCATTTTATTCTCTTTGCTCAACCTTTCTAGTTAGTCTTTTGTGATTCTTTTAATTGCTGCAGGGTGCTTGAGAGCCGTATTTCTAAATGTTGCCAGATACTTCTAGCAAAAGTTATATCTTTCTTGCGCTGATGGTTCATATTGCACTTTTAAGCAGGACACACCACTTTCTTTTCTTGTGGATGCAGCAGTTACTTTGATATTTACTATGATAGACATGTTGATAAAACTTCTCTGCTCTGGATGGTAGTCTTCCATCGACCACCCCCCCTTGCGCCCCCAAAGAAAAAGGAAAGAACAGAAAGAAAAAAAAGGAAAGAAGTAGTTCAAAAATTGCCTTTTGTATATGCTTGCAAATAATGCTAGTAATCTGACACCTTTTTATTAGTATTTTCTCTTACCAGAAACAGCACTTTTTCTCCATATTCATCTCATTTTGATCAGTATTTAACAGACCAATTTGCCTCTTAAACTCATACATCTAGACATCCAATGTTATCCACCATCACTTAGTTGCTATAGTATTGTTTGTAGAAACTATCTGCCGTTATGCAGCTGAGAGCTGAATATGCTTTTCGAATTTGTTGTATTAGAATCCTCAGTAAATATGAACCTTATGCTTAAACTCTGGTTTGTATTTGTATATTATTGCAATCGGAGCTGTTTAAAGTAAAACCCGTGTTAGGCAGAAGCCTAAGCATTAGCGTATATTGATGGTGTATGCACGAATATGTATAGGATAATGGTAACTTGGGAATTTTTGGGTATACATATGCCTATTACTTTTAATTGGGGAAATATAAGTTTTTGTTTTGAAAACTGGGTAGAAGAAACAAATGGAAGTTACTTGGTCGACATAAACTATGTGGCTATTATCTTACAGATAAAAGAAAAAAGTCAGATGGTTTTAAGATCAAGGAACTTAGTAATATGGTGAGGTTCCTTGTAACATTGGTTTAGATATATATGATGCTTAATTATAAATTAACCATAGATAGTCACCCTCTTCGTCAGATAATAAATCTGGTTTCTATGATATTATGGCATAATCGTTTATGTTTCTTATTTCTCGAAGCTTCAATCATGGTTTCAACTTCCTGATGGTAATTGGGAGCTAGGAAGAATTCTTCAGACCTCTGGGAATGAGTCCTTGATATCTTATGCTGAGGCAAAAGTGAGCAAATACTTGGTAATCTATTATTTTACTTATGTAAAACTTCCACGCATTCTAATAATTTTCTCCATTTAGGTTCTGAAAGTTAATTCAGAAACTCTGGTACCAGCCAATCCTGATATACTTGATGGTGTTGATGATCTAATGCAACTAAGTTATTTAAATGAACCATCAGTACTGTACAATCTGCAGTACAGATATAGCCGGGATATGATATATGTGAGTATATATCTGCTCACTTACGTTCTCTGAAAACATATGGTTTGTTGATTATCTTATACTTAAGTTCTCCATTTTCTGTTTAATTCAGACCAAAGCCGGACCAGTGTTGGTTGCGATTAATCCCTTTAAGAAACTCGCATTGTATGGGAATCATTATATTCAAGCTTACACGAACAAATCCATGGAGAGCCCACATGTATATGCCATCACTGATACAGCTTTGCGTGAAATGATCCGAGGTAATTTTAACAACTCCTATTATAGAAACACTAAGGAGAACTGTGCTGGCAGTACTTTAACTGAGTACTTTTGTTTCTGCCATCTGCAGATGAAGTAAGTCAATCTATCATTATAAGGTCAGCTAACCATTTCTTAAACTTTTTTAGTCTCTTCACTGCTTTCTTTTCTTGGACTTGCCAGCAGCCATCTTATGAATAAGAACTTCAAATTATGAGCAATTTGACAAAATAAGCTTACCTATTTTTTGTTCAGTGGGGAAAGTGGAGCTGGAAAGACTGAGACAGCAAAGATAGCAATGCAATATTTGGCTGCTCTGGGAGGTGGTAGTGGGATTGAGTACGAGATATTGAAAACGAACCCGATACTTGAAGCCTTTGGTAATGCAAAAACATTGAGAAATGACAACTCAAGTCGATTTGTAAGTTTCTTTTCCAATGCTTCCATTGTTTTCTAGGTTGAGCGGCATCACAAACCGGTTCAACTTCTTTTTCTTTTTCAAAATATCAGAGGTTTATCTAACCCATTTCAGGGAAAGCTGATTGAAATTCACTTCAGTGAAGATGGAAAAATATCGGGTGCCAAGATTCAAACTTGTAAGGATGCATACAGCTTAAAGATCTTGATATTGTTTTACTGTATAGAATTGGACTCACAATGACTGTTCTTAACGATTTCATTTTTGTTTTGTCATCAAACCCGACCCAATGTTCCGCACAGTTTTACTTGAGAAGGTACCTTGCATTCTACTTCTAGTGGTTTGATTAAAATCATTTTGAGTTGCAAAACAAAAGACTCAAGCAGGTTATTTTGATGAACAGTCCAGAGTTGTTCAATGTTCAGAGGGAGAAAGGTCATATCATATATTTTATCAACTATGTGCTGGAGCACCACCGCTCCTTAGAGGTGCAGCATTATCCTCATTCTTAATATCTGCAATCCTGCAATGCTTTGAATTAAAATTCTTGTGTTATATTCAAAAATGAACTTTTTGCAATAATCTGCAGATTAGCACTTGTTTCGTTTTCTGCCATCTCTCTCTCTCTCTCTCTCTCTCCTCTGTTGTCCATTAATAGCTTGCTTAAAATTCTATTTCCTCGTGCAGAAAAATTGAACTTAAGGAATGCTGCTGATTTCAAGTATTTGAGGCAAAGTGATTGCTATACGATTTCTGGGGTTGATGATGCTGAACAATTTCGTGTTGTAATGGTATTTACTTTATGGATTGACTCATCATTCTCCGCACGTGACGTTTTAACGTTCATACACTGTGAGCTCTACCAAACTTAGCTATGTGTGTTTTTCTAAACTAGGAAGCTCTGGATATCGTTCATGTCAAGAAAGAAGACCAAGACAGTGCATTTGCAATGCTAGCTGCAGTATTGTGGTTGGGTAATATCTCCTTTACAGTGATAGATGGTGAAAATCATGTTGAACCAGTTGTAGATGAAGGTGAGGATATTTCAGTATTGTCCCCAAACTTAGTTTCATTACTAATGAATATATTATTCTATTTCCATTATTTGGCTTATGTCTGTAGTTATTGAGTGTATGGACGTAGTCGTACTATATGCTAATTTCAATTGTGTTCAATTTTTGCTTTCCTACTGAAAAAGTTGTTAATTGTTCGATTTCTTTTTCCAATTATTAGGACTTCTGTATGACCCTTTCTTCCCATAAATTCTTTTGGCATTTACTTTGGAAGAGACTCCTCGCAATTTCGTTCATCGTATAGTTACTTTTTGCATTGTAAATTTGTTCTTAAAAGAAAAAGAAGAAGGAACTCCGCATACACATTGAATCAGACATATCAGAACATCCTCAAAACTAGCAATATACCCTGTCTCATGAATTTGCTCCATGTGGTCTGTTCTATCCCCAGGTATAATTACTGTTGCTACATTGATTGGCTGTGATATTGCTGAACTAAAGCTTGCATTATCAACCCGAAAAATGAGGGTCGCAAAAGAAAACGACACAATTGTTCAGAAGCTTACCCTATCTCAGGTTAGACAGTTCATTTGGAACAAGTCCTTGTGAGTTTCAATCCTTGGATGCATGACCAAGTTTCCAACCTTTTTTCATTCTTCTGTTATTATTCAGGCCATTGAGACAAGAGATGCATTAGCAAAATCAATTTATTCTTGTTTGTTTGACTGGCTCGTTGAACAAATCAACAAGTCACTAGCAGTAGGTAAAAGGCGTACTGGAAGGTCCATCAATATTCTTGATATATATGGTTTCGAATCATTTGAGGTGTGTGCTTTCTCTAAACGTAGCTTGAATTTCCCCTTTCTTCTCCATGTGCTTCTGTGGATGTGTTTATCATTTTTATTTCTCTCTTCAGAGGAATAGTTTTGAGCAGTTTTGCATCAATTATGCCAATGAAAGACTACAACAGCACTTCAACCGTCACTTGTTCAAATTGGAGCAAGAGGTGAGCATATCATATCTCTCGTGATGTTACTTATTTTTTCTATAATTTTGTCCGCTAAGTTTTTGTTGAATATTCCAACTTTTAATGACTTAGACTAGTTCCAGAATCTTGATGTTTCCTTTCTTCAACTCAATGGTTATTGGTGTCTGCCACAGCAGTATTACAGTTCACTAAAATTGACGATGAACACTTCTCTCCTAAAACTTTAACGACCCGGGCACTAGGTTCTGTCTAACTGCAATGATGAAGTCGTTAATTTTCTGTTCTTGGGGCAAGAATGGAAAAAAGATTATGCATTACCAAGTTAGGAGATGAGATCTGACATTTCCTTGAAATCTTTTTGTTGTTAACTATGAGTCAGAGTAGCTGGAAAAAAGTTAAGTGTGAAGTATCCCACATTGAAAAGAGATGGGTAAAGTGAATAGTGTATTAGCGGGAAGGCCCATACATCTAATTTCTTAAGGTTTTGAGTTGAGATGTGGTGTCAAGCTCACTAATAAGTGTTTCCATGTCGGCCTATAAATTAATATCTCCCTAGTTGTTGGCTCCTATGTAGAGATTTATATTCCTAACAACTGGTATTAGAGCCGGGCTAACGGAATGCTCGATGATCCTTTATTCGAGAAAATAATTGTTACGACAAATAATATCAAAAGGTGGCGAATCCCTACACACTTGCAGAACATAGGGGAAGTTCAGCGGTCCTTTATTCGAGGGGAGGATTATTGGGACGAACAAGGATCTCACTTCAGAAAGATGAGGGAGCGTAACTGGGTTTATTGGAATACGTAATATTTCTATTGATATGAGGCCTTTTAGGTGGAAGTACAAAAACAAATCCATGAGAGCTTGGGTCCAAAGTGGACAATATTATACCAATATGGAGATAGACATTCCAAACAAGAGTGTCTTATGAGTTATGAAATACTTTTTCTTAGTCTGGTATACCTGATAAGAAGCATTCTCAAAATTCCACCATAAGTGATGCCAATTTTTCATCGGACTGTTGAAGAAGACCAATGAATTTAGAGCGGTATGAGTATTACTTATGGACAATGGTTTCAACACCACAAATTCCACATGCACACAAGCAATGTTCTCTTGCATGTGTCAATGTTGGCAAGTCTAGTTTTAGAAATTTATGGACGAGGCTCGTAGTAGCTCTCGAGTCGATTTAGCAACAATCCCGTGGGAGCAATGGGTGTTTAATCTTAAACCAGTATGAGTTGTGATTTTCTCAAAAGAAATATTCTTTGACCAATTGAAGATACGGAACAGCAATTCAATAATATCATTACTTTCTAGTGACCCAAATTTCTTAAGTGCTGTAATATATTTAGCAGTTTTTGACATTCTCCTCTCAAAAAGACTTGCAATGAATTGAACCTTTTACCCTTGATAAGAGTTGAACCGTGAAATGCCTCAAATAAGAAATGACATGATATCTCACAAAATCCTTTAAGGGCCTCTAAGAAGAGAACTCAAAACTACCGCATAACTGAAAATCTCAAAAGTTAAGCCAAGGCACTAAGGAGAAGATCTGTTTGCTCTAAGGAAGATTGCGTCCGAGCAGTACCATAATTTGTTTCCTGAAACGCCTTTGCTGCAATGGTAGCATGACTTATAATCACCTCATGGATTTATTAGCTTGGTTGTGACGAGGTTACTTTCTAAACTCTTTTAATAAGCTGAACTCTTAACCATTTATGACGAGTAAGATTGAGTGAGTTGTTTGGGTCCACAATATCACTGTTACCTCATATTTTCTTATATACCACGGAAAGTCGCAAACTGTTACAGACTTCTCATGCGATAAGGAGCGAAAGAGAGAAAGGTAAGTTAATAAGAAATATGTGCTTCAGCTATGAGCCAAAATGCACGGACAAAATGCCAAAAAGGACTTGACCAGACTCTCTCCGGAGCTTACAAGGAAGTAGTTTTCTGCACATAGGTGAAAAAAACATATGATAAATATGAAAAAGGAGAAAATCGCTCCACTAATATCCCAATGAAATCCTGTCTGAGATAGCCATTCAGAAAAGTATCTTCATGATCCAACTCAGTTTGATTCAGTACTCTCCCTTACAAGTTGAAAATGGAGTGTGCATAGTGCTATGTTTCAAATCTAAAGAAAATAAACTTCCTCAAGAAACTTTAAATAGTATGGACTTTCATATATTTCTCATCGTGAGTAAAGAGGAAAGATGCAGTACTGAACTTCATGCAACATAAAACAAATGGTAAAGAGAAAGAAGACTGGATCTGGATCAACTGGCTCTACACAGTAATACAGTGTAGTTTCAATCATGAATTCTATAAATTGTGTGTAAAGATAGGAAAGAAAGAAACGTAATCTCATAAGGGATAAATGCGTCAAACACCCTTACCTATACCATATTTCTCAATGTGCACCTTAACATATCAGAATGTGTGATTTACACCCTAACATTTCAAAAAAAGTGCACTTTGCACCATGGTCAACATTCCGTCTAAAACTAACAGAATATTTTATTTTTGATTCTATCATTTGTGCAGTGTGTACCCTAACGTATTGTAACATGTGCCATGTGCACCCTAACGTATTGTCATTTGGGCTATATGCACCCTAACGTATTGTCATTTGTTCTATGTACACCTTACGTCTAGGAAGCAAAACGGAACATTCAGTTAGATTCCGTTAGTTTTGGACGGAATGTTGACCGTGGTGCAAAAGTGCACCCTTTTCGAAACGTTAGGGTGTAAATCGCACATTCTGATACGTTAGCTTGCACATTGAGAAACAGGGTATAGGTTAGAGTGTTTGACGCGTTTATCTCTCCAAATAAATACAATGTTTACCAAAGGAAATGTTGTGTCAATCAATCTCTCATCCTCTGGCCTTTATGTTTTGCTTAATAAATCAAGGATTTACCATAACATTTCTCTTTCACCATTACTGGAATAATTTTATGGCTAAAGCATTATTGAAGAGATCCACACCCCACTGCTACTGGACATAAATAACTATCAAAATGCCAAACAATTACAACAGCTTAAACTGGTTTGTCTTTCTTTATCATCTCTTTTTGATTGCGAAACCTAATCATCTATGTCAGGTTAATTTTATTACCAATTACCTTGATGATCTAGGATATCTCCATAGCTTTGCTGAGAGTAAATTGCAAAAACACCCATTGCCACATGCACCTTGGTGTAATTTGTATTAGTAGTTTCTCTCTTGTAAGTTCTAAAACACAGTGATAGCACCGTGATCTTATTTCTTTAGTTGACTGCATCATGAACTGGCTATAGTTATTGATAAGAAAAATTATTCTAGAGTTTATGTTTAAATCAGCTAAACATGAAAGACCTTTTTATAATTTTTTGAGATTTTCAAAACATTATACAAGTGATCAGTGTTATAATTTTGTTTTGTATTGAGCTAAAATGTATATGTATTCCATTTTCTTTACGAAAATGTATAAAACCTTATATTTTAATAATTTTCCTTATACATTAAGTACATGCAGTGAGAAATCGAGTTTTGCTACCAGTTATAATGGATATATTGACTGAATTGTACACAGTAATAAATGCTTATAGAGATTACAAAGGGGGTATTCACCAAGTAAAATAACAAAGAAGTGGTTTTTGCAATTAGCAGTGTTGTCAAATGTGGATTACACTCAGAGACGTATGTTTGTTGTTAAATAATGCTAGACGTTTGGTTTCTAAAGTGAACTTTAGATGCAATGACTGCACTGGATAAGGATTTTGACCTCTTTCAAGTTGTAAAATTTTGAATTTGTTGTGAAGGAATATATTCAAGATGGCATTGATTGGACAAAAATTGATTTTGAAGACAACCAGGATTGTCTTGGTCTCTTCGAGAAGGTATGAACTCAGCTTTGTCAAGAGCTTGCTTCTCCCATTTTAATGGATTTTCATTCTTTTTTTGTTGACAAATGAATTACATGTCACTGGTCTGCATTTTTTTCTTGGAGACATAATTATTTTATTTTCTGCAGAAACCATTGGGGTTACAGTCTTTGCTAGACGAGGAATCAACTTTTCCAAATGGTACAGATTTGAGCCTTGCCAACAAGCTCAAGCAACACTTGAGTTCTAATTCTTGTTTTAAAGGAGAAAGAGGGAAAGCTTTCACTGTTTCCCATTATGCAGGAGAGGTATTCACTTCTCTACTAATGTCCTTTATAAATGAATAAAACATCATTTTTTTGGGAAGTCAAACTGCAGGAAAATAAGATTACATGATTGATATGCAGTTGGTTGGTGATATATAGATATAACTTGTTTGATTTTTTCGGGGGAAAGGAAAATTTTCAAACGATTCCTGTGATGACACGGAGCTTATTGGGCTTGTATTTGATTGCTTCTAGTGCCAATGAACAAATACTTAAAAGAAACTTTCATTTAGGAAGAATGTGAATTCCAATAGCTTTATTTTTGATTTTGTGCAGAACTTATGAACTTTGTGGCTCATGTCAGGTTACCTATGACACAACTAGTTTTCTCGAGAAGAATCGGGATTTACTTCATCTGGATTCCATCCAACTTCTGTCTTCTTGCAAGTGCCACCTTCCTCGGGCTTTTGCTTCCAGTATGCTTTGTCAGTCAGATAAGCCTGTAGTAGGTGCATTGCATAAATCTGGAGGAGCAGAATCACAGAAATTAAGTGTTACTACAAAATTCAAGGTTAGAATTTATTTTTTGTAAGGATGTGAAATGCAATACTATTGAGTAGGTCGGAAGAACCATGTGTTGTTTCTTGGCGAATACCCTTGTTTAGTAATATACCCCCCTGTGTTACTTAGTTAATGTAAGTTACCCTCTTCATACTTCGAATCGATGTACATGCAATGACAGAAAAACTCAATTTCTCATTTTGCTTGTTTCATGTATAAGTAGATAATATCGTTCAGATTAAAGTTGTTATACATTTTCATCCAAAAATATGTAATAAAGTTCTTAAAATATTTCAAAAGAACGTAAAAGAATTATAAAAATGTTTTGTTTAGATATTTGGAGATATATAAACATGCATCAAAATTATTGATGCAGTTAAACTGAAAAAATGAGGGTAGTGCTTTTCCTGCTAGCCCTTAAAATTTTGGGGGGAGGGGGGGGGGGGGGTTGGCAATTGAATTATATGGGGGTGTATTTGCCTACTAGAGATAAGATAAGGTGGTTTTTCAATTTAATCATTTCTAATTCTAAGATCTCTATGATAATGTGGAATGCGATCACACAACATAGGGACTAATAGATTATAATTCTTAGTTTTATACTTCACACTAAATCTCTGTTTTAAACCTCTCAACAGATCTGAGTGGCCCTTCCTTTAATAGCAATTCTGCTACCATCTAAACTTATTATTCTTCTAGAGATCTTCTCAAATTTACGATGTCCAAAGCGCTCATAGCAATAGGTATTAAGGGACTCTTACAAGGACTAAAAAGTGAATATGTTTTCTAAGTAAAAATGCTTAAACAATGGCATTTTCTCATTATTGTGAAGTGAATGCCTGATGGTGGACACTCCTGGTTGTTAGCTTCCATTGTGTGACAAATAATGATGACATTCCTGGTGATGGACTCGATTGCATTTATTATGAAAATTTTAGGTTTCTTAATGATAGTTCTCTAGGCAGTTGGATTTGGAGACACGTAAATTTAGTTCACTAGCTACATGGCCTCACTATAATTTACACTCCACTATCCCCAAAATTAAAGCATACCCAATAATAGTTCTTTTGAAGGTAATGATGCCTATAGTTACATCATATGGATAAAAACCGTACTTTGCACGGTGACCTTTTACCATTTGCTAGAGATTATAAGAAAATTATGGAACCTTTGAAATCAGTTTTCTGTTTCCATTTACAAACTCAAACTTGTTTGCACTTTGAACTCAGCTGAGTTAATTTCAGTATGTTTTTCACCTCTATTGGGTGTTTCATTTTCTTTTTGGTTCTTTTTAGATGATGTTAGTTTCTTTTTCCTTGTTCCCTTTCTTTTTTGGTTCTAGGGCCAACTATTCCAATTAATGCAACGTCTGGAGAACACGACACCACATTTTATACGCTGCATAAAGCCAAACAACCTCAAGTGTCCTGGTAGCTACAATCAAGGACTAGTACTGCAACAGCTGCGGTGTTGTGGAGTCCTTGAAGTTGTTAGAATATCAAGATCTGGTTTTCCTACCCGAATTTCTCATCAAAAGTTTGCCAAAAGGTAATCAAATAGCCGTTGCATTAATATTTTCTCTATTTTTCTATTTTTTTCATCAGCTCATTTGACTTGCTTCTCTCTTTAGGTATGGTTTCCTTCTATTGAATCATGGTGCATCCCAGGATCCACTCAGTATTTCAGTAGCCCTTCTTCACCAGTTTAACATTCTTCCTGAGATGTATCAAGTTGGATACACAAAGTTGTTTTTCCGTACCGGACAGGTGAGAGTATGACAATCTAGTACTTGGTTTTCTTATGTATTCTATTTTTTGTCACATTAAAATTTTGTCAAATCAATCTGCTTGTTATCACATCTCCTTATTATCTACTGAGCGGAAATATTGTTCACTTCTTATTATCTAATGGCTATACATTGGAAACTATGTTTGACAATGTTCATGATAATCAATCTACTTTTCATTATTTATTCTTTTTTCAGATTGGGGCACTCGAGGAAATAAGAAATCGAACGCTCCATGCCATTTTGAATGTGCAAAGGTTCTTTAGAGGTTATCAAGCTCGCTGCTACCTCAAGAAGTTAAGAGAAGGGATTTCCATCATACAGTCATGTATGTACCTCAGACAAACTGACTATGACATTCTTTTTACCTGGTATATTTCTCTGAGATATGAAAACTTTCAATGTAGTTGTCCATGGTGAAAAGGCTAGAAACGAATATGCAATCTTATTGCAAAGGCATAGAGCAGCTATATATATTCAAAAGCATATAAAAGCCAGGATTTGCAGAAAGAAGTTCAAGAGATTAGACGAGGCATCAACTGTAATACAATCAGGTAACAATCATCCTTATTAACTATATAAGATCATGTTGTCCAGATTTAACATCCTCTAGTCAGCTAGTTTAAGTGGGCTGTTTTATTTTTTTGCTAAAGTTTGAATCTTGACATTTTATTCAAGCCGCGTGTTGTATATTATATATAAGACTCTGTCCCCTGTTGAAACCTTTATAACTCTAGCATATTTCGTTCTGATTTTCACCAAGTTTAAGTTATTAACACTGTGCATCTAGTCGTACTAATAAGTTAATCTTGCCATCCTGTGTTTTTATGTTTTTTCTAGTTATCCGTGGCTGGTTGGTCAGAAGATGCTCAGGAGACATAGGATTGCTGCCTGTTGCGGGAAGAACGGTTAGTAGGATACTGTTTTTTATGGTCTTTACGCAGTCATTGAGTCACTGGTGATTTAACTAGACAAGTGTATATCTGTTTAGTTCACATGGGGCCATTGTTTTTCTTCAACGTAGTTTAGCTATTCTTTCTCGCAGTCCAATACATACTACAACAGCCTAAATTTTTTCTGTAATTTCTATTAAACAGACAATCATTACCTTTCGATATATAAGCTGTCTAAGTTGAAGATTCTGCATATTAAAACATATATTTGTCTCATTGTGATTCACTTTATTACGACATGATAAAATGTTGGATGAGTATCTCTCTCTCTCTCTCTCTCTCACACACACACACACACACACGCACCCACACACACACATAAAAGACTTATGGGTCACAAGATCTTATCTTGCTTATCCTTGTGACGTGTAACATGCTATATAGCAGGAGTTTTGTCATTTACGCTATTTATTCTGCATATCAGGGTAACGAACCAGAAGAGATTCTTGTAAAGTCGACCTTCCTCGCTGAATTGCAACGTCGAGTCCTTAAAGCCGAAGCTTCTCTTAGAGAAAAAGAAGAGGAGAATGACATCCTTCACCAACGGCTGCAATGCTACGAGAATCGTTGGTCTGAATATGAGCTAAAAATGAAGTCCATGGAAGAAATGTGGCAAAAACAAATGAGATCACTTCAGTCTAGCCTCTCAATTGCAAAAAAGAGCCTCACTTTCGATGAATCCCAGAGAAACTCCGATGACGAGAGAGATTCCATATGGGACACGGGTAGTAATCTTGAAGCCCAAGAATATAACGGAACCCAATTAATCAATGCTGGAGGTTTAAGTGTGATTGGACGGTTGGCTGATGAGTTTGAGCAGAGGAGTCAAGTATTTGGAGACGATGCGGGGTTCTTGGTAGAAGTGAAATCAGGTCAAGTGCAGGCGAGTTTGGACCCAGATCACGAGCTTCTAAAGTTGAAACAAATGTTTGAAGCTTGGAAGAAAGATTATGGAACCAGACTGAGGGAAACGAAGGTAATCATTCACAAGCTTGGCAATGAAGAAACTCCAGGTGATAAGATGAGAAAGAAATGGTGGGGAAGGAGGAATAGCACGAGGGTAAATTAGATTCGTTGCATTACAAACTCTACTTGCAAATATGTCTATCGCATTTTTTTAAAGAAAACACTGGGGTCGCCACTGTTTTTAGATGTTTGATGGTACAGTTTAGTGATTTATTGACGACAAAGTGCAGTCTTGTGGTAAACATTTCACTTGTAATCAACAAGTCATGAGCTTTTGTCTTAAGATATGTGGGGTGATTACTGATATATGTTTTTATGTTTGTAGAGTTCTAAGTGGTGAAGTTGTAGTAGTAGGGGGTGGTGTATTAATGTGTTGGTCGTGCATGGGTCTATCATGCACAATGTGTTTATTGTGCTTCTGATAAGGCGAAATGCATATAAGCTTGGTTCACTCTATTATGTTTCTCCTGATAGAGCCAGAATTTACTCATGTTGAAAATTGTGTTTGTTATGTTTTGTTGTCTTCCGAGAGTAAGGAGTACTTCGTCACTTTTTGATTGATATGTTATGGCATTTAGTTTCGTTAGTTGAGTTAAGATTGAAACTTTTCAGTATCTTTAATTAAAATACTTGGAAATTCTAATCAAATTTTGATGGTGAAAAACAATAGGTTGGGGTGCACTTCGTAATTAGAAGGGTTTTAACTTTCAAAATTAGGGAAAAAAATAGGGTTCACAATTCTTTTGATTTCAACCCAAATTGTAAACACTAGTAGATAGATATCGGGAAATTCAGGAGGAAGATGACGAGCTACCATTAAGAAAAAATACGCTAATAAGTTAGGATGCATATCGCACAACTTAAATACGTTAGAGCACATTGCACAATACGTTAGGGTGCACATCGCACATTGAACAATACGTTAAAATATACACGACACAAATCACAATACATTAGGTAGCACAATAATTTTGCGAAAAGCATAGGGTGTAATTTAAGAAATTGCTATAAGGTTATTAAAATTATCGATTGCACATGATAGAATCAAAAAAGGGATATTCTATTAGTTTTGGACAGATGGTGCAAAGTGCACCTTTTGTTAAAGGTTAGGGTGTAAATCTCATCTTTTGATATGTTAGGGTGCACATTGAGATTAGAGGAATATTTTGAGGGTGTTTGACGCATTTATCTCTTGTATATAATAGATCTCATAAGATATAAGAATCGTCACTACGTGAGCAGATTAATAACTCATTGCATGGCTATGTTGTATAAGAGAGGTAAATTCATAATGTTTCTTGCTTAGTTAAAAATCACCAAAAGGCTAGACGGTCATGTTCGTACCGAGAGCGGCTAGCTTCACTAGGGTTCTAGAATCGTGACCATCTTAACTAATTAGGATTACTTGCATTTGATAATAAATTAATGCATCCAATGACAAACATAAGATAAACGTGAAAGTCTTGTTTATGAGTCAATAGTTTACATCTCCAAAGAAACCAAAACTCTAAAATATAGTCTCAATAATTTCTAGTTGATTTATTTTATTTTGTCTTAGTTTAATTAATATATCCAAAAATCCCCTTTAATCTAGAATTTAGAACAATAATATAGCAAATGTAATTCTTGTATAAATGTTACTTTCGTCGTGGGGTCGATATTAGGAACGTAATTTACTTTTCATTATTAATCTTGATTTGTATACTTGGAATGATATGAGTTGTGCGTTTGCCATCGATCAACTGACAAGGAGCGAGCACTCAACGGGTGTTCGTTGTCATTCGATAAGTCTATTCTTTTGTTGAACGGTATGAATAAATGACGAGAATTTACTACAAGTCTAACGGGATTCTTGTAATTTTCACATTAGAATTTGCCACATTCTCTTGTCCACCTACACTACAAAATTAGCGCGTTCCATAGAGAATATGCTGAGAACCTTCAAATATTTAGATCTGAATGAGGTCTAGAAAATTAGCATGCACATTCGTGTTTGGATTAATATTGCTAAACCACTGAAAAGATGTATGAAAGTTAGGTTATCACATGGCAAGGAGATGATGGTCTCATCACTTAACAACTTCTGCCAAGTTTTTGCTATGTGCTGAATTATTGAGCACATTGAGAGAGAATGTGAAATACATTTACAACAAGGGGACTTAGAATGAGGGAAATAGGGAGCTTCAGTGTGGTCCATGGACATGGAACAATCATTAGATAAAATGGTCTAGATCACCATCAGGAATTGGGGAGAAACACGTAGGAGAATGCATAAATATGGCATGTAATAAATAAAGGTGGGTGTTTGTACAAAAGAGCTAATCGGGTTAAAGCACCCTACAATGCCGCTTAGCAAGAGAAACAAAATCACGGAGGCCTAAAACATGTTGGCCAAAGTTACAAGTCTAACTACTCTAAACCAAGTATACCGAACCTAAAATCTATCACTAATGTATGAGAAGTGAAGGTAATAACGGGGTTCTTCTATCAGTGTGAGCTTGGAGGGAGTTAATCACTTCATGAAGTCCAAGGGCACTAAAAAACAACGATAATAGGTAATCAGAGTGCCAAAAAAAAGCCATGTGGGCATCTGGGGCCAAATAAAAGTCTGTCCTAGGTGCCAGGTGATGCGCCTGAGGGCAAATGAGAGTCTGTCCCAAGCGCCTTGTAGGCGCCCTGGACGCCTGCTGAAGGGCCATAGGCTGAAAGATGATAGAAAAACCCACAACAAAATACGTCGGCAAAACATGCTGAAATTACCTAATCTATTACAAATACAGGCCTACGCCAAAAGTGAATGCCTTAAAAAAACAATGTTCCTATCAACAACTAAAACAACGAACACGTTTGAGTAGCGATAGTTAATACAAAGCCCAAAAGTGCAATAAAAATACAATGTAACGTGCATGAGTGCATGCAGGCTTGTCTTGCAGTTAGATTCATGGGGGAGATCGCCACCCAGAGATTCGTGAGATGTAGAAAATGTGTACCGATGCGATCAAATAGGCATGCTCTTGAGGGGAAGGTATCAAGCATAAAGTCGAGGAATGACCATCAATCTATGACCGAGGTGTGATCCCCTCGGTCTTAATGTACCTCATCCGATCATAGAGGCTAAGAAGACGGACGATGCAAACTAAAGGGGAAATAGAACCAAAGCATATGAAACTATGAGTCTTCAAATCATAAAGGTGTGCTGGAAGAAGCGCCATACTACCAAAAGCATAATATAACCCGTCAATTCCATGTAGTGTACAAGCTTAAGCCACATTTGACTGTGGAAAAGCGAAGAATGTCTGCTCGTGTGTGCGCAAAGTGAAGTGAAGTAAGATCGAAAGTTTCATACCCAACAAGAAACCTAAAGGATGATGTTTGGAGTGAAATTAAGGTCAAATGAAGCGTGTAGGAAGGTGTATGAGGGGCACACAAGGGAGAGTTTCCATGTGCACGTAACAACAAAAAGGTCGCAAACTAAGAGGCCAAGAAGAGGGCCGAAGCAAGGGGAAGAGGGCAACCTATCCCGAACAAAGAAGGCGGCGAGCAAGAGAACATATAAAGTAACAAAGTGAGTGAGCACAACAATCTCTAATTTCGTCAATTCCTTAGGTAAGTCTGTTAATTCCAATTAGTGTGCAAGGCCAAACTCCACATAAATATCCAAAGGGTGATGTGTTTATGCTTAGAACGCCAAAAAGAAGAGCAAGAAATGGGGGTCCATGAGGATCCGTAGGGAGGGGGAGTAGGGAAAATGTCCATGTAAATACATGGGAGAATGCATATTCTAGGAACAAAACTTTTTCGCTGTGAACTTCATGACAAGAAAGGTTTCCAACTGTAATTAGTGTTGGGGATCACTCGTCCAAACACTAGGATGGTAGTAAGTCAGTTGAGAACGAGAAGGGGAATTCTAATGTACATAGGAGAATGCATATTCCAGGAAGAAAAACTTTTCCGTCGTGAACTTCACGACAAGAAGGGGTTCCACATGTGGTTGTTTTTGGGGTCACTCGCCAAAACACCACGCTGGTAGTGGGCCAGTTGAGAATGATATGGGGAATTCTAATGCCACAACTATCTGACCATGATCACGGCTTAGTTCAATGCTTGGGACTTAGCCAATCGCACTTGACAACGAGCTGTGTACATCATGAGAGATCTACCGAAGAATGATTATCTTGCATGAAATCGAATATTTAATGACTCGGTGAGAAAGTTGGGGATGATCATATTCTAAGAACCAACTAGAGCATTTGATACCATCGCTGTTGAGAGAATTTAGGCAAACATGATGCACCCATGAAGGGAACTTGCTGAAAATGATATATGTGTTATCATCATGAGGCATTGGTTGGGAATTTAGTAGGGTCGTATCACGCTAGAATCAAATGGAGGAATGCGAGTTAAATCAAGAACTCAAAGTCCTGCAGGTTCAAGAGGAACTCTGCTGGAAATGACATAGTAAATTTCAAAAGAAGAAGTGAATCGCAGCAATTTCATTCGACTTTCTTGATAGAAGAATTCTGATGGATTTAAATTTGTTGTTGTTAGGATAGCGTTGTTTTGTAATTAATGCTTAAACATACTTTTTCTTGGGAATTAGGATTTAAAGTTTATTTTGTTTAAATCATTCCATATTTTGTTTCACTAGGAATATTTCTGTAAAAGGGAGATTTGTCTTAAGGAGACTAATTTAATATCTCCTGTTTAAATAAAGATTTTTTTTTTTATATATTTTATGTCCCAATTATATCTATGATCTCTAATCAAAATCTTTTTCCATATGTTTATTAATGGATTATAAGAAGAAAGTGTTTGCGTATCTTTTGTTACAGGAAAGTTAACCGCTCATGATCGCGACCCTAGCCGCTGTATTCGCACTTGTGCTGAGAAGTCCCGCAGAATGAACCACTACCGAAAATGGAACCATGCCAATTTTCAGGCAGATTATTAGTGGTTCCTGATGCTACGAGAGTAGTGTCGATGACATTGTCAGAGGCTACCATTTGTTTTTCCTCAAGAATAAGTTATGAACGTGCCTCGTAATTAGACGGTAGAGGATCAACTGAATAAAAGGTGGTCGCACCATCGTAATTCTTATTAACTCTGGCAGTTAACTTGAGACCGAAGATATTAGGGAAACCGCCCATATGGTGGATATGCATGAATTGATTTTTCAGATACATGACACGAGAATTTTTATTATCCTGAAAGATGTTCTGAAGGCGCCGCCAACCCTACTATAGGGTGGAATCAGGTTCAAGAATGGTGTGAAGAAGATCATTGGAGATCGTGTTTCAGATCTATTGAAGAACAATGACGTCCGGCATGATACCATTAGGCGGGTCAATTTTGGTTGACTTTTTGGAGGAGGAATCATCGGGCGTTTGTCCAGGGCGCGCTCAAGTGGCGGAAAGAGGGATGGTGGTAGGATATGGTCGAGAACCCGGTAGGCGCGATAGTGGATTTTATATAGTTCTGCCCAAGAAAAGTATTAACGTTTTTCTATCTTGAAAATGATTAGAATAAAGTTCTGAACATTAAATACAACAAGAGAGGGGCGGAACTTTGGATCGGCCATTGAAGAAGAAGAAAGAAGAGACTAAGGCGAGTTGTAAAGGTTCACGGCTAGGGTTTAGAATCATGAAACCATGTAGAAATATAATTCTTCGTGTATTCTCACTAAGCAACCAAAATTATATATTATAATTACAAGAAACGTAATTAAGAAAACTACCTACAGATATACATTCATAATATTTACAATAAGGGATCTCATCAATGCCTAATCGTTTATAGCAATTAAGTAATATACTTTTTATTTATTTGTGGTGACGATTCGACGGTATGGGTGTGATAAAGAGAAAGTCACATGATGAGAAAATGCTATAGTTTTACTTCCAAGTTCCATATACTGAACCATAAACAGACATCCAAAAACGTTATGGGCAAAGACTTGCAAAGCATATTCCATCCCTTCTCTGCTAGCTGGATATTTAGGACTATTCGGATATTTATCTAGAATATTCTTTATACCAAATTCTTTTCCTCTTCTTTTATTTTGATGCTCAGAATCTATGATATTACTCACGGGGGTAGTCTAACTAAATGAACTGCACAACAATTAAGGAAAATAAAATTTAAACACATATTTATATTTTAATTTTTATACACACGTATATGCATATGTTACATGTATATATGACATATTCATGAATCAATAAGACCATAGATGCATCTTTACTCTTGAAGTGTGGTCTAATCATAAAAAACGAATATTTCCTAAGATTTGAATAATTATACAAACATTCTGAAGTTTTAAAAGATATATTAATTTAAAAGGGTTTATAACATAATATACTGTTTAAGTTCGAAGAGTGAGTTAAAGAGTATTAAAAATTTGGTTAAATTTTTCTAATAGACTTTCAGTATCACATTCTTGTAATTATTCAACATGATTAACATTGAGAAACACTTTTAGAACTAAACTAAATTATAGGGATGTAAATATATTTACTTTTATAATAGAGAAAGAGAATAGAACAATTGCTTCCAAAAAAATAAAAGAGAGAATAGAACAAAAAGGAAAGCAAACAAAAGGTAGCAGAAAAAGCACGCCAGAGTTGAGGAGAGAATAACTTCACGTATCTTTTTTTTTTTTTTTTGATAATTAAACTTCACGTATCTTTATGATGTACGTTTTGGGTTAAAGAAATGAAGTGGTTCACATTTGCCTGTATGCGTAAGGGCAATAACGTCCTCTTAGCTGAGTTCGTGACGCATAAATCTTTTGAAAGAAAAATAGATATCACATAAATGAAGCTACTTTTGGCAGTTGTTTTACAAAGAAACTATAGGTAAAAATTGTAATTGACCAAAAGGCATCTAAATAGGCACGTTACCAAGTAAAATTTATAATTGAGCTAATGGTGTAAAAAAAAATCCAAAAAACTAATGTGAAAATAAATAAATAAATTACACATATGTATTATACTAAATACGGCATATTACTTGATTGTATAAGAAAATAGGCAAATTACTTCATGGCACCCTCTAACACTTGCCTATAAAAGGGGAGGGGTTATTTTGCGGCGTATAAAAATACAGGGGATATTTAGCGACGTATAAAAATACAGAGGGACTAATGTGCATATTTCACATATAATTTGTTTATTTATTTTTTATGGAGGTAATCTGCCTATTTCATTTAATACATAGAGTAATTGCCTATTTACTTTTTACGGCTAATAAAACTTGCCAAATATCCATTATAATTATAAATATTAGGAAATATTTAGACATGTTAAGAATATCTTAACAGCAATATACAAATTAATGAAATAAGTTTTTGCGACTCTTCTATAATCTCAATGAAAACATTTTTTTTCATATTTAATTAAAACGAGATTTAAACTCGTTTTATTATTTTAAGTCTTTATCACGAGAATACATGACTATTGAGAATATACTTTTACTTTTACACTAAATCATGACCTGTATTATATATATATAATCTATTTATGCTAGTAAAAAAGTTTCCTCCAGAAAGATCAATTTATATTAAATCATAAGACAGAATCAAAAGAGACTTTGCCATTTGGAGAACTGCTTACTATATTTTAAGTTCAGTAAACTTAAAGATAGCTAATTATAAATACGAGATAATTGCAAAATCCACAATTAAAAAAGAATTGTCTTCCGTTTAAGAAAATCTTGAGATGTTCACGGCATATCAAAAGAAAATTAGGATGGGGGTGATTGTGTTAGTAAACCATCGACGAATACATGGGCATTTGTTGAGAAATTCGATACATGAGTTTTAAATTTTGACAATTAGGTATAAACATTGGTAGTTTTTGCAATTAGCCTCAAGAATTATTCCTAAATTTTATATTTCACCAGCTGAATTATATGAGAACGAATTGGTTTGTTTCCCGTCAAGCCATCCCACAACTATTATAATTATATCCTAGTAAAACAAGAACTAATTCGACATTATTAGAACTCACATAATACTTTTAATACTGAATATTATTTTGTCTTTCATCCAATTATAAAGTAATAATTATTTTTATTCATAAAGATGAGTTATTGACTTCGGTGGTTGCATTCTTGATTAAAAAAGAGAATCTAAGATGAAAACAGATTTTCCATATTTGATAGTTTTAGATATAGGAAATTCAGAAAAGGAAAAAAACATTAATTAGTGTACCACTTGAGGAAGGGTAAAATGGAAAACAGTAAAATGTTGATCTTTGAATTTTATGCCATAATGTGGTACGTTAATTAAATTAAGAAATAACATTAAATTTACTGTAAATTTTGTAAGAACTATTTACAGAACTTATTGTGCTCACAGAATTGTAAATGAAAGAATATTTTCCGTTTTTTGTGTTTGTACGTGGGAATTTTTATGTAATAAGTAGCTTATAAAAATACCTCTATGTTCTTTATGGTTAGTAAATAATCCTCTGTGAAATTTTATTAGTATAACTTAAAAGAGAATGTTTAGATATCAATTACCTAGAAGTTAGTCATTAATTCACAGTAATAGGGGGTGGTTTTTCGTCATCCTCATTCTTTTGAGTTTTGTTGTGTAAGCTTTGGTTTTGACGTATGGTTCGATCAACCTACTTTTGTTTATAAACATTGACGTATGGTTCGATCTACCTACTTTTATTATAAACTTTTTGTAACTTTTTGAATTTTTTTGACATGTTACCAAAGCTTAAAAAACAAAAAAATCGTAATAGTAATAAAATTTGAAAATTACTTTTAAGTTTCACAAAGTAAAAGATTACTTCTTGAAAACATTTTTTTTTTCAATTTCGTTATATCCACAATTATTACAATATGTCAAAAATCTCCAAACAAAAAAATTTAAAAATATTTTTAATATTTAACAGACCGAAATATACCCAAAAATAAAGTTACTTTAGTCCATGTTGGATGACTTATGTCTCTCTCTCTCTTTCCGCAAAACCAAACAGGCCCCATTACATTCGGTGTGTATCTATATAAAAAAGAACAACATCTTAGATTCCTTTTTGCATCTTTCATAGTTGGCATCAAAATATACATATAAACCATGTTTATTCTCGTTTAAAGCATGCGTTAAATGCGTTTGTGGGTCTCTCTTCTTCTTTAAAATAACACAAAAACAAATTCACCGAAGAACACCGCGTTGAACAACAATTTGACTCCAAACAAGGAAAAACAACCTTTGGCCGGGCTGTCTTCGTTCCAATTTTGACAGCCCCCAATTTTAACAAATCAGGTATGTATGTAATAGAAAATTTAGTCAAACCCTTTTCTAATTCACCCTCTCTTATTGCTGCCAATTTATACTCTTAACTTTTGTTACAGGCAGGTGGGTCGGTGCCTGATTGTTTTGTGGTGATACGATTTGTGTTAATTATTACTGAGCCGCATTCTTTTGATTCTTACTGTTGTTGATTTATACAAAAAAATTTGGGTGATTTTGGTGTAGATTGTAATAATGGGTTCTTTGTCCGGTATTCAAAGGCCTGTTCTTGCGGCCTCAGCAGTAGCTATAGCCTCCGTTACTGCCGATTTTTACGATAAATTGCGCTCTAAATCGTCTTCAGACACTTGCTCCGTCTCCGAGCAATCTATCCCTTCTATATCCTCTTCTTCACATTCGTTTGTAGAAACAAATTCTTCGTGGGTTTCGCGAATTTCGGTCTCCAAGTTGGCCCAATTGTCTTTTCTCACCAGAGTTCGGGTCCCCGTGCCTAGTATACACATACCGGTTCCTAAAACCGACCCCAATTATTCGTTAGTTGCATCATCTTCGTTTTTAGTCAATTTGTATAAATCAGCTGATTTGGCGAATTCCGCTAAGCCGGTTGGGTATACGTATAGTGCGCCTTTGTCGCCATCGGATGTTTTATATCGATGGCATTTGCCGGAGGCTAGTGCTGTTAGTGTATCTGGTGATCCTGGTTGTTCATCGGGTAAATCTAGGACGGTAGTGGTCTTGCTTGGGTGGTTAGGCGCGAAGCAAAAGCATTTGAAGAGATACGCGGAGTGGTACACTTCGAGGGGTTTTCATGTTATTACGTTTACTTTTCCGATGTCTGAGGTGCTCAGCTATAAAGTAGGGGGAAAAGCTGAGCAAGAAGTGGAGTTGCTGGTGAACCATTTAGCTGAATGGTTGGAAGAAGAGGACCAGAAGAATTTGGTCTTTCACACATTCAGTAATACGGGATGGTTAACGTAAGTTTCCACTTACAAATCAAGTTAGATACGTAATGAGCTGAAATTAAAGGAATCGATTTCCAAGATTTTTGTGACGCAATAGTTTTAAATATCTGTATTTGTCTTCTTGTAGTTATGGAGTCATTTTGGAAAAGTTTCAGAAGAAAGATTCTGCTTTGACGGGAAGGATTAAAGGCTGCATTGTGGATTCTGCCCCTGTTGCGGCGCCTGACCCACAGGTAATATTGCTTGCTGATTTTACGTGGCAGAATTTAACTTGTCCAAGTAAACAAACAATACCAGAACCAAAATTATAACCCAATTTGGAGTAGGCAGTTGAACCATACGTGAATCAAGCCGAGTCGAATACATGAATTCTCAGGAATGTTCCTAGAAAAATCATAGCATGGGTCACATCATAAGATGTGACGAGGTTCTGCGTTGACAAGCCTACCGACAGCACTTTTCCTTCATCCTTATCCTGGCTTGGGATAGGCAATGAAAATTCACTGGAAGAGTTGTTCCTTGCCTATGTAACTGATACCAATTGATAGCAGTTCTTTCCAGAAACTTATTGTAGACAATATTGACTATTATGTCATATCGTTTTTGTCGTTTTGAGAATGTTTCGGTGCGGAGGATTTATGGAAAAAATAAAAGTTGACTTATGTTTATTTAAAGTCAAGATTTCCCTTCATTAGACCCGTTTGTCTCCTCATCCTTATGATGATTCTAATTCTAAATAGTTGATTCTGATTCTACCGTCAATCATATGAAAGCAGATTAAAAAGGTTAGATTATCAAAAACAAAAAAAGAAGGCAGATTAACAAGGTTTAACTGAGTCAATATTAACTTGTGGTGCCCAATCCATGTTCCTGATCGAAATCGACCAATTAATACAGAGTTCGTTGTTTCTTCCTGTCTTTTCGACAATATCATTCTTTTTTACCATCAAGTTCTGCAGTGTTTGTTCTTCTTCAGCCAGTAAACTGCAATAACTTCTCAGTTCTCTTCATGTTTGCTCTCTATTTTTCTGTTGTCTTTCATACTTCCAACAAAATACATCCTGCTTTTTTTGTAAAGTATTCACAGGACCAAGTGTGTTTGATTTGTTTTGAACCTGTTTTAGTATTATAGTGAGCTGTAGATGTTTCTTCAGCAGTCCAAGTTCTGTATTTGACTTACAGTCTTTCTCATCTTCTCATTTCATACGTCTCTAGGTCTGGGCTTATGGATTTTCTGCCGCTTTTCTGAAGAAAAACAGTGTTGCAACAAAAGGTTTGGTCAGTGAACCAGACACGGGGCTAAAAGTTGGAACTAGGACAACCTCCATTGAAGTCAAACCTGCTCTAACTGAGGCAGCTCTTCTCCTTGTACTAGAGAAGTTTTTTGGTGTGGTTCTGAATTATCCTTCCGTAAATAGGTAACGAGCCTTTTTCTATTTATATGTCAAACTTTTCTGTCTTTGAGTCTGGTCTTCTGCATATGAATGTACTAGATTTATGTTTCATGTAACAGTGAACTAGGACTATGCTCTGACGTTTGGTCAGAAAGTGACATACCTTTACATTTTGGAAATTACAGAAGAAAAATAAAAATTTAAGTCAAAATTAATAGCCATTGCGAGAAAATGTTTAAAAAAACATGTTTTACCCTATGTCTTCGTTCTGGCTACTGCAATGAGGATGCAAGTGCCAAGAGAATCAGACAAACTAAACAAAGAAACAGTCTTGTTAGTAAAAGAAGTAGTGAAACCAAGAGCCATGCTCGAATTTTAATATTGTGATTAATTTAGCGAGCCTTCTTTTCAAGGGGTGTTTTTGTATTTTATGAATGATGTGGGAACGATGTTGCAATTTGGCCAGACTTCAAAGGGATGTTATCACAATTCATTTATTATGATGCCTTGTCATTTTTCTGCTACATCCACTTAAAGATTTCCCTTCTCAAATTGCAGGAGGCTTTCCGATGTGCTTAACTTGCTAACATCCGAACAGCCAAGGTGTCCACAATTATACATATATAGCTCAGCTGACAAAGTGATCCCTGCAGGGTCCGTCGAGTCATTCATAGAGAAGCAGCGTCGCGGTGGTCGTGAGGTCAGAGCTTGTAATTTTATATCCACACCCCATGTTGATCATTTTCGAAACGATCCAAATTTGTATTCTTCCCAGCTCACACACTTTTTGGAGGATTGTGTGCTCACAACAGATTGCAAACACTCCTCTTCTTGAATAGACCAGGCCTCTTAACAACAACCTGATTCTCTTCTTCTCTTTCGTTTTTTCTTCACTTATGATCCCGGGCTTTAAAAAATTCATACTTTTTTCTCCCTCCTATATGTTGTTGTACTTACATCGTACTTACAGACAGCCAAAAAGAAATACTTACACATTTGTTTAGTAAGACATATTTATTGATTTTTTACGAAGTTATGTTGCAATAAGGCAGTAAAGGTTCCTCTGTCAATCCCATCCGATGCTGCTACGGATGTACGATACTATCGATGTAACAGACAATTGTAACATTTATATTTGAGGTTGGATGGAGGTGTTACTTTTTCAGTTGATACTATTCAATGATGGATCACTTGTTGTAAAAGCATCTATTAGGTGGTAAGCTCTCATCTTTGTGAATTGGGAGCTATTTTCAGTCGTATAAGGGGACTTGAGTTGGGTGTGATTGAGTTTTACACAGTCAATCTGTCGGTGTCGGATGCGCTTTCTTATTTAAATTTTGGGTTTTTAGCTTCAAATCTTCATTCTTCCCGTGTTAAGTATGATTGACAGATTGTGATAGAAAAAAAGGGCAAATAAGTCCTTGTGTAATTTAGAAGTGGCACTAAAGTTACTTTTATAGAGGGGGGAGTGTTGTTTACTCGCTAAAGTATGATGCATGGACACTGACTCGACATGGACACGACGACACAGATTTTTTTACCTGTATATGTTGTTCCGTGACTTATTACTCACTTAATAAAGAAAATGGTAGATGAGTAGAGACACCATAGAAAATCTTTTTAGAAGAATTATAAATTCTTGCTTCTTGAAAATGTTGACTCATTTGAAAGATATTAATACTTTTATAAACATCTCGCACTTTTTGTTAAGAGGGAAAAGATGGAAACGTTTAATTTATCAAAAAAATCATAAAAATCGTGAACTTCTCTAAATTGGATATGATTTTCTTTTATCTTTTTGGAAACATTTTCTTGGAGATGCCTAATTCCACCAAAACCATTGAAAAACTAATTCTATTTTTGTTATTTTTTGTTTCTTCTTGAGGTAAACTGATCCTTATAACTTTGCTTATCATGGTTTAGCTCGGCATCAATACTCTCCAAAATTCTCAACAGTGTCAGCATAATAGTTCAAAAAATTATTTGCTAATATGCCTAACAGTACTTCAAAACTTTATAATGTAAAAAGTACTCCAAAAGCACCTAAATAAATTATATAACAAAAAATGACTGATTGAGTTGTTTGTTAGCTACGAAAAGATGCTAACCAACTGTTGCAAGTTTTAAATTCCACGTTTATATCAGTATCCCAATATTCCCCCATTATTAGACTCACCAACAACCCAACGTCCACCTCCAACCACTAACCTTCCGGTAAAGTGACAACTTCATGCCATGATCCAAACGACCAAACTATGTATATAGGGTTAAATGCATCAAACCCCTACCACATTGTTCACGTGCATTTTGCATCATAATCTATGAAAATTGTTCTCGAGACTAAATATAACGGTCCGAAATATAGAAACGTGTCTAAATTGGACAGGTTATCATTACCCGGGGCAATTTATACGTTTTTAAAAGGTTAGAAAGTATGTTGTGACTTTTAAGAGAAAATTGCATTTTTGATACCCTAACTTGACATCATTTCCTTTTCCATACCTAACTTGGCAGATCACGATTCTGGTACTCTAATTTGACAATTTTACCAATTTTGGTACCCGACAGCGGCGATTTCAAAATTCCGCCGTAATTTTTCACGTGAGGCTAAATTTGGGGGTTTTGGCCTAAGCCAAACTCTCAACTCACACACTTGCTCCTTGGATTTTGTCTTTTGGTTATTTTATTTTCTTATTTTTCTTCCACGTGGCATTTAAGATGGCAAATGGGAGAGTTGTAAGGTTGACTGGGATCAAAATTTCCAAATTTAGTCTCCACATGAAAAAATTCGACAAGATTTTAAAATCGCCGCCGTCGAGGTACCAAAATTAAAAAAAAAATGCCAAATTAGAGTACTAAAATCGTGATCTGCCAAATTAAGGTATTATAAAATAAATGGCACCGAAAACGCAATTTTCCCAAACTTTTCATAAGTTGGGGGCAAATAGATTTGGGGTTTAACATATTTTATCTTTTATATAAATATATTTGTTAAACATTCTATAATTAAGTAAACCCACTTTAATCCTGTACCTAATAATGTATATAATTATTGTTGTTGGGTTTATACTTTTATAGGCGATTGTACCGCAATAATAATAATAGAGTCCACTTATTTAGTACAATTTCCACCTCCTCCTTCTTGCTTCCTCAAGATGGGGGGCATCATCAACGACATCCTGGGCGACGACGAGCTTCGCGCCGTGCTGTCGATGCTTGACCACGACAAGGACAAGGAGTCATTCGGTCTGGTGTGCAAGAGGTGGCTCCGGCTCCAGAGCAGCGAGCGGAGGAAGCTATCCGCTAGAGCCGGTCCACACATGCTCCGTCAGATCGCCAATCGCTTCAGCCGCCTGCGCGAACTGGACCTGTCGCAGTCCCTCTCCAGATCGTTCTACCCGGGCGTCACCGACTCCGATCTCGCCGTCATTGCATCCTCCTTCTCAGCTCTGCAAATACTCAACCTCCACAACTGCAAAGGTCAACTTCTTTTATTTATTATCAATTATTGGTGGTTTGAGTTGTGGGATTGTGTGTGAAAAAGGGTTTTAAGCTATGGGTCTGAAATGTTTTTAAAGATTTTGTCTTTTTTTGTTTTGTGAATGGAATTGGAAGCATTTATTTTATTGTTTTCTTCAAGGGTTTTAAGCTATGGTTTACGGGGTTCATTTTATTTTTACATTTGGAGCTGGCTTCTGTTTGAGATCACCGAATCGCTGGCTGGCTTTCAACAGGTATAACAGATAAAGGAATGATAGAAATTGGATCGAAGCTTCTGTCTTTGCAGTCCTTAGATGTATCTTACTGCAGAAAGCTCACTGATAAGGGCTTGTCATCTGTTGCTCAGGGTTGCCGTGATCTCAGATCATTGCATCTTGCGGGTTGCAGGTTTATCGCAGATGCTCTATTAAGAGCTCTTTCCCTCAACTGCAGTAATCTAGAAGAGTTGGATTTGCAGGGATGCACTAACTTAACAGACTCTGGACTCACTGTTCTTGTCGAGGGCTGTCAGAATCTGAGTCATTTGAATCTCAATAAGTGCAGCAATATTGGAGATCTTGGCATTTCAACTGTATCCAAGGCTTGTTCTTCTTCGCTGCTGACGTTGAAGCTGCTGGATTGCTACAAGATCAGTGATGGTTCTATAATGTCCTTGGCCACTTACTGCATAAATCTAGTGACACTGGTAATCGGTGGTTGCCGGAACGTATCTGATGAATCCATAAAGTCATTGGCTGCTGCATGTTCCAGCAGTCTCAGGAATCTGCGCATGGATTGGTGTCTTAATGTCTCTAGCACTTCCTTAGATTGCTTATTTTCTCTCTGCAAGAAAATTGAAGTTCTTGATGTTGGATGCTGTGAGGAGGTAAGTGATGCTGCTTTTCAGGGGTTAGGAGATGAGGAACCTAAGTTGAATTTGAGAATTTTGAGGATAAGTAACTGTCCGAAGATTACAGTTGACGGACTCGCCAAACTTTTGAAGTCCTGTGAATCTCTTGAATATCTTGATGTGCGCTCGTGCCCTCATGTAAGCAAAATGAGATGTCACGAAGCTGGATTGCAGTTTCCCGAAGGCTGTAAAGTGAATTTCGCTGGGAGCTTAGCAGAGCCTGATATGTTACGCTGAGATCATTATTGGATGGTTGGGAGCATTTCAGCAGCTGTAAATGTTTTTGAAGGAAAGCTCTGTATGTATGATGATTCAACATTTTCCAGTGGCGAAGGCGCGCTCTCAAAGCCATAACTGCTGAAGAGCGTCTGACTTCATTTATATGTTTATCGAGAAATCTGTGTATTATGTATGTTCCTACCTCAATGTTGTCTTCCTTCTGTCCATATGATTGTTTTATTTGGAATGAGCTGCCTCTGTTAGTTCCTTGTACCATTGCAGCCATGTTATTATGTTTCCTCAGTCTCACAAATGTCTGTTGATTAGTGAATCGGAATAAGAGGCTTTATTTTAACAGGCAGATGTCTTGATATGTGGAGGATTGAACAGCTTATTTGTTGTACCCATGTTATATTATAAATACATTCTGTATATTTAGTCTTTTCTTATTTCTCTTCTTCTGGTAAATCTGTCATTTTTTTCACTTACCAATCTGTGAGAAAAGGCCTAAAACTCGCATGAAAATTTAAGGCGGTTTTTTTGGTGATGAAACAGTAAAAGTAATTGTGAGTTTATAGATGAATGTCTTTTAGAGTGTTTTTTTAGTGGATCTTTTTCGGAAATACAGCGCAGTGAAGTTGTGCTGCTTTGTATTTTCTTGGAAAGCAATACATCCCTCTATCTTTAAGATGTGGATATCTGTTTTAGCATTAAGTCTTGTGAGAGACTCTTGATTATTTGCAGATTAGTATTCTCATTAGTATTAACAGTAGAATTAGGTTGGAGTTGGTATACATTTTCCAGGTTCTTTTGAAAAGAAGATACTTAGTATAGAAATTTAAGATGTCGAACGAGGAAAAGGTAGCATTCAAATTGAAACTGCCTATTCTTTTCATGAGCATTTATCAAGACTCCAGGTTATGGGCAGTTTCTCCTAGTAGGAAGGTTGCCTGAAATCTGCGCATCACTTTGCTTAGCCTTTCAGCTGAAGCCCGTCAACTAGGAACAGCCACGGTGATTGTGATTCCCCCAGAATTACTGAACAAGTTTTTGAAATTTTCCGGAGTCTTTGCTGCATCAGATAATAATTTTACGTGGATTTTTTTCATGCTCTGTATTGTTTGGACAACCGATTTCTCCTGGTTATAGCTTACAACAAAATGATCTCCGGCTTAGTGGCTTTGGCTTTGACCTCATAACATTCCTTTGGAGCTTCACCTACTCTTCCATAGCCTGGTTCATTTAGTAAGTAAGAAACAGGTCTCACATTGTAGTTTGTTTCTCACCATTCACCACTTATAGAACATTAGAACTCATGAAACAACTGTGTGTAACTTATCGAGAAGCACTGCGCTATTCAAAAGTAAGAATTTCAAAATCAGTTGTTATTCTATTTAGATGGATCTTTGCTTTTAGAATTGGGTTAAATGCATTGAACTTCCCCAACCTATTGCACATGTGCGACTTGCCCACTAACCTTTGAAAAGTAAAAACATAACTCTGGACCTTCCAAAAAGAAGTATGACTTGCCCCATCAGTTGTTAATCAACAGTTCAAGATGGACATGTTTCTACATTTTCGTTCGTTAGGTTTGACCTCGGGTCAGTTGTGGGCAATAAGTTTGGGGGGGGGTGGGGGTGGGGTGGGGGGGGTGTAAGTTATAGTTTTTCATGTGGGGCAAATCGCACATGGACAATAAGTTGGGGAATTTGATGCTTTTTACTAAAGAATTTCTTCACCATTTTCGTATAATGTAAACATTCTTTTGTAGATTTGACTTTTATTGCTCCATAATTTTGGTTTTAATATAATTAGTGGCAAAACATGTAATATTAGGACGCTAACACTGTTTATCAGTGTTTTTTCTCATATTGTTAAGAATCTTACTATAATTGTACATGCAGTTTAAGATCTACTTTTTATTTTGATTAACTTTGATTGTTATTTGAGCATAATCTTCTAACATCATGTACAAGTGGTCTAGCACATAATTTTTTTCTTTCTCATTAACAATTCAATTGTTCAGCTATTTTTATGCAGAACCATGGTGAGTTAATGTCGTCTGCATCTTTGTTTTGACTAGAAGCATTAACAGACCATAAAATACAATCTTTCCTTCATAACATACTAAAAGTTAATTATTAGATAACTTCGTTGTCAAAGTCTATCCATTAAACATAATAGTTAACTCATAAGTCTCACTTTTTTTTAGAACTATTCACATACTCTTGAGTCTCCTTATTCTCCACATCCAAAACTGATCCAGTGGTTGTAACTTGTAAGATCTTTCACTCTACACATGCCCTTGCAATTCCTTAATCTCAACTTTATAAAAAGATTAGCAGCTGCATTTCAAAAGATTTTGCTATATCATGCTTTGTTGTCTTGAAAAAGCTACTACTTTTTCACATTTTTTATACTATTTTTGTGGCGTACATTCATAATAACCATCTTTGGAGTTCGGACATAGGAAAGAAAGCAAGGCAAACATGTGTGGTGGGAAAATGCTTAATAACAACAATCTTTGGATAAAATGCATAGATTAGTGAGAAGAAAAAGATTAGGTACTTCAAGATATTGAACAACGAATTGTTAGTGTGTATTCAAATTAAGTGGTTTATTAACTAGTCTAATAATAGCACAGGGATGTTACAAAAAGCAATACAGGGAATTCTCCTTCGAACCTGTCTGAAGGAGATATAATTTGATTAGTCACTCATTTTTGTGATAGACAATGAAATTAAAGATGAGATATTTTTGACAGGAGAGAAATTTTGAATATTGTTGTAAAGTATTTACTGGAGGACATATATAATTATAAATTTGAAACTCTAACAACCAATCTTTGTGGGTAAATAAACGAGCCAGTTTTCTCTTAATGCACAAAAACAAAATACAGACTTGTCAAAGATTATGACATTATATTTTAAAGAAAGCAAGACTCACTTGTGGGAAAAAACAACTTTGTCATAGAAGTAATGAATTCTTCATTATGAAGAAATCGAGCGTGAATGCAATAAAACATATCGACAGTGTACGTAATAAAAGATTCAAATGAAAAAGAAAACAAAAAAAGCACTTTTAAGGCTGTTAAACATGTTATTTGCAAGTGATTTATATTTTTAACAATATTCTCCAAGTGCAAATGCTAATCTTTATCATCAAGATGTGATTGACTAAATCTCACATGTGTCGTGTAATAGGTCAGAAACATTATTAAGTCAATGAATGTTAATTTTCCGTAAACTAAAATTGCAACTTCGCCATAATTTTATTAGACAAGAAAATATGAAGTGTCGAAGAATGATCACAGTGCAGTAAATGAGTGATGCGAGTGTGACACTTCCCGTTGAGCACTATTAATTAATTTAGGGATAAAAGCGTTAAACCTCCTATACTATACTTTCGATTGCACTTTGCTCCCTATCTTTTTAGTTTTGACAACTTGCCCCCTAAACTATGGATAAATAAACACTTTGCCCTTTGAGTCCAAATCCAACGGCAAAATATTCTAACACGTGTTCAAATCCAATGGTGAAAAAACGACTTAGGGAGCAAAATGCTTATTTATCCATAGTACAGGGGGCAAGTTGCCAAAAATAAAAGGATAGGAGCCAAAGTGCAACATGAGGTAAAGTATATGGAGTTTAATGCTTTTATCCCATTAATTTAATCCTATCATCGCTAAAGGAATATATAAGAGGATGATAAATGATCATGAATCAATCTATTAATCAGAAGTTAGTGTCATACATTTAACGGGCTCTCGGAGGTTGTCTCCAATAGAGCATTTTTGTGGTCACATCCATTGGAACATGAAAAAATATGACTAATCTATAGTTGACCTGCGGAGTGTGAATGTATTTATAGAACTTGTTTTCAATGGTGAGTTGCAATTTACCCCCTCAAAGTTGATTAAATTATAAAGACGCCTTCGTATTTTAAGTTACATAATTACCCATTAATGAACCAATGTGCTAAAATAATGACATGGGATTTTGATTTGATTCCTAGTTCTGTACTTTTTTAACGTTTAACCAATACATGAGAATTAATGGTACATATGGACCGATCTTTTAAAAAAAAAAAAAAAACTTAAATGACTTATTTGTTTGTTTATTTAGTAGCATTAATCTTCTTTTGTCCTACATGTTGAAGATTAATTACTAGGGCTAGTAGAATGTGATTGTGCGTTATTAAATTGATCAAAAGGCAAGAGATATTAACAATATTTTCCCAATTCCCATGAATAAATTCTTTGATTATAGCCCTTTTCAGTTTTCCCGAATTTGGGATAAAAATAGTAACAAAACTCGGTGCATTGTACCTTAAAAAAATAAATTTATGTTTAGTTTTATTGAACAAATAATCAAAAATTTGTATATTTTTTCTTAAAAAACTGCGGTGTGCATATATCAAGCACAGATATTTTTAATCTGCAACACTTCTCAGTCAAATCTTGTTGAAAATTATGAAAGGAAAATTTCATCATTTGACATATTTATGAATGAGCAACATATATATATATATATATGTATATTTATAGCTATGACATACAACATAAATTCAAAATCATAATTAGTGCTGTAAATCTTGATCAATTCTGAATTACCAGTTATGAATATGTTGGTCCCCAAACATCACTATCATCTTTCATCTTTGTCTTGTCTCGGAGACCAAATTTGCCATAAATCTCGAAATTTTTTGCAGGCGTTTGTGAAGACAATAACCAACACTAAGCAGTGAGTTCCTGATCACATCAAACAAGTACAAGTTAAATGGATATCCAACAAATGGAAGCTGATCATTATCCCCACGTACCAACACTAGCTTGTTCTTGGAAATGATGCTTCTTAATGGTTGTTTCATTCTTGAGTTCCTTCCAAGGTTGTCTGGATCCGGACACAACCTTTATCTTGAAAATGATAGTATATTTGGTGTGGATTGGATGAGAGTTCAGGTTTGGCGGGATCTTATGTTGCTCGAAAATCAGGTGCCTCATTTGTCCTAAACAAGCTATATGATTTGAAAGAGAAAATTGGAACTGAAGACGATGATGGTGGTGATGATGATGATGGGAAGGAACCCTTTGCAAATCTTGCTATGTTGGTTTCTTCAGATATGTTTCTGATATTGTGTCCCGTTTCAATAATTTTCAACGGAAGTCGAGGAGGGCAAAATCAGGCATTTGCTGCACTTCGTTCACGTTCTTTGTCAGCCTCATGAAAATACTGGAATGAAAAGTTCTGAAGGAAATTATACAGCGAGCGGCAGTGGGGTGCCAGATCAGATGCATTCTGTAAAGAACTGGAAGAAGCTGGAGTTAAGTTCAAGAAGATTGGGAAGGGTTATGCAGGGATTGATTCTTTGGATTCTGATAGCGTCAACGATTCTGTGGGATTGTTTGACATTAAGTTCAGCCAGGGTTCAATGGGAATTCATTCTCTTAAGGTTACAACATACATATTATTATGTACCTTATTCTTCTTTACCATCATGGAGGCGTAACAAAAATTGTGTTTCATCCTATTGCAGGGATACTCCTCCATTTTAAATAACAAACCTGTTTTTGGACTGATCAAAATTTCCTTTTCATATGTAGGTTGAAGATTCAACAGAGACCTTCTTACAGAATCTCATCGCTTACGAGCAACATTCATCCTATATGACTCCAAAGTACTTCACGGACTATGCGGCGTTCATGGATCAACTTATTAACACAGATCAAGATGTGAACGTGCTTCGTCTGAGTGGGATTATAGTGAACTTGCTAGGGAATGATGGAGAAGTAGCCACTATGTTCAACAAGTTGGGGGATGGGATCATTATTAGTTCAAGTTTCTACTGCTCTGTGGTATGCAAACAAGTCAATGAACACTGCAAAATGTGGAACGTTGTGATGGAAAATCTAAGACATGACAATTTTAACAGTCATTGGCACACAGTCTCAACCCTTGCTGCTGTTTACTTGCTTTTGCTTACGGTTGTGCAAACCGTTGCATCTGTTATACCGTTGTTCTCCTAGCTTGAGTACTAATTTTGTTAATTCAGAACTTACTTGTATTCATATAATATTTATTCTTGTTTTTGTGCTCTAAATCGGATCAATTGAGATACCTTAGTACAACATAAATGTGCATTTTGAAGTGGTGTTGGAGGAGACTATTATCAGTCAAATTAAACTTACTTCAATATATATGGCGGCATGCTAGACAAGATGAAGTTATTAGGAGAGAACAAGAACTATGCTACTTTAAAGTTATTAGGAGAGAACAAGAACACATTACAGTTTCAAGTTTCCACCATACAAAGAAGCTTGCTCAGTTCTAATGGATTCAGCTAGTAATTCTAATGAGAATTCCTATATCTCTAGAGCCTAAACATACCAGAACAATAGCCTATACAAATGGATGCAGATTACCCTATGGCTTATTTTCAATTGATTAAAAGAAAATATGGTTTTCTTGAACATCACAGAAAATTAGTGCTGCTCACGTAGAAAATAAATCAGACAAAGACCAAAAATAGAAACCCGTACAGTTCAAGTTTGCAGCCATGTGGATAGAATCACCTATGTCCAGGTGTGTGTTGCATCGGGTAAGTCACCGGAACCATGTTCACCGGAGCACCAGGGACCATAGTTCCATGAACCGGAGCTCCAATACCATAGGCCAAGTGTGCAGGGGGCGGTAGATTTATCGGTGTTCCAACTGCAGAAATAAGGGGTCCTCGTATTGGTTGTCCCATGGTTGGTGCATTATACAAGGGGACTCCCGCAGTAGTACCTGGGCCTTGAGGAGGGGGTTTATTTGGTTTTCCAGATGAACCCATCTCTGCAGAACCATTTGCTTGGCCTGTGATTGGGCCTTGAGGAGCCGGCGTATCTCCATTGTTGACATTTGTGATGTCATGAATGCTCGATCGTCTCCTATCTTTGTTCATTGAGTTTAAACGAATAAAATACTTCTGTGCATGGCTGGCCACTTGAGTAGGATTCCTTGTCACGACAAAATTCCGAGAAATGCTTCTCCAGTCACCTTTTCCATATTTCTCCAAGCCAAGGAGAAATAATCTGATTCGTGATCCCGAGTTGGAAAACGCAAGCATTAAATTAACATGAGAGGAAAATACAAGCAGTGGAATATAAAAAAAGAAAAAAGTGAGGATTTAGATATCAGGGGTAAAGAAATATATTATAATCTTAGAAGAGTAACTGAGGTTCCAATAGACTATGTATATATTTTAAATCTTTCTCAAAATACAAGCATGAAAATCCTAAGCACTCGGTGAAAAAAAAGGCTAAATATTTAGCCATGGACATCTCAAAGTCATTATCTAGTCCCCAGATTTTGCTTAATTGTATCAAATGCAGACACGGTTTTATGGGATAATTAATCTATTTTCCCTAATGTTTGGTCCAGTTACAGAAACATCTTCCGAGTTTTGAATAATTACAGAGACATCTCTTGAGGTTTACACAAATATTACATATAGGATTAGGAGCAACCTCAGAGTTTCTCTCTCACTATTGGTGTAAACTTTAGGTCATGTTTTAGCAAGCTTTACAGGGTCACTCTGTAATTGTTTTAAACCTCAAGTGAAGTAATTAGATTAAACCTCAAGGAAAGTAAACTTAAACTTTCCTAGGTTTAACGCTCCATAGAAACCATGACTAAGTTGATTATTACAAATAAACTATGATATTGGCAGTGCACACTTCTCCACTTTATGCGGACAAACTTAATAATAAGAAACCATAACCAATCACGTTGATGAACTTATGTAAAGAGCATGGAGCAAGATGCCTATTCAAATCTACAGCAATTCCATTGAAATGAATAATGTCAATCAATCCTAGACGGGTCTAGTAAGTTTCACAAAAGAGAGAAACTATCACAAACAATTGCTGTGAATTTTATCTTCGAATATTACAGATGAGTATATCAGTTGGGGAGTTGCTATTCCAGTCATTGCTTTAATCCTGATCTAGCAAGAACCTTAAGAGTGTTACTGTTATCCTGGTCAAAATTGACTCATCAACATGAACGTTACTGTTTAAACATATATATATATATATATATATATATATATATATATATATATATATAGAGAGAGAGAGAGAGAGAGAGAGAGAGAGAGAGAGAGATACGTGTGTTGGTGTGCTGTGGTTCTTGCATCGATTATAAAAGATTATGATGATACCCCTGACATTTAGTCAAGTAAGAGCAACCTTTTCCATGATTCAAAAATGACAAAGCCCCTGACTAGGCGATTGCTAGAACTGTAATAACGATGATGACAATGTAATATTTATTTATAGCTAAATGAAAAGTTACATTTATAAATTACTTATTTTTCTAATCAGAAGATACTTTTAACGTGTAAACCTAGAAGTTAACCAAATAATCAGGGATGTTTATGGCTCACACATTTGAACCATAGCATTTGTCCGAATAAGTCAGCCTTCATATATCCCTAGGTTTGGACTAGTTGATGGGCTCACTAAAGGTTTGTAGCTCAAAGTTCAGAACCTACTTACTCTGGAGACAAACCTTACATTTTAACTCAGATATGAAGTTTTCTCGTTTGTCTACCTCGCGAGTACTAGTAACATATAGAATATGCAAGAACTTCCATGTTATCTGAACCATCATAGAAATTCCATTGTAAAACGGAACATTTCGTCATCTACTGTTAATAATTCAAAAGTACGACATCAAATAAGTTTGAAATGCTATATACAGACTTTAAACTGGGAGACGATGGTATTTCCCAACTAAACAAACATAATCATATATTTCCAAAGTTGAGGTCTGGAATTACCATCGATATATCAGGAAGCATAAAACAGGTAGTCGTTGTCAAACTATTGCCCAGTGCCCACAGTAGTCATCAGATTAACTAACATGCTTGGCTAGATTAAAATGAAGCAATTTATTATAAATGTGCAGTACCTATGTTCTTCCTCCGTCCAAGCGATTCCCTTGCGGCGCTCCTGATCCGACTTGGAAGATTTGCCTCCATGATAGTCGTTGCCGTTTGAGTGCCCGGAGTTTCCACTTTTCTTAGTAGTTCCTTCATCACCAGCAAGGCTTACTGAAGAACAATTATAACAAGGGAGCTCTACATAACCAGATTCTATCCGGTTGACATCATCGACTAAAAGTTCATAATGGTTTTTCACCTCTTCAATAGATTTTCCCGGAACATCGGCTGCTATTTTCTCCCATCTATCAGAGGAATCCTGAGGATATGTAGCTATTGCTTTCTCAAATTGCTTATCCTGCTCTCTACTCCAAGCAGATTCACTCGATTCAACCGCCGGCATTTGGAATGTCCAAATTCAGTAATGGAGTATACCAACTACAAACTAATCAAACAAATTAACTCTTTTCTATATTTCAAATTCAGAGGTAGAATAATTATTCCAAGTCAAAATCTGGGATCTGCTTATTTTACTCGAGTAAAAGTGCTACTAACAACATCCACTTAAACTTTTACGAAATTACAGCTGAATAAATATGAAACAGAGAAACAAGAAGTTGATGAAGAATTCAGTGGTGACTTGGCTAACAAATTTTGAGTTGGATTCTTGTGGGAGAAAACTAACCTATTGATTGAAGAAAAAGACAATAAAGTTTAGTTAAAAATATCCGAAAACCATAAAACCAAACGATCTCGAAAATAATAACGAAAACTACAACAAACGCCGCAGATGAAGAGAAATAGATAGAAACTAATAGACAGCTTTGTTAGGAGAGTGTGAATTCAATGTGACAGTAGCTAAAGTAGTGTGAGAATGTGGAAAAAGACACTATGGTATCAAAACAAAGAAGACAGTCCAAAAAAGTCCAAAAAATGGGATATAAAACACCATTTTTTTTCAAATTGCCATTAGTCACTGACCCCTACAGAATTCCCAAAAGCCAAATCTCATACAAGTTTTTGACAGCACAAAAAAATAGGCCCACACGGCAAAAATGAATGTTTCCAAAACTTTTACGGTGAATTTCTCAATCAGATATCTGTCTCAAAAGCATCACCACTAAGCCTAATCTTCAGACACTTAACTAACTTGTTCAAAAAATTGTAAAAACACAATCTTTACACTTAAACCTTAAAATTAAAAGTAGCAAAGCAAAACCCATGTTCCAAATACATAATCGTAAACGTAGAAGTGTGTAAATTACTAAGAAGTGAAGCTGAAAGGATTTTTACCTTTGCGCTGATTTTTACTCTGTCGCTGTGCTTTGACAGTTTACCCAAGAATTGAAAAGAGTTTAGAACAAAATTGACACATTTAGAATAGTCAAATGAACTAAATCCATCAATGGATTTTCTACAGTTCGTTTATATATATGTTTCTTTCGTGGAATCGAAAGAAAGAAGAGATATTTTGGTTTTAACTTTTAACTAAGCTGAATTTAATTAGTGGTCGATTTTGAGGGGAGTCCACTTCCACTTGTAAGTGCTCTGCTGTTTGGAGATATTTAGCTTACGGATTAATTATTGGAAAATTGCGGCCAACCCCCAATCAAGTGAGTTCTTTTGTATTGTGTTTTTGACCTATGAAATGTGTGATATGATATGACTAAAAATCTATTGATTTTGTGCGATTTGCCCCTTGAACTATTGAGCAGCTGTCTATTTTGTGTTGATATCCCTCCAAAACTCTCCAGTGGTTTTGAAATCTTGTACGGAACCCCCATGGTTTGATAATTGTCTAAAACCCACATTTTAGTTTAATAAAATTTTGCACGGAATCTTCTTTATATAGAACCGCAAAGGGGTGTTTTAGAGAGTTTTACGAATCTACAATGGGGGTTTTATAAAATTAACAAACCACAAGGAGAATTGAAGGATATCAACACAAAGTGAATGGTTACTCAATAATTCAGGGGCAAATTGCACAATAATCAATAGGTTATGGAGCGTATCACACATATTGATTGGTTATGGGCACATTGCTAATGCTACCATAGGTTGAGGGGTTTGCCGCAATTTTTTCTTAACTATTTTGAATAATTACTTCCACCCCCTTGAGGGTATTATTCATCCACCTGCCCTCACGTTTCATACATTGCCATGTACCCTCTTCAGGTTTTACACTTTGGCATACACCCGTCTGCGGTGTGATATGTTGAAGGTTTCGATTCTTTTGAATATACTCCCTTCATTCATTGACCTTGGTAAATGCCATTTTTTTACTTAAAGATATAAAAACTAATTTCAAGTTATGAAATTCATTTAATTAACTAAACATGATCATTTATTGTCACAATTCCATTATCCAAATAAAACGTGATTTCTTTTTGATCATATTAGTTCAAGTAGCAACTTAGTATTTTAATTTTTTATAAACTATTTAATTAGGTAATATTTGACAAAATTATGAAAATACAACAACTTATTTTCATTTGCTTATTCTTGATATTTATAGAGTATTTTGCATCGTTTTTACAAGTAATTTTTGAACACTTTATTTCCATGTGTGCTTGTTGATTGTTATATTGATGAAAAGATACTTTGCAAAATTTTGATCTTATTACTCTGTCAAAATAAAAATAACCAAAAGGCTATAAGTTGTTCTAGTTTTCTAATCCTGCCAACTTTTAATTAATGAAATAATTTATGAAAAACTAAATTTGTAAATATAAAGTTACTAAGTGAACTAATATAATTAAAAATAAATCATGTTTAGTTTAAATATTAAAACTGTGAGAAAAAATGGATCATCAGTAAATTGAACGAATTAATAGCTTGAATTAGTTTTTCTATCTTTAAGTACAAAAAGTATTATGTATCTACACTTACTTTTAATAATTGACTGAGGGTCAATGGACGGAGAGTTGTATATGCAAAAGAATCGAAACTATGGAATATTTGCTAACATATCATACCTCATGAAGATATATACCGATGCATGAAACCTCGTGGGATTGCTATATACCAACCTATTAACCTCCCGAGGAGGATGAGAAATATCTCACCCATGAGACTTGATCTAATTGTGAAACTTTTACTATTTAGTTTGAATAAATACAGAGACAATTCATGAAACTCAAAAAACTCAAAAAACAAAAACATGTAAAATTAACCGTTGTACATGGAATATTATTTGAATTTCTGAAGGTATCTCCGTAATAGTTTAAATATCTAATCGGTCTATAGTCTCTAACTTTAAAGAGTTGTTCACATAATTATTCAAACAATTATAAATATTTTGTAATTATATCAAATCAAGGATGTATATATACTTGTCCTTATTTATATAATCGTTGAATATAACATAGTGCAACTATAACTTTGTCACAAAACACGAACAAAATAAAAATATATTATGTACCTATGTTAACTAAACTATGCAACATTAAGGATTTGTTATATTAAAAATATGTATAATAAGTACTTATTTTTTTATAATCATGGGAACTTAGAGTTTATTTTGTTATTATAATGTCAAGTGAAAATATAATTTGAAGCGAAGTACATTGTTAGAATTTAAATCCAAATAAGACTTACAATTTCACTCACTCTCTCTCTCTCTCTCTGAGAGTTTATGTCTCTTTATTAGAGTTTGTAGTGCCTTTCGGCAAGGTCTTCTTTGACTCTTTAATAGCAAAACACAAATTTGTACGCGTTCTATTATTGTTTTCTTATCAAATTAATCATTTTCCGAATCTTTTGTTTTGATTGAGGTGGATTTGTCATTGTTCTTCTATATTTTCATTTTGATCTTGTTCGAGTTATTATTATTAACCTTTTCCATTTATTTTACTTTCCTTATTATGCATTACGTTTTGGTTTTCTTTCTTCTTGCGGGTGCAGTCTTTTTGGCCTTATTGACAAAGGTATACTCCATGTTTCCATCATGAAACTATCTCAATCTCTAAAGAGGTAAATTGAAGCTGAAATTGAGAAATTGGGAAAAAAGCCTCGCACACTTAGAGGAGGAGGAGGATAATGTGGTCCTGGAAGCCGTCTGAGTAGAACAGAATAATCATTGAAATCGATTTTAAGTGGGTAAATGTTAACAATATGAGGCTACAACTTTAACTTTTTCTATTAGGTGATAAAAAATTACTAAACCCTCGTAAAGGACTTGAAATTTAAAAATTTGGGACAATCCCTACTTTTCCAGCTTTTTACCCAATTGACAAATAGATGGCACTTGACAGATGTCTATGGTAGTTTGATAAGTATATGTCAGTCCTAAATTGAGTTTAGTTTAATGAATACCCCTTCAGGTCGATATGTGCTGCTTCCATCTACGAATTGACGACATACTATTGTTTTGAGAAACTACAGAAATAGTAAGACCAATATGAAATAAGTTGGGGACTTTTTAGGAACTCGATCCTATCGAAGCATGATGGGTGAGTATGAGTATACTATTGCGAATAAACATCTTAAAACCCATGAAGCAATGTACTTACGTGTCAAGAGCACACGATGCGTAGGAGGGGGAATGCTATTCTCCTTTAAATTTGATAGACTATTGATCACTTAGTCAACAAATGTGAAGTCGGGTATGACATGGATGTGAAAGAGAAGGATGTACTTGAACTCCCGCACGATCCACGGTTAAGAAAACAACCAAATAGATTTACTAAACAACATCACTCCCACACGTCAAAACACAATTATCTTGAACGATCCTATTCCAATACTATCAATGAATAAGATGTATAGTTCCATAGTTGCCAACGCAAGACGCATGACAAACCTGTTAAGAAGTGTTCCACATCGCTTGGGAAAGAGCCTGTGCTTATATTTATAAAGAGAAGTTCCATCTCCACTTAACAAGGCCTTTTAAGGGGAGAAATAAATGGGCTTCAAATTCTATTATGGTATCAGAGCCTACCCAAGACGTATGATGGGCTTGCGACCTACCCACGTGATAGGACCGAAGTTAATACCAGCCCACACGTGAGGGGGCGTGTTAAGAAGTGTCCCACATCGCTTGGGAAAGAGCCTGGGCTTATATTTATAAAGAGATGTTCAATCTCCACTTAACAAGGCCTTTTAAGGGGAGAAATAAATGGGCTTCAAACTCTTTTAAAATCAATACTCATTTCAGATATCATATAAGAATTGATGTGTAATGGATACTTGGGGCTTCCATGATGGTAACATAGATTAGTTGAGACAAGATGAGAGGAGTCCATTTGAAATGATTTGCTACAATTAAATAGAGTCGACGAAATTACTCAGCCCACAGTTTCATGTGATATTACAAGTAAGAAGCAAGTTGGGTATTGCAAACACCCAAAGCAGGCCAGTTCCAACAAAGTTGGGTAAGAAAACATAGAACACCGTAGTAACAACAATTTGATCACTTCATCTTTAAGGCATGCACAACATATGATCGGTCATAGCTATCTCTCTCAACCTGATTATTGGGAAGATATGACAATGCAAAGGGAACAATAATTCTCCATTTTACCAACCACATGGAAGGAATCTCTGAAGCATCTCAACTTGTATCAGTTTTGTTTCACATTGCACAAAGATGAACAAAATCTGCAACAAAAGGTTACCATTGAAAAAAGGATAGAAGGGTTTGGGTGGTGAGACTCCTAATGGGACAAACATCCAGCATGAGAAACGCAAATTTGTACAAGACGAAAACATGCTATGAGCTATGGAAAAGTATCAGATGTTAGTGTTACTTCTATTTTTTAGAACATTTGACAATACCACTCACCGCCAAAATTAACGAATATTTGAAGTTAGAAATATCAAGGAGGTAGGTCCCATCAAACTCTTCTATAGTTGATGAACACCATTAATTAGCCTCACCGTTCTCTTACATTCTTGATGGAATCCAAACGTACTTACATGAAGATCAAGAATATCAAAAATAGACTTGGTCATTACGGTGTTTCAGTGGTTGCATGGAATTAGGAGGCTTGAATTCACTATGAAAGAAGTAATTAAATAATAGATTATAATCTTTTTGAGCAATAAGATAGACATGACGATTGAATTAAAAGAGGATATAGTGGAATAGCATTTTACAGGTTTTATGGCAAAGCGAGCACAATAATGAGACAAAGTACGTAAGATCTTCTCTATGGAGTACGTGTGGTGTCTTTAGCACCGGAAGTTTACGCACTCTACAAACTTATTAAATGGAACTAAATAATGTCTCCCACTATATATATGTATAATTGTATGTATGTATATATATATATATATCATGACTTTATATATAAATTTCTATATTTAACTTAATTAGTTCATACTCAACAAATTTGTTCTATACATCACTTTGAAGTATTTCATCAATTAAATTATTGGGAAATAGTTATATCTGATACTGATTTCCCTATTCTATTTTATTTTACTTTACTTTTTCATGAAAATAAAATGATGCTCAAGATAAAAACATTTTCATGTTCAACCTTTCAGTATGATATTCATGTTTCACCAATTGGGACGCCTTTGAGAAGCTTAGCCCAAAAATTGTGTTGATATACTGCAATGCGAGTTGTCAGTTTAAGTTACTTCCCTCAATACCTTTTAATCTATGTGCCACTTGCAGTCGAAGATTGTTGTACCCGATGTGCCAGATAGGCATGACCGAAGCACGTCTCTTCATTTTATTCGCTATGTTGCTCCTCATAGTATTTTGGTTGGCTCAAAATGCCCAAATTCATTGACCTTCGTATTTTGTTTACTCATTCTGTTATAGTTGATTATCTTATTTCACTATTTCTATAGAAGAAAATATTCGTGGAAACTTTTTTGTTGAAGCTCACTTAATTCTTGATTGCTTACTGAAAGTTTCTGGTGAGAAAAATATTTCTTATTCTCTTAAAGAATAACTCACTGGTACATCGTGTTTATAGTCAAACCTACTGCTACAGATCAGGAAATAAAATATACAAAATCTCTACAGAAGGAAAAATAAATCATCTAGGAAACAAGGAAAGATTTTCTATGAATCATGAAGATTCCTAATCCAACAGACTCCAAATCAAGGATTTAGAATCTGTTTGAATAGGAAAGAAATCCTTTGCGTAACAAGACCTTTATCTTCCAACACTTACAATCTATTGTTGAAACTCACTAAGTCAAAGATGACATATTAATTGTTCGTTTTCTCTATTCCTCAGTGATAGACTTAGAGAAATCAACAAATTTAGATTTATTGTTGTTGCATACTTTAGAGTTTTTGGAACAATTTTGAGTAACCGTATATATATGATATAAAAAGAACACGCGATCTTTAGAGTTTGATACTTTTCAAGACTTGCGCTATTAGATTATATATTAAGTCTCTAATTATTTGAATAGTTACATGACTAGTGTTTTTTCACACTATAAACAGAAGTCTTGGAAATCATTTTCAACAATGGAAAATATAGAAGAATATAACTCTCCTTTCAACAATTACACCTATTATATGTATTTTATTATATGTGTGAGTAATATGACAAAAATTCTATGGGCGAAGAAAAGTGTTGGGCTATGCTTCAACTTTCTCAAGTAGCGCAGACTTAAAGCGAAGTTACAACAACAAGGAAGTTGGGTGTTGTATGCCAGAGGCCGACGTGTCGGTAGCCTACTGCATCGGATAAAAAATCCGTAGGGGCACAAAATCGTTTTTAAGAGAGCATGACCTAGTCCGCGCCTCATCTGAACAATTATAGTGTATCATTGGTAGCTAACTAATTATCGACGTCAAGGTAACCTTCATCCTTTGAGAAACCAAGATAATATCTATTTTATGTTAAAGTATGGTAACATTATTTTGTTCCTATATATTATTGTTATTTTAGAACACGGGAACATCAATTTAAAGAAGGGTTATCCCTCTTTTCCCTAAATTGTACTATATGTCGCACTAGATTTGAGAAAAAATTATTTTTTACACCATAACTTGACATGATTTTTATTTTCATACCGTAATTTGATACTCTTCAATTTGCATACCATAAGTTGGACATTTTCTTCACATTGAGTATTTCGGCGCTGAACAAGTACAAGGTGGCATCAGTGAACCCAAATATGTGGATTTAGACCAATTTAGACATATTTCAACCTTATACCTCAGCATATTTCAGATCAACTTCACATAATTTTTCCGGCATCAGAGTACACAATGTGAAGAAAGTGTTCAACATATGGTATGAAACTGATGAGTGTCAAATTAAGGAATGAAAATAAAAATCGTGCCAAATTACGGGATAAAAAATGATTTTATCTCTGTAGATTTATTAATACTATTTCCTTTTACCTATTTCTCATTGCTACGATTATTCTATGCTATGTAAGAGAAGCTTTCTGCACTCTTGAGTTGTTTGGTAAAATCTTTCTGCCTTGAATGAGATAAGGTGCATCTAATAATATGATATAAATATATATATATATATATATATATGTGTGTGTGTGTGTGTGTGTGTGTGTGTGTGTGTGAATTGTCTAATACTTTGTCTCAAGTATTAAATTCTTTTGTTTATGTTTTAGATGATTTGGTATCAAATTTGTCTTCCTTTGTGATAACGAGATTAATTTATGAAAGTTAATGATACCTTATCGGAAATCATAATGTTTGAGATATGGATCAGAGTCCCACCTGTAACGATAAATTGCTCACTGTAGCTTTCAAAAATCTGAAATTTTATTTGGTTTTACCTTTGTTGCATTCTTTGTCTTCGAAATGTGGTGATGTGTTCATGGCTCAATGTTAAGATATGACTTCAGAGTAATGGTGACAAAAGTGTGTTTGATTATTCTTTCGTACTGAGGTGGTAAGTAGAGATAAAATCATTTTTTATACCATAACTTGGCACGATTTTTACTTTTACACCTTAATTTGACACTCATCAATTTGTATATCATAAGTTGAACAATTTCTTCACATTGAGTAATCCGATGTAGAAAAGTACGTGCTGGTTAACGTGGAATATGCTAAGGTGTAAGGTTGGAATCGGTATAAATTGGTCTAAATTCCAAAATTTGGATTCACTAGATGTCACCTTGTACTTTTTCTGCGCTGATGTACCTAATGTTAAGAAATTTTTCAACTTATGGTATACAAATTTGTTAATTTTTAGAATGAAAACAGAGAAAATAAAGGTCTACAAAGTAGAAAGTTTAAAGACTAATAAGATGATGCGTCAAAAGAATGTGTTATTCAGTCTTGGAGCCTTACATTTATAGAGCAAAGAACTGAACAGAAAACAAGACAAGCATAACTAACAACTTCCCTACGAATATGACTTATTGAACAAACTTTTGTTGACTGAAAGACTAACTAAGAAATATTCAACGTTGCAGTTCTGAAACAAATAATTAACACTCCTCCTTGCTTTAGGCACTGCGAATTCCAATCTTCTTCCTTACTAACTCGAACTTGTTTACTGGAAGTGGCTTTGTGAACAAATCTCATAGCTGATCTTTAGACTTGCAGTAAACAAGTTTCACTTCTCCTGTTTGTTGCACTTCTCTCAGGAAGTAGAGTTTAATGTTGAAGTGTTTAGTTTTTCCATGAAACACTGGATTTCTTCTAATCACAATGGTTGTTTAATTATCAACAAAGATCATGGCACTTTCTTTATGCACCATGTGAATATCAGATATGACTTTTTTTAACCATAGAGCTTGGTTTAATGCTGCTGTTGCTGCATTAAATTCTGCTTCTGCAGTAGACTGTGCTACAATCTCTTGCTTCTTTGAACACCATGAAAAAATACCGGAACCTAGGTTAAAACAATATCCCGAGGTACTTTTCATATCATCAACAGAACCTCCCCAATCACTATATGAAAAACTTATCAACTTGAAGTTCTCAACTTCTCAAACTTGACACCACAATTAATAATGCCTTTAATATACCTTAATACTCTTTTTACTGCTCTTAAATGTGTTTCACTAGCACAATGCATAAATCGAGGCAAGAGACTTACAACAAATAGTATGTCAGGTCTTGTTTCTGTAAGATACATTAAGCAACCAATCAAACTTCTATAAACGCCTTCATTAACTTTATCAAAATCATCTTCTTTGCTCAACTTATCTTTCTTAGCCATTGGAGTGTTTATTGGTTTGCACTCCTCCATTTGAAATTTCTTCAGAATTTTTTTTTTGCATATTTTTTTTGACAAATGAAGACTTTATCTTAGCTTTACTGGACTTCCATGCCAAGAAAGTAGGTCATGAGATCAAGGTCTGTCATCTCAAAACTTGCATCATTTCTTTCTTGAATTCTTTAATCATTTGTATAATCTCCAGTCACCAAAAGGTCATCAACATAAAGTGATAGAATAAGAACACAACCATCACTGTGTTTGGCATAAAGACTAGCTTCAGATAAGCTTCTTGTGAAGCCTAAGGTTAGAAAATATTCATCTATTCTGCTGTACCAAGCTTTTGGAGCTTGCTTTAAACCGTAGAGAGCCTTTTTTAGCAAATAGACCCTATCTTCTTCACCTTGCACTACAAATCTAGCTGGTTACTCCACATAGATCTCTTCTAACAAAACACCATTAAGGAAAGCTGATTTGACATCTAACTGGAACAGTTTCCAATCCTTTTGTGCAGATAATGGTAACAATAATCTGATAGTATCTAATCTAACAACTGGAGCAAACGTTTCAGAATAATCAACACAAAAAATTTGAGCATACTCTTTGACGACAAGCCTTGCTTTGTGCTTGCTGATGAAGTTATTAGCATTTAGCTTTGTTCTGTACACCCACTTCATCCCAATTACTTTTATATCTTCTGATTATTTGACTAACTCCCATGTTTTGTTTTTGTGAATCATCAACATCTCCTCCTCCATTGCTCTCTTCCACTTGGGTCTTTAAGAGCTTCTTGATGGCCAGCAGGTTCACATAATGCTACATTACATCTTTGATAGATGTCTGTTAGTGACCTTGTTTCTCTAACTGGTGGATCATCTTCTCTTTTCTTTTTCCACTGTTCTTTTCTCTCTAAAGAATTTCTTCTGGATTCTTCTGAAAGTCGGCTGATTATTTGTGAATTTCTAAAGTCCCATTGCTCATCTTCATTGAAGTGAACATCTCTAATAATCGCCATTTTTCATCTTCATTGAAGTGAACATCTCTAATAATCGCCATTTTTCCTGTTTGAGGATGATATACTTTGTAGGCTTTAGAAGTTGGGGTATAGCCAACAAAGATGTCTGGAATTGCTTTCTGATCAAGCTTGTCCCCTTTAATCTGTGGAACATGAATAAAACACAAAACACCGAATACTCTAAGAAAACTTACTGAAGGTACATATCTATACCAAACTTCAAATGGAGTTTTGTCTTCCACACCTACACTTGGAAGTCGATTTTGCAAAAATACTGTTGTGTTGGTTGCCTTTGCCCAAAGATCTTTAGGCAGCCCCTTTTCATGCAACATGCATCTAGCCATCTCCATAACATATCTATTTTTTCTTTCACTCACTCCATTTTGTTGTGGAGTAGAAGGAGCAGTGAGTTGATGATCAATGCTAGCATCATCACAAAATGAGTTAAATTCGATAGAGATGTACTCTTTCCCATTATCAGATCTTAAAATCTGAATCTTACAACCACTTTGATTTTCTACTGTTTTGTTAAACTTCCAAAAACCTCCAGCCACTTCAGACTTGAACTTTAGGAAATAAATCCAACATAGTATTAAAATCATCAATGAAAAGAATGTAATACCGACTACCTTGAAGAGATGGTGTTCTTTGAGGTCCTCCCACATCCGTATGAACTAATTGCAACTTTTGTGTTGCCCTCCAGGATGATTTAGGAAATGGTTCCTACTTTGCTTACCAAATTGACAAGCATGGCAATTAGTCAGGTGGATTAGAGCAGGTAAACCTTTTATCACTTTATCTTTCTTCATCTTGAGCATTCGCTGAACATGACAATGCACAAGTCTTTTATCCCAAACTTCAGTGATGTTGACATTTGTTGAATAAGCTGTGCGCTCCTCCTCCATAGGATCTAATGAGAAGCTTTTCCATCTAATTTTGACACGCAAAACCTCCTTTCCAACAACATCATAGATACAAAAATGCAAGTCTTCAAAATGCACTCTAAAACCTTTTTCTATTAATTGGCCAACACTAAGTAGATTTTGATCAAGATCAGGTACATAAAGAACATCTGAAATTGTTTTTGTACCTGAGTTGGTTGATATTGCAATTGTTCCTTTTCCTTTTGCTGCAATATAACCACCATTACCTATCCTCACTTTTGTCATTGCAGTAGGATTGAACTCTTTAAAGAGAGTTTTATCAAATGACATGTGGTTTGTACAACCACTGTCAATAAGCCAATTTTCTGAGGAGGCATCGGTAGAGAAACATGTTGCCACGAACATCTGATCTTCTTCATCTTGATTAGCTTTGTGGGCTTCTTCCTCTGGTTTTTGAATTTTGCTATTGCAAATCACTGCCTCATGTCCAAGTTGATTGCATTTGCTGCTCTGTGCATCAGGCCTCTTCCAACACTTGAATGGAGCATGACCTGTTCTACCACAATGTTTGCAAGGAGGGTAGTTTCTCTTTGAGCCTCCACCTTGCTTTGAGTTTGGCAGCTTGAACTACTCCTAGAACTTTCATTCTTAAAGTTCTTCTCCTTGCTATTCTTTGGAACATGTTGATGTTTAACTGACAAGGCTCCTTCTATGGTAGACTCTTGTTTCATAAGCCTCCTTTGTTCTTGAGCCTGCAAAGCACTCAATAGTTTTGTCAAGGTGATTTTAGACAGATCTTTAGTATTCTCCAGGGTTGTTATTGAGGCTTCATATGTTTCAGGCACCTTAACAAGAATTTTTTCCACAATTCTTGAATCATCAAATTTAGTGCCTAGAAGCCTTACCTTGTTGGCAATACTGAGCAATATGTCCGAGTATTCTTTGATTGTCTCGACATCATTCATCTTTTGCAACTCAAATCCTCTTATTAGATTAAGCACTTGGATACCTCTTATTCTCTCATCTCCTGCGTATTCCACCTTCAGATACTCTCATACTTCTTTTGTTTATTTGAGAGTCATGATCCTGGTGAAAATCGTGGTTGAAACACCGGCGAACAACACTGCTTTGCCCTTCGATTTCCTAGTCTTCCTCTCTTTTTGATTTTTTTATCTAACCCACCGTTGGATTGTTTGGCAGCAGAGTAACTTCATAAGCTTTTTTATGGCTTCTCCTAAATCAAAGGCCTCTAGATATGTTTCCATCTTGACAGCCCAAAGCTGATAGTTTTCTCCATCAAAAATTGGTAGGGCAGCCTGAGAGAAGTTGGAGAAGCTATTTTCTTCTTCCATGGTATTCAGAGGTCCGCTTTTGATGCCAATTGTTAATTTTTAGAATAAAAACCAGAGAAAATAAAGGTCTGCAAAGTGGAAAGTTCAAAGACTAATAAGACGATGCGTCAAAAGAATGTGTTATTCAGTCTTGGAGCCTTATATTTATAGAATGAAAAATTGAACAGAAAACAAGATAAGCATAACTAACAACTTCTCTAAAAATAAGACTTATTGAACAGACTTTTGTTGACTGAAAGACTAACTAAGAAATATTCAATATTGGAGTTCTGAAGCAAATAATTAACAAAATTGATGAGTGTCAAAATAAGGTATGAAAATGAAAATTGTGCCAAGTTATGATATGAAAAATAGTTTTTTTTCCCTCATACGTTATTTATAATTTGAAGTAATTGAAGTTCTACTCCTTACTTCTCTAGTGATACTAATTAATTACTCATTGTTCTATATGTGGTTATCAACTTATAGATATGTTTATTACCAATGTCATCGGTCATGTAAATAATTTGCTCTTTTACCAGACTAATCAAGTGATATGAGGTATATTGGTAACGCCAGCAGAGCGGTCATGATTTTTTAATTTAGGTGTTTGGAACATTGCCATGTAAGTTAAAAATAAAAAGTAGAAGAATTTGTGCAGAACTCTTTCTAAATACTATTGGACTAGACTTAGTGAATCTTTTTATGAGTCGGCTGCCTAATGTTTTCAAGTTATGCCAACATCTTTAAAGAATTAAGAGATCCACTTAGCTAGAAAATTGGTATAAATTTTGGTCTCAATGCCAAAATTTGCCCTCCATAAGCTTTTAAAGGTGTCTGAACAAATTTCTCATGTGAATAACTGGCAAGATTTACGCGCTGCGAATTTTTATATTGAGTTCAATATGAGAAGTAATATATTTCGAGAGTGTATATGTAGAGCATTATAGTACCCTTTCTTATGCTCCATTAATTAGTGATACTTTATATGTATCTCATACTAGTTTTCTGAATTGAGTTTGAGCAACAAGAAGGTTAAGCTGTCCTTATGCAGATTCAGATTTCTTGAAAAGGCTAAACAACAAGGTATATTGCTTTCTTAATTGAGAAAGTGAGTAGGTTGCTTCCAAGGTTCTGGTGAGAAATAATTTCCCCTTTAAATAATTTATGTCGACACTAATTACGAAAATGTAAATATGAAATATATATGTGTTATATGAGTCATATTTGGGTCTTTCATGAATATAAATTAATAAGAGAATTTATCTTGGATAGTGGGGTTGTGCATTGTTTGAAACATTACATCGTTTCTCTCTTGTAATCATGGTTATATAGACATGCATGATTACAAATTGTTTCATGACCAAGTGATTGAATGTTGTTATGCCTAAACCATTACTTGGCATACACGGTGATTTTTTGGAAAAAACAATGTAGTTATTGTTATGCTTTTGCATTTTTATAAAGAGGTTAAATATGAACCTTTACATTATTTTAGAATGAAAAGCCCACATGCACTATTATGCATTATTAATGTGAAAATTATTATGACCACCCACGCTTTTGAATGAGATTTCTTTTAGTGAGATGTGAATAATATATGAATTATTTGATGAGATATGTGAAAATTAAAATCTCATTGATTTTGAGAAAAACCTTTGGTGATATTTTACGATGCTTCGTGGTCATACGATTAAGCATTGCGTTTGCTTGAAGTTAAATATGGCTCCTTGTAGGTGTTAAGACTATTGACCATTATTATAAAGTGATCTATGTATTGAGAATAATACGTGGTTCCTTGTAGGTGAGAAGACTATTGGTCATTGTTTGAGACAACGACTGATGATGTGAAATATATATGATACCTTAAATTAGTAGTTGAGCACGAGAAGCTCATTGTCACTGGAGTGATGAAAAATTTAGCAAAAAATATAAATGCTTGAGGTGCACAGTCGACAACGAAATAAATATATTGGTAAAGGAAAGAAAAATTATGGCACGAGCTCAAAATAAATCATCGGTGGTAAAAACCCTAGACCTTTGATGTTTTTTGAAGTTAAAATTGTAGCTTGAGTAAAGGTCTAGAGGTACATCAAGAGGTAAGAGACTTGGGCCTTATTTTGTGATAAACTTCCTATGAGAACACCCCACCCAAGGACTGGAGATCCTAAGAACTAGGTTAAAGGAAAAACCAAATCATAGAGTAGTTTGGAGAGTAATTACATGCACTACTTTTTATTTTATTTTTTATCATATGTAACTCCCAATGGTGTGTATGCATGTTTTCTATGACGTTGAGGAGGTTGAGATTACTAAATCTCTTGATGAGTTCTATAGCCCTATGGGTGAGATGTAATAGTCATGAGAGCATCCTTGATAGACTCACCTATATGAGTGTGAAGTGGGGCCGCTTTCTATGAGAATACGGGCTAATTCTCTAGATCACTCATGAAAACTAGGATAAAGAACAAGTTCGTTAACGTGCTGGCTTGTGAAGCGAATTCGAACACTTGGAATGTCATGTGTGTTTCATAATTCTACGTGTACGTAAGGGTCATTGTTTACAAGCTTAGTCCACTTTGACTATAGTACGAGAATGTGTAACACTAAGTGAAGGTTTAAAAGCATTTCCACTTTCATGATGCAAAATGTCTATCTTTGCCAATTTGATAACATTATTTTTATTAAAATAAGTGGGTGATTGATGGAATATTTAACAAAAACAATTATTTAATATTAATTTACAAGACTATATTGTCTCGTGTTAGTGGGCGTAAATGTTTTGTATGTAACAAGTATTAGTGTTAATGAAATTAAAAAGGTGAGGCCATTAACCTTTACAATTTACCAACCTTTTTAATGTGTAGATTTAAACACCCCATTAATATCATATTTATATAATATAATAATATAAATATTCATATTATATATTAAGCCTCTAATTATTTGAGGAGTTACAAGTATTGTTTCACACTATAAATAGAAGTCTTGCAAATCATTTTCAACAATAAATAATATAGAAGAATATAACTCTCCTTTCAACAAGTGTTCTTCACCTATTATATGTATATTATTATACGTGTGAGTAATATGAGAAGTAAACCTATGGACAGAGAAAAGTGGTGGGCTACGCTTCGACTTCCTCAAGTAGTGCAAGCCAATGTTGTGAAAGACGTTAATAGAGCGCGCCTCGGGCGCACTTCTGGGGCGAGGCCTTGACAAAACGCCCTTGAGCGGTGGAATGGGGCGTCTCATCTGGTGGGCGTACGCCCCATCGGAAGAGGCGTTCGCTTAGGCGCGCCTCTTGCGGCCGAATTAGTTGTTTGCATGAGGCGTTCTTATAGTAGATTTTTGGGTGAAGGTAGATGAAATAACGAGAATTTTTGCAACGAGAAAAGAGGAGATGAAGATACTATTGGAAATATTGTTTAAAGTATAAAGTATATAAATTTTAATTGTGGTGCTGTTGCACCTACAAATATTTTCTTTTATATTTTTTAGCTTTGTGAGGACCGCGCCCCACGAGTCACAATCCGATCTGAGTTGGTCCGGTGTTGGTCACCTAACAAACTCAACTTAGACCGAACTGTAGCCCATAGGAAGGGGTCTCACTGACCAGGATCAAAACCATAGCATTATAAAATACTTTCTTTAAATACAGCGGAAGTCTTTGGAATACGAATACATTTTTACAATTTTAAAATGATGTTAATACAAAATCAAACACTTAACAATTTTTGCAAAGTTTCTAAAAGCTGACTTGTCGATCATTCGTTCCATCCGTGCTGCCCAGCAGTAAATCCTTTCAATCCCTGGGCCCAACTTCCCAAAGGCGTCCCAATGGGTGAAACATAATTATCAGATGAGCTAGTAATCCGGACAATATCCGTTGCTCGTTTTGAGCTACATAGGCCAAACATAATTCGTTGCTCGTTGCACAATTCAAGAATTAATTGGGTGATCATGATATCAGGTTAATTATGGTTATGAAGAAAATTTCCGATTATGAATTAAATGAGATTTGATTTAACAATAGGCAAGAAAACTGATTATGTAAAGAATCAAGGATTATCAATATAAAAGCATTAAAATGGTGATAGAATGTTGCTCGTGATTCGAAACAAAGAATCACAATTGTTATGTCCAAGTTTCTCAGGGCCGGATGCCAAACAGGGTTTGGAACAAATCAGAAATCAAACCTCACCTTTTACCGTACGAGAAATTCTTCATTTACGTCGATAATTGTCAAACCTTAAATAAATCAAAAGATGTAGATCAATTGTTTGCTCATAAATTTACAACAAAAAACATATCTTTTTAATACTTATCATATTTAAAGAAGTTAAATTAAATATCTAATTATTGTTAATTTGGGACAAATTCCACATTTACCTATTTTTAACTTTAACTATGACGTAAAAATATAAATAATGGGATGTACCGTTTTCAAGTAACAAGTTGAAGACTAAATCAGTTACGAAATCATTATTAAAATCTCCAATTCTAATTTATTAACAACATAATTGATATTAATATATACATATGCATGCATATTTAAACTTTTTTTAAAACAATTGTTCTTAACAAAATTCTTGTAAATTACTTATTAAATAATAATCTCAATCCAAAAATTTTACCATGATCTAAACAATTAACAAATATCTCAGTAAGCCTTTGAATAAAATCATATCATATATATAACTTTGGTAAAAACTAATTTTCTTATAGTTATTAGTATAAAATTACATAATATTGCATATATCATTAGTAACAATTAAAATAAATTGTAAACATGTAGATCTAATTAAAATTAACGTTTCCAGAATACTTATTATTCAAATAAACTAGATTAGAAGGTTAGATCACAAGATAAACACAATACTTTACTTAAAGTTAAAGATATTGAAAGATAAACCGTAAAATAAACTACATGTCATCTAAATGTTGCAAAATCCATGAAAATTATTAAACATGATTATAAATTATGATCAACTGATCTAACATCATTATTATTATGTTATGAGTCCATATTAATGATCAATTTCATGATTTGTGTAGCTTTTGCAACATATATTGGTTAATCAAAATGTTTATGCAAATATAAGGCAGAAAACTGTAGCAATCTTAGATTCACCTTCAATCGGACTTTCAGACGATATGATAATCTGAATTTGGTTGAAGGGTTTAATCTTAAACATCCTGGAGAGTATGTAGCTTCAAAATCAGATCAATAGGACAAGGTTTGGTATTTTAAATAAATCATGAAAGATGGGAGCTGTTTTTGGATTTTCTGGACAGTGGTACGTATTTCTAATTTTTAGACCCCTCAAACGACTTTGGTTGAAAAAGGTTTCTGAACATGAAAGTTATCTTACACAATAACCAGTATGTGGTAACAATGTCAGAGAAAGACTCGAAGTTTTGATATGGTTTTCGGACTTCCAAATTTTCTGTACCAAAACTGGCAGTTTTGACCAAACTCGGTTTTGAGTATTTTTAAAGACTATAAAGAACGCTTAAAGGACTGAAACAATTTTTCTAGAAATCTAAACATCAAGAGGAAGAACATTTCAGAAGGAAAGAAGAGAAGATTCGGAAAAGAGAGGTGTGTGAAAAATGTTGAAGAGAGCCTCCCTTTTATAGGTGAAAATGGGAGACAAAGAATTAATTACCATACCCTACCCATTTTTATTTTAATCCAAGCTAGGCCACCCTAATTATGAAGATGTTTCCAGGCCTTATCTGATAGGATTTTATAAGAATAAAATATTAAAAATATCTAGCATAAAAGACAAAGCAATATTACCTTTTTACAAATGTAAATGTAATTATGTCAAGATTTACCATTGTAAATGAATGTTTGGATATTTTGAAACTACAAGGGACCACTTTGAAAGTTTTATGACTCATTTGGTCTTAAAAAAAATATTTGTGGTCAATCATAATTTTTTTCAAAAGGAGTAGGACTAAATTATAACTTTTTCAAAACTTTTGGGGTAAAAATCATATTTTCAAAAAGTTCAAGGACTAAAATAAAAATTCAAAAATACTTTTATTTTCTTCCAAATTTTAGGGGCGTTACAGGCTTGTTACAAAATGGCAATTTGGATGCTAATTTATAGTGCATCCTACAACATAAATTTAATACACAATAAATAGATTCATCTACTTAAACTTTGAACTTAGATTGTGAACTTAGACTATGAATTTAGACTTATGAATTTGGACTAATGAACTTAGACCTATGAACTTGGACTTATAATTATTTTTGTCAAATTAGTGTGCTTTGGGAAAACACATTAATTTTCAACACACCTCCTTAATGTGTTTTCAGAAGAGCTCCACTTTGACTTGAAAAGTTTTTATATGGTCATAATGGCAATTTTGTTGCTCATTCTCGTGCCAAATATTTTCAGACTCGTTTCCACCAAATGTGTGTTCTTTCTTCTTGAGGACATCTGCACTTGGTTGAAATTGAGTTTTCTTCTTGACCGTTTCTTCTGGTGGTTGATATGGAAAGAGTAAAGATTCTTGGTTTTCTTCGTATAAGTTTGCTTGGTGCCTTTTTATTGGCTTTCTGCAATCTTTTTCTTCATGCCCAATTTTTTTCGAAATTCGAACATTGGGGCTTGTCATTGAAATAACAATCATTTTCCAATTGATTTGTCCTTTTGCATGTAGGACATGGAGGATAGTCATTTTTCTTAGCCTTGTGTTTGTTCACGACGGCTTTGAATACATTCTCTAAATTTCCACTTCTTCGACTCAATCTTTGCTCATGTGTTTGGAAAGATCCCATAAGCTCTAAGAGTGATAGAGTTGATAGATCCTTGGATTCTTCAGTTTCTGCGACAACATGGTCATATTTTTCTGTGAGGCTTATCAAGAATTTTTGCACAATTCTTGATTCTTCAATTGTTTCTCCATATTATCTCATTTGATTCACAAGATCAATTACCCTGGTGCTATATTGCATAACATTCTCAGAGTCCTTCATTTTGAGATTTTCCATCAGTCTTCTCAAGCTTTGTAGCTCAATGATTTTGATCTTCAAACTCCCTTAAAATTCTTGCTTCAAGATCTCCCATGCCTGCTTGGAGAAGGTGGCTCCCATTATTCGAGGAAAAATAGCATCACTTACGGCTTGTTGAAAGCTTCCTTCTTTCGGACTTTTCACGCCATCTTCTATCACATCCCATATATCTTGTGATAAGAAAAAGGTCTTCATTTTGATAATTCAATAATCAAAATTTTCACCCGCAAACATAGGAAGATATTGAGTTCCTTGATTTGTCATGAATGAAAATAGTATTGACGCCCAAATTTTGGATCGAACTTGCTCTTGATACCACTTGTTGGAAATATTGTTTAAGTATAAAGTATACAAATTTTAATTGTGGTGTTGTTGCACTTGCACCTACAAATATTCTCTTTTATATTTTTTGCTTGTTACAAAATGGGAATTTGGATGCTAATTTATAATGCATTATACAACATAAATTTAATACACAATATATAGATTCATTTATTTAAACTTTGAACTTAGACTATGAACTTAGACTCTGAATTTGGACTAACGAAGTTAGACTCATGAACTTAGACCTAGTAACTTGGACTTATAATTATTTTTGTCAAATTAGTGTGCTTTGGAAGAACACATTAATTTTTAACAGATACACACTGAGATAATAAAGGAATGTTGTTAAAGGTTTTCAGCCATAGGCACGGCTCTTTTCCTTATTAGAGTGAATTTGTGAAAGAAATTACAAATAAATTGGGGTTTGGGCTTTTAACTTCAAAATTACACTAAAACCCCTAGAAAATTATTTCTGAAGCAAGTAAGCTTAGTAAAACTTTATTTTTATCCCAAAAATTCAGAGTTTGTGTAATATTGTAAGTCCCATCAAAATCTTCATTTAAGCCGTTAAAACTTTAAAAAAAAAAATGACTTAACAAACTTGTTGATCGATAATTGTTTTGTAATTAAGCCCACAACAGTTTTCTTTTGAAAACTTATAATGAAATACATGTATTTTCCATGTTTTAAAATATAGAATCAAAAAAGTTGTTAGGCTTACGCCCCAGCGCCCGGTGCTTACGCCTCGTCCCGCCCAACACCTAACGCCTTTAACAACATTCGTGCAGACATAGAGCTAAGTTACAACAAGGAAGGTTGAGTTGTTATATCGCGGAGACGGATCGGTAGCCTATTGTGTCCGATAAAAAAATCAGTAGGGGCACGAAACAATCTTTAAAAAAGCAGGACCTAGTCCGAGCTGCATCCCGACGCTTATATTGTATCATTGTCGGTAACTAACTAATTAATGGTATCGACGTAACCTTCATTCTTTAAGAAATCGAGGTAATATCTATATATTTTATATTAAAGTATGATAAATATTATTTTGTTCCTATATTTTATTATTGTTATTTTTTAACATGGAACTACAATTTTATCATTGTGTAAAACTTTGCATGAACAGTGTGAGGTCCTTTCGTAAGGGTTACATTTTGGTCCGGCTGAAGAAAGTGTTCGATAAGCGATAAGCAGTGAACCAACTCGGGAACGAAAATGACTCACGGCACGTGTCTCTCACAGGTTTTCACTATGCATCATGAAAAATCTAGACCGTGGAAAGAAGAGTTATAAATTAATATTCTTGAAGATTGATTATCGTACCTTGTGAAAAGTTAGTCCTAACCAATTTTGAAAACATTTTTGCCATCACTTTCATATTTATATCTTATTAAACTATTTATTTCATTAGTCAGACAAACACTAATATAAATGCTAGGACTTGTACGTTCTCTTGTAATGCACCCTAATTAAAGATAAGCAAAACTTTTTCTAAATCAAATTTCATCATCTTCTTATTATCTTTATTTAATTTAATTATTCTTTGTTGGCTCTATCTATAACGGATTGGACTCTACGTATAATCTCTGATAGTAGCTACAATTATCCTTCTAATTTTTGTCGTGGCTGTAATGAAGAACAATCCTCATAATTTCATAATGTTTTCAAGTGCACGATGGATATTATTAGTATGCTAATACCGTGACATATTTCAGATCTCGAACTTCTTTCTCGTAAAATACGCTAAACTTTTTAAGTTACTTTTGATGCCTAGCTAAGTTGTTGTTGAATATAAGTATACTATTTACGTTTTTTATGTTCCGTTTTGTAGATGGAAAGTCACGAAAAAAGTCCTAGGAAATTCCCGAGTAACTAAAAGATTCCTCTTTTTACATCCATTACTATTTCTTTTTAAAGATCGGTTTCAGAAATAAAATTAAGGAGTTAAATGCAAAAACTACCCCTTGTAATGATTTGTAATTTTGAAATGAATTTACATTCTTAACCTCGAATTTAGACTGTTGATATTTTAAAAAAGTGTGAGAAAAAAGAAAAAGACCCAGTCCCAAGTGTCAATCAACCGCTACAGGTGGAAGATAACAAGTCAGACGCGAAGAAACTTAAATTTGTAACGGTAACAGATCTAAGGTTTCATAAATCCATCTCCGCCATCGGAATTGCCGTCGGACTCGTCAACCCAACCACTGCCTCTCGCCGGCGGTGGTTGAGGGGTTTGTGCGGTGGAGGGGAAAACCTGAAGAAGACGATGCTTTTTTAGTAATTAAATCATAAAAAATTAAGTTCAAAATGCAATAAAACATCTGCAATTTTAATTAATAAAATAAAATATTTTCATGAAAGTTCCATTAAAAAGATCAGAGTTTCTTCGTATTTTTGTTTTGCAAATAAACTAACATAATTAGCTCTAAAGTTTTGTTTTAAAACCTTTAAATATCTAGAAGGTGATTATATAAGGGCAAAAGTGGCAGTTTCAAAGTCAATGCAAAAAAGGAGTTTGGGTGGAGTGTGTTAATTTATTAATAACACATGGGGTTTTTCACCAATTAAAATTACAGGATAATTATAGCTACACCCCCGAGGTTTGGTATAATTATACATACCTCCACTGTGGTTTGAGAAATTACAATTACCTCCCCTGAGGTTGAAACCTTACACATACTTCCCCTCTACAATTTAAGGGTTGTTTGGGTGTGAGTCATAATAAAATTATGTTTATTATACTTACACCTCTAAAGTTTGGTATATTTATATAAATAATCCTTGATGTTAGAAAAATTAAAATTAAATACTCCAAATGGTTTTAGAAACTACTATATTATTAGCTAAAATATAAAAAGTATTTAAATTTAAATTTAAAAAGAAGTTAATCTAATCCAAAATATATTTTTGAATCAAAACACTTAACTTTTAGTTTTTTTTTCTTTAAAGCAATTCCTGTAAATCTCAGTCAAAACTTAACTAACTACTCATCTTTATGCCTTTATTCTCGTTGCAATTTTAAGCTAACAATTATTTTAGTAATAGAAGAAGATAACACACTGAAAATTGGTTTTAGTAAATATAGTGCATTTAAGTTGTTTATTTTGTAAAAAATTCAACAAAATTTGCTAGCTAAAACCAGTGACCATGTATGATGCTATTGTCATTGTTGCTGACTTGCTGGTAATTTTGTCATCATTGTTCATTTTTGAAAATAGGTTCTAAAAATGTTGATTATTCTGTTATATTTGTTAATTTTCATTGAAAATGAGAGTTTTTGCAATTGAGTTTTTTGTTTCTTGTCTTTTTTTTTTTTTCGGAGATTGCATAGATATGTTATTCTTTTACCAAATGCCTTTTTTTTTTTTGTAGTGATAAACTTAATAATTTCGTGGGCACGAGTAATAGTTTTAATATGGAACTAAAATGAGATTCATGAGATTATTAAAAGTAAAACAAAAATGAAAAAACAAAAACAAAAAAATAAATATTTTTACAAAATTATAAAAATATTAAGATTAGATTAAATTTTAAACTATAATTTCAATACTTTTGATGTTTTTAGTTAGTCATATAGTAATTAATTTCTAAAATTATTTGGAGCATTTAATTTTAATTTTTCTAACATCAAGGATTACTTTTATAAATATACCAAACTTTAGGGGTGTAAGTATAATAAGTATAATTTTCTCATGACTTACACCCATACAACCCTTAAATTGTAGAGGGGAGGTATGTGTAAGGTTTCAAACCTCAGGGGAGGTCATTGTAATTTCTCAAACCACAGGGAAGGTATCTGTAATTACATCAAACCTTAGGGGGTGTAGCTGTAATTATCCCTAAAATTACACAGGGAGTTTTTTGCCAATTAGAGATTACACATGGGTAGTTTTTGCATTTAACTCTAAAATTAAGTGTAGGCAATTTTTCACGTTAATATGATTTTAATTTTGAATTCGTATCATGCTTAAATGAACCACAATTGCACAAACCAGCTTGAGGCGCATACATAATTTTCAATCATTTTTATAAGCAACACTTGAACTAATTAAAACGTTCTAATATTTTGTGGCTCACGAATTTCTATTGTTCAAATTTTATTTAACTTTACCCCGAAATTCATAAGTTTACTCATACTATTATTATATTTTATCGAGGTCGATATATTTTGATACGTATTCCCCGACCAATAGATGAATGACTCGTGGCAAAAAAATATAAAGTATACATTACACTATTTGGTCGAAATCCGACCTACCTTAATTAAGATAGGTCGAATATTCGATCTTGAGAACAAGTCATGGATGAGCTCCGTATTTCGACCTAAGTAGATCGAATTCGACATATGTTAGGCCCATCGAGCCCAAGTCCATTAGGATCTGAGGGCACACTAAATATGTCATCACTTTGTCATTTTTAGGTACATTATTTCTGTTCATTTGACTTAAAGTGCCTAAATAGACCTAATTAAGTAATTCAACGTAAGCTAGCACTATTTTGATCAAGCTAAAATCGACCTAAGACACACTTAAAAGGGACAAATTTGACCTAGAACACCTTTCGATCTAAGTGTGCAGGCTCGACCTAGCATGTTGATTGAGGTGTGCGTAATTCGATCTAAGCCTTTTGCCGTTTTACCTTTTCTGTATATTGGAACAATTTCAATCTTTTGTGGCAAATACTGTCTTTTATTCTGGTATTACGTGCTACAGATGTATTTTTTATTTTTTTTTTAGAAATTGCAACATGATAATATAAGGAATGTGGGTGGATCCGCCAATCAAAATATTTTGTGCCTAGATAATTTGTCGATTTTTGGAACATTATTAGATATTACAAATAGTAGAGATTACGATGTGACTAAGTAAAACCCAAGAGAAACGAAAATACAATCTCCCGTATGCCACCAATTCGTGTGAAAGGTATTCAATGACGACAATGATATTGTTTTACACGATTTGGACAAATGGTGGTGAGCGGGGAATATTTCCTGTAGAGAATTATATTTGCTTGAATAATGAAAAGAGCAATTACAAGTATTTATAGATTACCAGAGGTTTCCTGGTAGACCTAGTCTAGTAAGGAATACTTAAATTACATAAAAATAATAAAATAAATAATATAAACTATTTTATTCTATCATGCCCCCGCAAGATGGAATGGCTAAGAGACAGACCAATCTTGGAACATAAATTGGTGAACTGAGCCGACGACAAGGCTTTGGTGAGTAAGTCAGCAAGTTGATCTTCAGAGCGAACATGAGAAACACGTAGTATACCTTGCTGCACATGTTGGCGAATAAAATGATAATCCAGAGCTACATGCTTCATCCGAGAATGGAACACCGGATTTGCACAAAGTTGTGTAGCACCAACGTTGTCATAGTAAATGACTGGTTGACTCGGAATGGAAATACCAAGTTCGGTGAGAAGAGAAAGAAGCCACCGGAGTTCAGCCGCGGTGGAAGCAACCGAGCGATATTCGGCCTCGGTGGAAGATCGAGCAACTGTCTGTTGTTTCTTGGAGCTCCATGAAACAGGGTTGGAACCCAGAAAAACAATATATGCCCCCGTGGATGAGTAGTCATCTTTATCACCCACCCAATCAGCATCAGAATAAGCATGAAGAGTAAGGGGGCTTCGGGCCCGGAGAAGGATACCCTGATCAAGTGTACCATGCACATAACGTAAGACTCGTTTAGCTGCATTCCAGTGATCAGTACCAGGGGATTGCATGAACTGGGACAGTTTGTTGACAGCAAAGGAGATATCCGGACGAGTGAGAGAAAGGTATTGAAGACCGCCGAGAACACTCCGATAAACACTCGGATCTTGGAGCGGTTTGCCACCATCCCGACGAAGAGTAGAGGTAGCAGCAAGAGGGGTTTTGACCGGCCGGGAAGATGCCATCTTGAAGCGGGTTAAGAGGTCAAGAATGTAGCGTCTCTGAGACAAAAAGAGACCACCAGGGTGTGGTTGAACCTCAACACCCAAGAAAAAATGCAGAGGACCGAGATCCTTGATGGAAAAGCGACGGCCAAGGTCCGCAATAACGGAATCCAATTGTGAACTATCACTGCCTGTAACAATAATGTCATCAACATAAACAAGAATATAGACCAAATTACCATCTCGACAAAAAATAAAGAGAGAAGGATCCGCTTTAGAATTAGAAAACCCGGAGGAGAGTAAAAAATCCCGAAGCTCAGTGTACCAAGCACGAGGTGCTTGCTTAAGACCATAAATCGCCTTGTGTAGGCGACAAATGTGAGAAGGCCGATCACGATCAATAAACCCCGGGGGCTGAGCCATAAAAACATCGTCAAACAGACGACCCTGAAGGAAAGCATTATTGACATCCAACTGGCGAAGGGGCCAAGACTGAGAAACAGCCAGAGAGAGAATAAGCCTGATGGTGGTCGGTTTGATAACCGGACTAAAAGTCTCATGAAAGTCTACCCCGGGACGCTGATGAAAACCCTTAGCCACCAGGCGGGCTTTATAACGATCCACCGAACCATCTGGGTTACGTTTGATACGAAACACCCACTTGCAACCCACAACATTCAGAGAAGGAGACGGTGGAACAAGATCCCAAGTACCATTTTGAACAAGCGCCATAAACTCAGTAGACATGGCGTCTCGCCAGCACGGGTGAGCAAGAGCCTGAGAAACACACGTTGGTTCGGTATCCACAGAAGGAATGGAAGCAGAGAGATTGAGTTTTTGGACGGGTTTGGAGATATTATGCATGGAGCGAGTGACTATAGTGCGAGGCGGAGGTGGGGAAGGAGTGGCTAATAAAGGAGCCGATATGTGGGATGCAGGCGAAGCTGCATGGGAGGATGAGGAGGAGCTCGGGAGGCCCGACGGTTGATGAATGGACCCCAATGGAGAGGCAGATGGGCCCGCGGGCGGAAGAGAGACTGCGGGCGCCGCAGGAGGCCCAGGCGAGGTGATGGGGAAGCCCGGAGGTGCGCACGGGGCCTGAACAATAGGGGTCGGGGCTGGTAGGATAGTATGAGGTGGGCCAGAAGTGGAAACATGCGGAGAAGGGCTAGAGGATGGAGGAAGAGAGTGTTGCCGAGAGGCAAAGGAAAATATAGACTCGACAAACTGGACATGACGAGAAACATATAGTCGAGATGTAAGAAGATCAAAACAAAAATATGCACTTTGGGACGGTGTATAACCCAGAAAAACGCATGGGACAGATCGACCAGCAAGTTTGTGATGTATATGGGCGAAGCCACGGATAACAGAGACACACAAAGACACGTAGTTTAGTATAGTTGGGGTTGTGACCAAGAAGACACTGGTAAGGGGATTTCATAGAGAGAAGGGGAGTAGGCATGTGATTTATGAGATAAGTTGCGGCGGGTAAGGCATATGACCAATAAGAGAGGGGGACAGATGAATGATGAAGTAGGATGAGGCCAGTTTCAACAATGTGACGATGCTTACGTTCAGATATACCATTGTGCTCAGGAGTATGGGGCGGGGACGTGAGATGAGAAATCCCAGTGGTAGAGAGGTAAGATGATAAAGCAATATATTCACCACCATTGTCAGAGTACAAGGTTTTAATTTTGTAGTTAAATTGATTTTCAACAAGAGCACGAAATTTAGGAAAGACTTGATAAACATCACTCTTGCGTTTGAGCGGATAAAGCCATGAATAACGAGTAAAGTGGTCAACAAACACAACATAGTATTTAAAACCATCAATAGAAATAAGTGGAGATGTCCAAACATCAGAATAAATAATTTGAAGAGGATAAGTCGACACAACAGTAGAAATATGAAAAGGGAGTTTATGCATTTTGTTGCATTAACAAGCATTACAATTTAAAGAATGTGACGCAACATCTACTATGGATAAATGAAAAGTGAACAAAATATTATTTAGAATTGAGCTAGATGGATGTCCTAGCCGACTGTGCCAAGCTGAGGAAGAAGCTTTGACACCAGAAAAAGCAAGAAGAGGAGGATTGGTGGACTTGGTAGGCTGAAAAGAAGACCATTGGTAGAGACCATGTTTAGTGTTGTCTTAGACCAGGATTTTCCCCGTACGCGGATCTTTGACACGAAAAGAAGAGGGGGAGAATTCAATAGTGGTGTTATTGTTTTTGCAAAATTGAGAGACAGAGAGAAGGTTATGACGAGCGGACGGGACACATAGAAGCTGATTAAGAGTAAAAGAACGAGAAGGAGAAGAAAGAATACCAGAACCAATGTGAGTTATAGGCATGCTGGAACCGTTGTCGACAATAACCTTATCTGACCCAGAGTACGGAGCATGAAGAGAAAGATTCTGAAGATCCGGAGTAACGTGATGACTGACACCGTTATCCATAATCCAATTTCCGGAATCAGGTGTATTTCTCGAGTAATGAACTCGAGGTGTGTGTGCCTTGCCATTGTTCCAGAGAGACAGCGGTTGAGCAAGCTGATTGATCGGCAGGATGCGGAAATTGGGACAGGATTTGGCGGTGTGACCCTGAGCGTCACAAGCCTGGCAATAGCCGAGATATGGACGAGAGGAGGAATATGAAAAGACCGACGCTGGAGAGGGGGGGTCGGTAGCCATGGCCGACAGTGGGGCGACGACTGGAGGAATTAGGGTTAGGGTTTTAGGTCACAGGTAAGAGAGACTCATGATACCATGTAGAGAATTATATTTGCTTGAATAATGAAAATAGCAATTATAAGTATTTATAGATTACCAGAGGTTTCCTGGTAGACCTAGTCTAGTAAGGAATACTTAACCAAAGGTTTCCTGGTAGACCTAGTCTAGTAAGAAATACTTAAATTACATAAAAATAATAAAATAAATAATATAAACTATTCTATTCTATCATTTTCTAATTTATATTTGGCCACTTATATCATATTTTTGAAAATTTAGTGACTCAATCTTTAAGAGAAGATTATAGGTCAATTTTTTACATAGATTATAGGGTCCCGTTTCTCTAGGTCAATCAAAATCATCATCCCCGATATTAGCTGTCACACTGACTAATTGCAACGCAGTTCATCTGGCCCACATTGAGGTAGTGATCATGTTCATGGTTGCTGCTTTTTACCTTCTTTGTTAACTTATTTGATTTTCCTTTGCCCACCTTAATTATACCCCACCCCACCCCACCCCACAAACAATCAAGTATTTAGTAATAACTGGTAGTGGTACAATATCTAAGGAGTACGTACGTATATGTGACATGTGGCGAAATTTCTATTGTGTTGAAGATACGAGATAGATGACATAATGTTTATCCAAAGAAAATGAAAGACATATGATGACATGATTAGAAATGATTAAATATCAAGAGTCAAGACAATTAAAAACACGAGTTGTGCAAAATAATATTTGGAAGGTAAGTCCAACCAAAATCACTTCAAGTCGTACCTGAACGTCTGGAGTTTTTATATTTTGATATATAGTTAGTTTCTTTTTTTTTTTTTTTAAAGAAGTTCCTTTTTTGGCAAGAATAAATTCTGTTGGGAAAATTGCACAAATAGTCCTCTAAAGTGGACTACTTGTAAAGTTGGTCCTCTAAAGTGGCAGTCTCTAATTTAAGTCCTTTAAAGTGGATTCTGATGCAATTTTAGTTCTCCGGAGCTAGAGTCAACGATTTTGATCCTTAATTTTGAGATTTGTTTTTCATTTGCATCCCAAATCTTTTCAAAAAATTTCATTGACATCCTAAAATATTAAAAAACATTTATTATGTAAGATTTTAAATTAAACATATTTAAAAATATTTATTTATATTGTTTTAAATAAATTTATCAAAATTATCTTCAATTAACACTTCAATTAAGAAAAAATTAAAGAATTTTTTTTTGAAAAAAAAAAAACCAATAATCTTCAACCTCCCCTCTTTCCCTACCATCTTCTTCGCCTCCCCAAATCCACCTTCTTCCACACACATTAACAAATTTCAAATTATAAAAAATAAATGATTAAAAGAAAAAAGAAAATAGAAAAGGTCTCAAACATCCAAGGAAAGAAGAGAAGAACATAAGCTCTCAAGCCCAAAGAAAGGTGAAAGCTTTAGGCAGCCATTGCGAATATGTTGAGAAACAAGCCTTTTGTTTATAATCACAGACATCAATAACCACAATAATAAAAAAAATTAAAACATATTTTTTTTATAAATTTTCCACCAGTAAATGGCCAACAAAACATTAGCAGTAATTGCTGACAAAGCGATGAATGGATCATAATTATGAGGGACTCGTTCCTCCCTCAAGCTAACCCTAATATTTTCATGCCAGAGGGAAATAACTTGGAAGTCCTGCCTTAGTTGAATCAAATCTTAGAAACAAATAAAGTTAATTAGTATCGGAAAAAAAAGGAGAAAGATCCAAATTGTTTCTCTTAATTAAAATTTGAAATTTGTTAATGTGTGTGGAAGAAAAAGGTGTATTTGGGGAGGAGAAGAAGATGGTAGGGAAAGAGGAGAGGTTGAAGATGTTTGCTTTTTTAAAAAAAAAATCTTTAACTTTTTCTTAATTGAAATGTGAATTGTGATAAAAAAAAAAAAAACATTATTTAAAACATCAATGTAAATATTTTTAAATATGTTTAATTTAAATTTTTACGTAATAAATATTTTGAAATGTTTTAGGATGCCGATGTAATCGTTTGGAAAGATTTCAGGGTGCAAACGAAAAAAAATCCAAAAATTAAGGGTCAAAATTAAAGAATTTATCCAGGTTTTAAGTCAAAATTGTTGACTTTGGTGTCCGACGACTAAAATTGCATCAGAACCTACTTTAGAGGACTTAAATTGGAAACTGTCACTTTAGATGACTAATTTTACAAGTAGGCCACTTTAAAGGACAATTTTTTGCAATTCTCCCAATTTTGTTGTGTGTAAACCTCCTTTCCAAAGGCGGTTCTAATTTTATGAATGCCCCTCCCAACTCTTTGTTTTGTGCGGAACCCATATAGCTCCTTCCTATAAATAGAAGCTTACCCGTCATTTGTTTGTACACTTGAATATGGATAAATCAAAGAGATTCTGTTTGTATTAAATCTCATATTTTTTGTTGTTGTAATATTTTATTATTGGTATAGTTTCATAATACGTTTTCAGCACGAGAAACTCTTAACAACAACAAATCTCTATTTCGATTCTAGGAAAAGATTAAGGTACATGAACTGTATTATGTCCGGTTTGTTTATGTTTATCTACCCTTATTATAAATATGAAAGGCCCTGCCTCCATTTATACTATTGCGATCTTTATAATATATTTACTTTATGTTTATCTACCCTTATTATAAGTAAGGAAGGTTCTGACTCCATTTATAATATTGCGGTCTTTATGATATAACTGATTAATTATATGGAAGGCACTGTCTCTTCCCTGTTAGGTTATTATTAATTACTTATATGGTGGGTTCTGCCTCCTTGCTATTATATTACTATTAATATATCTACATGGAAGGCTTTGCCTCCTCAATATGTATTAATATTAAATATTTACATAGAAGGTTGTGCCTCCTCTTTGTTATGTTGTTAAATATTGACATGGAAGACTCTGTCTCCTTACTGTATATTATTATTAGTATATTACATGGTAGGCTCCGCCTCCTCGTTATCATATTACTACTGTTGGTAGGCTTTGCACCTTCCTTCAAATTAATTGTATTGATGGATTTATCCACTCGCCCAGATCCTACAGATTTCTGAAATAATTTTAGAGAGAGATATGACATCCAGAAGATGGTCACTCTGCCAAAAGCTCGATATGAATGGATACACCGTTAATTGCAAGATTTTTAAATCTGTTGCAATATTTGAAATCAGTTAATAATTTAAATCACGTGGAGAAAATATTATTGATGATGATATGTTAGAAAGAACATACTCCACTTTTTATATCGCAAATGTGCTCCTGCAGTAGCAATGTCGTTATTTTTTTTTACTTTTTCTTAGAAAAATATTCAACTGCTTTCATGCTTACTTGCGACAGAATGAAATATGGGTCGCATCTTATAGTTCCACCGCATTTCCCGAAGTGAATGTTGTTATAATTTTAGCCATGATGTGGTCATGGACGTGGACATGAACGTGTTAGAGGACGTCATGTCAATTTCAAAGGTGAACATAAGCATCATAAACAAGCAAATAATGTCACCAATGTGATCGATAAAAAAAGTCATTGGTCACGTACTTGACGACATCGAAACATTTTGCTGACCTCTATCCAGCATCGAAATGAAGAGGCATAAATACTGAAATAAATTACTTACAAGATGCAAATGACCATGACGTGACACATTTTGATGTTGCCAACTAGGGGCGGAGCCAGGAATATAATTTACGGAGGACAAAACTTTGTTCATGAATTACTCTATATTACATATGAAAATGAGTTTTGTGATCCAGTATAATGTAAAAGCTAAAATTATATTTAGTATTTATAAAAAAGAATTCAATATATATATATATATACAAACTACATAAACAGATACAAATTATCCGAAAAGAAAACGATGTTGCACAAAACTTTCTATAATATTTTTTTATATTTAAACTTTCAACAACTCATGTTTATTAAATTTCAATGAAAATATTGAATAGCTTCTTTAAAAATGTCTAACTAAAGAGATACACAAAAAAATATTTTTGTTGTGGTATATAAATTTTTTTCACCAATTTTTATATCTAAAAATACATTAAGCATTGTGAAAGTATCAAACAAGTTGAATGTGTACATACTAAATTATTTTAATCATTTTTTTGTTGTTTACAATAAAAGAGGAAAAAGAAAAAGCTTGAAGTAATATTACAATTCACTATCTTTTTCGGAAACTAACTGATAAAGTAATTCAAAAGACTTTTTAAAATTAATAGAGAGTAATTGATGCATTAATTTGTTAGAATTTAAATTGTGTTTGTGTGGGGTAGCTCACAAGTCACAACTCACCTAAATAAATTCGTGGGATCAACCATCCACCCTTTCTTTCTTTCTTTCACAGTTCACACTCTTTTTCCCTCAATGCAAGTAAGAAACCCCTGTTCTTTCTCTTTTACAATATTTCAAAACAAACCCAGCAAAAACTCAGTCTACATGTTATAATGTACTACAGGAGAGCTGGAGCTAGGGGGCGACGACCCCCATATGCCCCCCGGCTCCACCTCTGTTGCCAACTATTTTGACCACCCTGAAAGTGGGATTGAATATATGGAATATGGCAATAATAATTGAATGCTTCTTACTACTTCGAACTTCAGTGTCGTCTAAAAATAACGAATGTTTTAAAAGTTCATTACAATGACTTATATATTGAGTAAAATTTTATTATTTAAATTCTTACTTTATTTTATTTTATGAAGAGAAACGTGAACATTGATATGGCAACATTTTCAAAGAATGATGGAGATCCGTGTCTGGCAGATAACACTACAACTCACTCCATATTCAATAACAAAAAATATCTCTCCCAGTTGACAATGAGTGAGACAGATGTCAATACGATATCAGGTAGTACTAAGATAATTGATAGCTCAGGAAGAGCGATCATAGTTCTACCAAGAGGAAAAAATTGGCAACTGAAGATGCATTATTTTCCCAAAAGTCTCAAAGAAATTTATTAAGTTTTATTGATATCCGTTTGAATGGATAACATATTGAGACAATGGATGAAAAAAATAATGAATATCTTTGTATTACGTCTATTATTTCTGGTAAGAGGTGTGTAGTTGAAAAATTGTCAATCTTGACATCTGGATTATACTACACTAAAATCAAAGTAATTGAAACTTATGTTATAGCAAACTAGAAGTTTACTGGTGATTTTCAAATTTATCATGACCGATAAGGCTAACCCGGGTCAATAATGATGCGAAGAACTGTTGAAAATCAGTTGATTTTTCAGCGTAATGAATTTTCATGTATTGCTTGCTCACAAGGCATACTAGTTATAAGGCCATCGCCATTAAAAATTGGGTTGAGTTCCCTAAATTTCTTGTACGTATTCAGGGTGATATATGTGGACCAATTCATCCACCATGTGAACCATTTAGAGATTTTATTGTTTTAATTAATGAATCAACTAGATAGTCACATGTGTATTTATTGTCCACCCAAATTCTATCGCTTGCAGGACTGCTTGCACAAATAATTCGCCTAAGAGCACAATTTTCTGGTTATACAATCAAGAAAATTCTTCTTGATAATGCTGGTGAATTTTCATCCCAAGCTTTTAATGATTATTGCATGTCAAACGGAATAGACGTTGAGCATCATGTAGCTTATGTTCACAGACAAAATGGTCTAGCCAAGTCATTTATTAAACGTCTCCAACTGATTGCAAGACCATTACTAATGAAGTCTAAGCTCTTGACTTCTACTTGGGGACAAGCCATTTTACGCATCAAGCCAACGAGTTATAATAGTAACTCCCCAAATTGGTTTACTGCCAGGAACCAAATATTTCCCATCTCATGACATTTGGATGTGCAATATATGTTCAAATTTATCCACAATAATGCACAAAAATGGGTCCTCAAAGAAGATTGAAAATCTCTGTTGGATATGAGCTCCATCAATAATTAAATATTTGTAACCATTAACTGGAGATTTATTTATGGCAAGATTGGCCGATGTCATTTTGATGAATCTACTTATTCAACATTAGGGGAGAAAATAAGCTGTTGAAAAAGACTATCTCTTAGAATGAATTTACCACTATCTCTGAGAGATCCTCGTACAATACACAGTGAATTTGAAGTTCAAAAGATAATTCACTTGCAAAATATAGCAAATCAATTGCCTGATGCATTTACAGACCCCAAGAGAGAAACTAAATTTTATATATACGAATTGTAAATGCTCCAACTAGAATTAATGTCCCTGAAGGACAACCTGCTATTGCTAATGAGTCTACGGCACGTCAGAAGGGTGGTAGACCTATCGGTTCTAAAAATAAAAATCGTCGAAAAAGAAAAAGAGCAAATATTAAGGATAGCAAAATAGAGGAAGCAATGATACTTGTTGAACCTGTTCACATAGATGATAAGGTTCGAAAAGAACCTCAGGCGCATGAGTGTATCGAAAATGATGAGATCCCAATTAACTATGTCAATACATGTAATAAATAGAACCGAAGCGATATAAACGTCGAGAAATCTTTGCGCATCATATAACGCTTAATATTATGGACGAAAACAATGATCTGCAACCTATATCTATTGAAGAATGAATGCATAGAAATGATTGGCCAATGTGGAAAAACGAGATCAACGTAGAGTTAAAGTCTCTTGTGAAAAGCAAAGTATTTGGATGTGTCATACGCACACCAAATGATATAAAGCCCCTCGGATATGAATGGGGATTTGTGCGAAAGAAAAATGCTAATAATGAAATCGCACTATATAAAGCACGACTAGTAGCACAAGGGTACACCCAGAAACTGGGCATTAATTATGAGGAGACATATTCTCTTGTGGTGGATGCAATCACCTTAAGGTATTTGATTTGTATGGCAATACGTGAAAAACTTGAAATGCGATTAATGGATGATGATTACAGCTTAGTTATATGGTTCTCTGGAAAACGACATTTGTATGAAAATCCCTGAAGGATTTAAGTTGCCAGAAGCATAAGCTTTAAATTCTCAAGAAATTTATTTAGTCAAATTGAATAAATCTTTGTATGGCCTAAAACAATCTGGTCCTATGTGGTACAATCGTTTGAGTACATTATTGTTAAAAGAAGGTTAAAAAAATAATCCTATATGCCCATGTGTTTTTATAAAACGAACAAAATTAAATATGCTATTATGGTTGTTTATGTCTATGATTTAAATATCATAGGAACTTTTGAAGAGTGATTAATTATATTATGAATTCTTTGAAAAAGGAATATTTGTGCATCAATCTAATTATACTTCAAACGTGCTTAAACGTTTTTATATGGATAAAGCTCACCATTTGTGTACCCCTATGATTGGGAGATCTCTTGATGTCAAGAATGATCCATTTCGACCTCGTGAAGGTAATGAACAACTACTTGGTCTAGAGGTACCATACCTTAGTGCAATCGGGGCACTATTGTATCTTGCTAATAATACTAGACATGATGGTACAGTTCTTCTCCAACACAAAGACATTGGAACGGAATTAAATATATTTTTCGATACCTTCGAAGGACAATGGATATGGAGTTATATTATTCATTTTTGTCCAAATCAGATTTAATTGGTTATGCAGATACAGGGCATTTGTCAGATCCACACAAAGCCCGATCCTGGACAGGATATATATTCACTTATGGTGATACAACTATATCATGGAGATCTGTCAAATAGACTTTGATCGCTACTTCTTCTTACCATATAAAAATATTAGCAATTCACGAGGCAAGTCGTTAAGGTGTCTGGCTAAGATTTTGGTTCAAAATATCTTAGGGTCATGTGGACTAACAAACGAATGAGAAGTTCCAACAAAACACAAATAAATTAAGTGATACATTCTTATTCATAATGATGTGCTTCATTATTCGGACATACAATATATTTTATGAGGATAAAATTAAAAATAAATAAGTACATATTGACTTGTATATAATGCGGCACACACACACATGTGTGTGTGTGTGCATTTATATATATATATATATATATATATATATATATATATATATATATATATATATATATATATATATATATATATATATATATTGTATGTTTTATTTAATTCGTCTTTATCATATTACGATTTATTTAGTTTTTCTCAAATGAATGAACTATCCCTCAACTGGAAAATGATCCCATAAACAAAAATTATGTGAGAGGTCATGAACTTGTTACAATCACACAAAACAGAATCTCATCCCCCAGACCCCAATGTGACCAACGCAACAACAAAGAAAGGTTTCCTCAATAATAGAAAAAGAGAAGAAAAGAAAAAAAAGAAAACATAGAACAAACATAAACGGGAAAATGCTTATTTATTCACAATACATGGGGCAAGATGCAATAAAAAAAGATAGGAGGGTTGATGCTCTTATCCCAGAAAAGAAATTTTGTGTTTTGCTTTTGAAATTTATTGCAAGTGAAAGATGCATAACGAAAGTCAAATTCAGCAGATGTCTCTACAATTTTTCAAATAACCGGGGAGGTTCTGTAATTACACCTATCATTAGGACGTAGCTGTAATTATTCCATAATTATATAATTAAATGAAGGCCTGAATAACAAGAAAAGACGATTCAACTGAAAAGAAAGGAAACAAATTTGATGGGATTTTGGCTCTCTCAATATATGATCTCCAATCTTTTAATCTCTAAAATTTCGAAATCTAACAGATAAATTATTGTCATGCCCAAAAGGTGTCTGGATTCACTCTGAAAACCATTTGCCAATACAATTAAGACTCTCAACTATTCTTACACTTGAATACATGTGAACAAAAACTGGGTAGGGAATCGAACACACTTTAGAGCTGCAATTTATCCAAACCGAGAACTCGAAGAGAAAGAAAGCTTGCCACCATTGACCAACATTCGAGGAGTACTTTAAGCAGAGGCATTAACCAAATCTTTCTTAGTTGCAGGTTCAGTTGTAACAGGCTGCAATGACAAAGTCATAATTAAAATTTTTAAAACTGAAACATATAAAACAAAGAAAAACTCTATGCATATGGTGAGCAAAAATTAGAGAATGAAGATATTATAAATGAGATTGTGTCCATGACTTTATCCACTTCCTTCAAAGAATAATTGTGATATTAAATATACAGTATCTAACGATTTTTATTACATTAAAGTAACACTTAATTCTGTGAAGAATTTTTTATTTATGAAGTGTTCCAAGGACCTAAAAGAGCACCACCCATAAATCGTCAAGAAGGGAAACATAAGATCCCATTGATTCTTCTAATTCATGCATGTTTAGAGGGCATCTCGGTGGTAAACTGTTAACTTTCTTGTCCAAATTCCAGGGAGTTTCTTAGGTAACAAAAATTCAACATGAACCCCAACTATTTTGTTCCAAGCACTTGAATATAACATGTCGCAAAGAGTTGACCATTATTCATATGACATCAGGGGGGGGGGGGGGGGGGGGTTTGCGATGATGACAGTGAATGGTGGTTTAAATATGGAGAGAGAATAAATAATTCAAGAAGTTACAAAACTAGTGGCATATCAGACTCCAACTAGTTCCTTACCGCAGCAAGCTCTTGTTCATGTTTTGGAATAAAAGCAGTATCGACCTTTCCATTTTTGAAGTCCTATGGCATCACAAAATACACAAGAAAAAATTAAGTTTACCCAAGTCTCTACAATGAAAACACCAACTTAAACAACTATAGTGGATGCATACCTCGACTTCTAGGATAAGCTTATGGTACTCAATAGTTGTTGGAACCCCTGCCCATCACAAGAAAAGGAACTTATATGTAGTCCAGAGAGAATCATTAAGGACGTTGGAATTAAATACAGTCATATAAGATATTTGTAAAAAAATTAAGAAAATGTTGGTGTATCAAGGAGAAGAAGAATAATGTCACAGTAAAATACATTGCAGCAAGGCACATTTACCTGACGGGACTTATTTCATTATCTTTTAGCTCCAGTTCAAGGAATATATGAAAATGGGGGTAGGAGGGACAGATCCTTGACATATTCATAAAAAAATTAAAAAGGAGATAATATGATCTACACCTCCTGAGGTTTGTTCTAATAAAAGAAAACCTTCCTCGAGGTCTGAATAATTACATAGCAACCCGGCCGGCAACTCTAAAAACAGGAAAAGATACAGGGCTCATCTTTAATGATTTCAAAAATCAGGCGGGGGGTGTCTGTAATTATTCAAAACTTCATTCCGGGATTTTTCTAAGTTTTAGGGGGTGTACATGTATATTCAAATAGTATTTGAGGTACCTGTATTAGATACCCTCAAAAGTTGTAAATGTAATTAGACCAACCTCACAGTAAAGGATATCTCCAGGAAGTTGACTTTTGACGTGTATTACATCACGAGAATTAATCTTAATGATTGCAGGTAAACTCAAGCTTTCTTCATTTACTTTGTTCCTTTCATTATTTCATAATTTATTTTGGTTTTGTCCTGCTAAGTGAATCATGCAGTCTACCACAAGGTAGGTCAGCTACTACTTATCTAAACATAAATGAAAGCCACCACTTTACCTGTTATAATGGTGTCGTTAAGAGCCCTTTTCATCCGTTGAATTGCCCTTTCTCTAGTTGGGGCCCACACGATAAGCTGATATTGCAATTCAGAGACATAAGTGATGACATCTGGAATCTAACACTTCTACTTTGATAAAAAGAGGGTACACATCATACCATCGACCAAGACATTGCACTAATATCATAATATAGAGTAAAAAAAAAAAACTGACAAGTTATGCTTAGATGGTGCGATATATTGATGGAGAGATTTACACATTCAAAGTAGGAACACAATCCCAATACACATTGAATTCATCAACATGAAGCTGTTTCACCCAGATAACATGTAAATTCAATTACATAAATCAGTCAAAAGTTCATTTCTTTCTTAACCACATAAGTATCAACTTTAAGAACTTCTGTCGAGTGCAGTTTCATCTTTAAAGTAGTAGGCGCAGATCACTATTATATTTTTGCTTGATATTGCTATCTTGATTAAAGGAAAATGACATGAAGTAAAAAGTTATTCTGAGTATTTCTTCCCCAAAATCTAATGTTCAACATAGCATAAGAAAAGTAGCCCCTGTAAAAATGCACAATATGCAAACCTTTCCTAGAAGAGAATCATAGCTTGGAGGAACCACGTAGTCAGGGTAAACATGGCTATCCATTCGCACAAATGGACCTCCTGCTGGCAGGTAAGAAGTTATTCTCCCTGTTCAAGAAAATACGAGGGATTAGCATGGAAAACACAACCATGATAATTGAATATTTCCTTCATTTTTCCAATTGGTGCTAGTTAAAAGATAAGGATAATTACATTACAACCGTTCAGGTTAAGTCTAATTACAGAAATCTCCCCTACTACTTAACACTTTCCCTGAGACGTACATAATAACATTACAACCTCCTAAAGTTTTCAAACATTATAAAGTGCCACCCCCCCCCCCCCCCACACCAATTTCTCATGCAGTTAATGTTTAAGGTTATCAATGTGAAACGGTAAAGGAGGTTTCTGTAATTAGACCTAACTTCAAAGGGTGTGGATGTGGCTATCCCTAAAAATATCCGCATTATGTAAGCAATCATACAATTCTATACCTGGTCCAGGTCTGAAATTCTTGAAAGCATCTTCTGCATTAATACGGCATTCAATTGAATGTCCTTTAAGCACAATATCTTCCTACATTCAAGAAAAATATGTTCAATTCAATTGCAGATGACAATTTATTTACCAAGTATTTTGAAAGATCCCAACAAAGTTACCTGTTTGTAACGAAGTTTCTCCCCCATAGCCACACGAATTTGCTCTTCGATTAGGTCTACGGAGGATATCATTTCTGTAACTGGATGCTCCACCTAACATTAAGGTCAGAATAAAAATAATTAAAATACTAAAATCGAGGAAGAATCCTCAGGTATGTAGTTGTTCATCGTAGCAGACTGAGTAAGTCTTTTCACCTGGATTCTAGTGTTCATCTCCATGAAGTAAAATGACCCTCTTTCATCCAAAAGAAACTCGACTGTACCAACTCCAACATAACCTATGGATGCTGCTGCTGCTACTGCTGCATCACCCATGGCTTTCCGCAATTCTGCTGTCAATGCAGGCGAGGGTGCTTCTTCTAACAACTTCTGGTTTCTTCTCTGCAAATTTGAAATTATAATGTATCACAACGTTCCTCGACCCATTCAACTTTACTTGACACCAAGAAGGTCTAATCCAATACTTAGTCAGCAAAATATATCCTTTAACTCCCTAAAGAGACTCATTAAGAAAATGAAAGAAAGCCTGTTTGTATAGGATGCGGCAACCGCCTCTCAAGCGATGCACACAGTTTTCACATACTGCAGCACGTGTCGGCCAAGTATTAATTTCAGTACCAGCACGCGGGTAGGTTGCTAATCCATCTTTAGTCTCAGATAATCATTGGGCTAATATAGCAGGTCAAAAAGCCTATTCTTCCTTAGCCTTTATATATAGGAGGGGGAGGCTATTTCTACAAAAAGTCTTGCATGCCGAGGCATTTAGGACAATTCCCAACATTAACGGATCAGAAATACAGAAAACAGTTTGAAAGTTTAAGAGACACGTTTGTGTTTGTGTTCATTTTAACCTCGTCTCAGTTTGATATATTTAGTTTGCATTCATTATGGGGGAGGGGGGTGAATAGCTCTATTTTTAAAACAGATTCGTACTTTAATTAATATATTATTCAATCCACATACATATACAAATAAATTTATGTTTATTTATAATTTTAAATTAATTATTTAAAAGATACTAACAAAACCATAGAACGTTAATCATTAATTCCACCTTTATACAATTAAAATATATGAAACAAGCATACTTTTGTTGATTTGACAACAATATCTCAAAAGTAGCTCCACATGTTTCTCAAAATACATACATTTTAAAATTGATCACGAACACACTTTTCATTTGGCTCCAAATCAATCAATAGAATCTTTCAAACAACTTTTTTCATCTAAAACACTTGAAACATAACCAAAGTGAATCCAAACATGCCGTTTCAGTTTCATCCAAACAGGGAAAGAATACTGAGGCTATTACCAAGAAACATGCAACAGTAAGGCCTAGCTGCATAAATTGAAGTTGTATGAAGGTGAAAGTACCTGAATACTGCAATCACGCTCCCCAAAGTGCACGACGTTGCCAAATTTGTCAGCCAAAACCTGTGACATGGATTCAGGTCTAGGTTTTAATGTCAAACAAGTTGGGGAACAACATACCTCCTTGAACTAGAAATACCTTAGTTATATAAAATATGGTATTTAACCGACAAATAGAACACGACAAACTAAACCAGGAAAATCAACTAAAGGATTGAAAAACTTAAAGCTAGAAGATATACTCATAACATCATGTCGACCTCCCTCCGAGGTCTGCTTTATGTGTGAATTTTACCAAAAAACAAAGAAGAGAACACAAGATAAAGATCTGTATTATGCATGATAGGCATTTAAAACCCCAGAAGAAAAATAGGCAAACAACTCCCAGTATAAGCAAAATAAGAAGGGCTCTTTGCCTCTTTTCAAAATCACAAAGGGGGTTTTTGCCTTCTTGCCAATTATGCATAACACAAGGGGTTTTTTGCCTCTTTATTTTTCACAGGAATTTTTTTGCCTATTGCTTATAGCATAGGAGTTTGTTTTGCTATTAGCTCCTTTATGAGTATCCCTAATCACATAACAGAATTGGTTATACCGGGAAATGCATATCAACCAATCACCACGCCTATCTCTATTGCAAATACGACCAACCATTATAGTGCACAAACAAAAACACAAAATTTCCACAAATATATTAGCAGAAAAGGAACAGTCACCAAAAAAGTCAAATGACATTAATGTTCAATTAGATCAACAAGCACCAGTTCACATTTAGCTCAAATAACTTATTGCTAAAGAAAAGAAGGAACAAGACAGAGCTCGTTCCTGAAGGAAAAAAAAAAAGGTGGAAGATCCAATCACAAATTCGATGCTTTCATACAAATGCAAACTTTATTTGTTTAGCTCAACGTGTAGGTAAACAAATACAATGAACAAAACGAAATGGATGGTACAGCCTCACATAATATTAGTTAAATTCCCAACTTAAGCATCTGATCACGATCAATCAAAACTATACTTTACTCTGAGATCAAAACTTTGGTCAAGATAGAACCCAATTCAATCAATATTTCACACTGCATCCCACACACCCACCAGCACCAATTGCTTAGATTCACCAAAATATAGATATAATCATTTTATCGTACATAAAAATAAATAAATCTTCCTTTAACTAAAAAATCTCCGATTGAAAATATAAGTTTCAACTGAATCTGATAGCTTAAGATCTTGAAATGACTTTTATTGACGGTAAAAGCATATGACATTACCTGAAATTCAATGTGCCTTGGGTTCACAATGTACTTCTCCAGGTAAACACCATCATTACCAAATGCAGCTGCAGCCTCACTCTTCGCTTGCTGTTCCCCAGGAGAAAAGGGAAAAAATAGTGGCATTAACTTGTCAGAATGAACTTCATGAGACAGAATCATAGATGTTATGTTAAATGTCAATTACAACTTCGTTTCTTTTGAAGGAAATGGACTGATTATTCGATTTATAAAAGACACGAGCAGCACCCCCAACATGAATAAATGCTATATTAGAGTATTCTAAACCTGAAAGCTTAAACTTTCACAGATTATGTTAATAACGAAGTTCAGATTTGGTTAAAGAAGACGGAGCAACTAAGGACAATGCCAACGGAAGAAAGAAACTTCTACAGTGACCCTGTCCCAACATAGAAGACAAAAGAAAGAAAAATATGCTTCAGTGAAGTACAAATACCGGATAGATTATTTCAGATATATTTGATCATAAAAGCTTCAGATTAGCTTTCAAATAGAGTTTCTTACAAGATCTCAAGAGGTACTGCTTGGTATTCTGACAAAATAATAATGCAACTGAAGCAGAGTTTCTCCAATATACAAGGAGAGTTTCCAAACATAGGGGAGACTTTAGAAATCGGGGTGAAAATGAAGAGAAAGCAGTCATAACCATGAGGACTGACACATAAAATTCAATAGAAATGAACTTCAGGAAACTGTAGTATACCTGCAATAGTTTTACAAACTCATCAGGTTCCTTGGCGAGACGCATACCACGCCCTCCACCACCAGCTGTTGCCTTCAAAAAATGAAAATTTCAAATGTCAAGAAAACTGTATCAATTAATTTTTCATGTATAGATCATCGCATACATTCACGAAACTTATTGATATGGTGGTCAATTTTAGAGGTTACTTAACCAATTCAAATTTGACATTTGAAATATAGTGCGTGAGACATGAGCCCTCTCTAATGCACTATTCAACGGAACTGAAAAGTATATGAGGCCAAATGGAGATGCCAGTGAAGTTGTATAAAGAGAACTTGGGAGATAAACATACACTATCTATCCAGCAAAGGAAACAAGGAATATTCATTAGTTCCTACTCGAGTACTATTCTTTCTTTGTTTGATGATATTCATGCTTCAAAGTTCAAGCCTTTATATATGATCTTTGAATCACCTGGTAATTCTCAACTTTGCAAGCCAGTAACATTACGCTTTAGGATTTTACTAATTGAAAAGAAACCATACATGCAATCCTACGAGGCAAAGCAAACACTCATTTTTTATAAGGCGGAGCTGGCCTAGGGGTCACTGGTGTCAATTGATCCAATTAAACCGAAAAGAAGCCCTTTACTGTTTTTACTATATTAATTGTTGGATGTTATTTGCGTATTGGCCCCACCTATAACCCAATAGGGACCAGTTCATTACAAAAAGTGATTACTAAGTGAACGAAATAGCTGACTGAAAATTAACGATTATTTATGTAGTATTTACTGGTAATTTTACTTCGAATAATTCTTTATTTTAAGTTCAAACAAATAAATATTATGATTAAATCTCATGAAAAATAAGTATGCCATCTATTATTAGGGACAGGGGCAGGGGCAGAGACAAATATGGTTGGGCGGAGGGGCAAAACAATGTTGAAAAATTATTTATCTTTTATTTACAAAGATGAATAATTTCTAAAAGTAATTGTTTTTAATTCATTACAAATATAATTATTCATCATGAAAACATAAGTACCTTTAAAAAAAACAGATATTTGATATACTGAAAAATTATATAAGTAAATAAAAATTAACAAAATTATAGTCAAAATTTGAAAAGGAGTTAACTGAAAATAATATGTCACCAGGAAATAGAGATATTGCACGCCCCTGGGAATTTTTTGTTCTCTATTTTCAATAAGACATCTTTACATGTGCCATATGCTTTATGAGGATGTTAAAATTATAATTTAAATTAGTATCAAATTTTTGATTAATTTCTATTTCATGTACTAATGAAACATCTAAGAAATTTTTAGCTTTCATCTGTAATTTTGTCTCACCAATTTTCTTATCCATGACGCCTGCTAAAAATATATATATCTGGCCCAATCTTCTAACATACATGCAATCTTAAACTCTCAGGTAAAAATAGTTCTTATGATAACTTATGTGAAGCCTTAAATATTCTTCCGCAATAAGAGCAGTAAAAGTTTGGCAAGAGAGAAATCTAGACCAACCTCATTGAACTAGGCATGGACTACTTTCTATAAAATACTAAACTTACCTTGATCATGACAGGATAACCAATCTCATTTGCAAGTCTCACTCCTTCTTCGGTACTCTGCATTATTAAGAATGAAAAGCTGTTTGTAAAAACTTAATTACAGGGATAAGTTAGCCTTGAAGCAATATAGTGGAAAAAAGCAATACCTTTAACAATCCATCACTTCCAGGGACAGTAGGAACTCCGGCATTTTTCATCGTATCTCTAGCCGTTGATTTGTCACCCATGACCCTAATGCTATCGGGCTGCAAGTTTTAAATTTTTGATATAAATTTCATTGTCTCTGTCCAGGAACTTCAAGAGATAATAATCCAAAATTTAAAAACATAGAGGAATCGTGTGGGAGGAACTGAATCAGAGCAACAATGAACTACTTTCGATCAATGAAGGATCTAGTTTGGTTTTGGAAAATACATACTTGCTGGGAGTTATAAGTATCTATCAAAGAATTTATTAGGATTCATCTAAGAGGAGCTTGGTTTCATGAAGTAAATAAATCTAGACAGATGCAATCATAACCTGCTATTAGAGAGATTCAAACATTAGTAACAGCCACAACTTTATAATCACAAATCACAGCACTGTTGGACCATCTCAAACATCAATACCAGAAATGTTACAACCAGCTTAAAATTCTCCGGTTAACCCCCATCTTAAGGACCTTAATCTATCCTCCATAGACATATGTGATCACCCTGGACAAATACAAATATGGCTTCACTCAACAAATATTCATCATTCCAAGTAAAAGTGTTTGCATTTTACAAACTCCCACATCATCTGGTGGAGATCAACAGGTATGCCTCAATCATCAAATATTTATTACCACCAACCATGTGATTCTTGCACCGAGCTTGGACTGGTCACGAATTGAAGGTTTTGGCAGCAGAATACTAAAATGTCACTGTATAACTTTCTTTTCCATGAGCACATCCAAACTCTAATACGGCTTGTGTAAAGATTACAGAAATAAAAGAGTCCAACTGTCACATCGACATGTTACTGATAGGTGTTTGGTAGCATAATCTGTACCAACACTTGAAACTTAAGCTTGGTAGTATAGATCCAAAGAACTTACATTTGGTCCAATAAAGTTGATTCCATGCTCACGGCACATCTCAACAAAAACGGCATTCTCGGAAAGGAAACCATATCCAGGATGCAACATAGTACATCCACGGATCATAGCGGCAGATAAGACATTAGGAATAACCAAGTACCTGAAAGAAGACCAGGATGCAGGGGAGAAAAAATTAAATGAGATCTAAATTGGAGAGAAATATTGTGTGAAGCTAATTACACTTTGAAATAGAAATGTATTAAAGCATAACAATTCACGACATAGATTTCTGTTGTCCCTTCACTGTAGTTTAGATGGATTTACTAGAAATAGTACTCTGCCAAAAATCAAAACTCCTAAGATCCTATCAATTGGTATCAGAGGCATCAGTTACCTCCAATAAGCAATTGTGCGGAACTGGTGATGTCGTCCATATTGCAGTGTTTGCCTAGGGCTAGGTTAAGCTAGCACAAAGCGAGCCTGAGTGAACGCCAGTGCTGTGAAGCGGGGTGGATTTGTTATGTTATATTTCCAGTTTTAAGGTATGAGACTTGAATCCCACATTGATTACATAGGGAACTGATGTGGGGCTTATATGACTCTGGGCTCTTCCACTTTAACGACTAAACTTTGATGATGGGTTCTTCCAATGTCATATCAATCATGTGTTATTTTCTTATACATCTATTTATTGTTGATAGATATGGTTGAGAAATCCATTTTTCATTGAGTGTGAAAATAAAACTGCAATAGAATTTTAAAATAACTGATCATTTCATGATCTGATAATGGCATTTTTCGGCCTAAAACAGGAAAGTACTAGTACATATTTGTAGTTTGAAGAGATGCTTGATATTGCACTTTGTTTCTTGGTGATCCCTAGCCCAATAATGGTAAAGAAATTAGCGCAAACATTTATCTTGTGTGAACCACTTGTATAACTACTTGTACACCAGATTCTTCGTTCTATACTTAAGCAATTTGACATGCTTGGCAAGGCTAGTGGTTTACAGAAATTTAGTAACCTATTATGAATCATTCCTTCAAACCATCACAACACATTATACGAGTCCCTATTTCTTTCTCGCCCTCTCGCCTCTTCATAAACTCAGAGCTGTTGTTATTCCACTAATTCTGATAGGGGGTTCTGTAGAACATCTTTTTTAGACAAAACCAACTACAGTGATCTACTGTCACAAAATTTTCTGCGAAATGTGGAAGAAATTCCACGAGTCTTGAACAAGGACGTAACCAGTCACTGCTACATACTTGATTAAGTTGTATTAGTATTATTTTCTTAAGCCCCACATCTAAATATTCATTTACACAGAACCAATTACTGTAAAGTGGTAGGGCATGGTATTGGATTGCATGTAAACTTTCTCAATTAAATTCACAAGTGTAACATGGCAGAGAAATATTGTTTTAAGAATAAAGAAAAGAGTTCATGCGGCTTACGATTGACTGCTTGGGGCTTCACCAATACAAACAGATTCATCAGCTAGTTTCACATGAAGAGCATCTTTATCTATTGTCGAGTAAACAGCAACACAAGGAATCCCCATCTCATGGGCAGTGCGGATAACACGAACAGCAATCTCTCCTCTGTTAGCCACCAGGATTTTTTCATCACGGCATGTCACAGAAAGAGCTCCACCACGTTTTCCAGATTTCTTACCAGCACGAGAAGCCTGAGCCTTCTGTCGGGGGAAGTTAATTCTATTGCCCACCATAAAGCTACATTGGGAGCTCCTAATTCCTGCTGTCCTCCCCATGAATAAACCCTTCCATAGGTAAAACAATAGAACTTCAATTTCCACGCCAAATTACAGGTAAAGGGGCTCTTATAATGATAACAACAAGGACAAGGCACAAATATTTAGAAAAGAAACACCCTCATTTTGATATACAAGAAATAATCTCTAGAAATTTGCAAAATTCAAAGCAAGATGTAAATTGCACTCGTTAGCAAATAATGATAACCATTCGATGGCGCCAAACTGTTAACATGATCCGAAGTCTACTATTGATAAATACTAGTTAGGCAAAGGATGAGATCACTGCAAGCATGCCTAACTAACAAAAGAAAGAATGGAGATGCCAGAATCGGTGCATATGCAAAAGTACACACATAATAAAAAAAAAGGTTAACCTTGCTTCACATAATTATGAGTAGCAACTGCAATTCGTTAAGCAAATGATCTTTGTTCACTCAAACCAGGTTCTTGCAAATAACACGATAAGCAGTATTCAAATAGCTTAGCAACAGAATTCACTCAGCAAGGCGGAGAAACTAGTGCATTTTATTGTCATCTAAAAACCAACTCCCCCCGGGGTAAACAAAAAACTGAAGCAACGCGTAAATATTCCATCAGATGTGCATGAATCCAGAAGTTATGTATCAAACTATATAAGAGTTTGCGCACTTTGATCAAGACCGACAAATATCTGAAAAAGCAGCCTCCTTTTCAATGATTCACAGATATTAAGATAAAGACTATCTAAATCCAATCAACTCATATAAAAAACATACGCATGCCCAATTTATACTTACAGGAGTCGAGCAGAGAGATTTAGTAGAGAAAGTCATGGTGGCGGAGTCCATTTTCAGATCACGAGATTCGACTGAACAAACAAAAACCAACATCAGAATACAGCAAAAAAGTAATAATGTGATGAAAAATTGGCAGTGGATCTGCTTTAAGAGCATATACCTCGGGAAAAATGCGATAAAAATCAAATCTTGATAGAAATTTGTGTTTGTTCTAGAGAGAGAAAGGGAGAGAGAGAGTGACGGAGAGAAATAGAGAGTGGTGGGTAGGGGAGATTTGAAGAGATGTGTGACGATGAAAACGAGGAAGAGATGTCTTCTTCGAGTTTTTAGTACAACTACTAGTGTGTAATGTTGTATATCGAATGCTCCGCCAAAAGGGCTTGGCTTTATTTTCTCTTATATATATATATATATATAATAATGTTTATTTCAAATCTAATTCACTTCACCCCTTTGCTACGCCAAATTATACATTTGTCATATTAATTTAGAGTTAATGTCAAATTCATACCTCAGATTGTAAGATTTTTGCGGATTACACTGCAAATTGCAATAGTAAGAAAAATACGCGATGAATTGTAACGTTTTTGCAATTTACACCACAATGTGTGTTTGTAGGTATTTTTTAGGGTATTTTCGACAGTTCAGGTTTTATCCAACTTAAATTTGCAATTGTCATTGCCCAAAAAAGATTTTTACTTCTCAAAAAGTTTTGTCAAGAAATTACATTTTTAAAAAGAAAAAGGCAAAAAAAAAAAAACAGCAAATCAAAAAACAAAACGCACACCAAATTGAAAAAAGTAAAATGCGATCAACCTCTCCTTCTCTCCTTCACTTAAGCTCTATCGGAGCTCCGGTTACAATTCAGTTCTAGCTTGTAGCAGTGCCTTTCAGGCGACTATCACGCGCCTCTTTCCATTTCAGGTGAGAATTTATAAGTGAAACCGAAACCTGTTACGCTAAAGGTGGAGTCTTGGAAATTAGGGTTTGAGATTTGGCAATTTGTGAATTAGGGCAATTGCGGATCGAATCGGCTATTTTGATTCAGGAGGAGAGCGCGCGTTTTTGACTTATTAACTCGCACTTTTATTTTTCTTTTTACATTTTGGCAGCACGTTTTTAATCACTATTCTGTTATCTTAATTTGTCTCTTTGTAAATGTCATATGTGTACGCGTCCAGTGACGTCAGCAAAGATTCGCTCACGAATTGTTTAAGGGTCAGTATTTTCATTTTGCAAATTATGAATGAAAATGTTACAATTTTTCTGACTTATTCCTCAAACTTCTTCTTCTCTAACTCTCGTGTGAGTTCATATTGGAAATTCTTGTTGGGTCTGTGACAATTGGCCTCAGAGCCAGACTTCCAACGCACTCTGATCACATAATGGCACCTCGGAATCACACAACAAAAATTGAGGAAGTAGAAAATACAACTGGCAATTTACGAAATTGACAAAATGAGTTGAAAGCAGACATACAAGAACTTAAGGAAATGATGGCACAACTGTTGCGCAACCAAACTGCTGAAAATACACCCACTGGACAACAGGGAACACCACAACAAATTTCTCCCAGAAGAGCTGCTGCAGATCCAGGTATTCTCAGCCCTTCTCACACTAGAAATGAAGGGATAATTGCTAGAGCACCACGATTTGAGTTCCCTCGGTTTGATGGGTCGAACCCCAGGGGATGGGTTCGAAAATATCAGAAGTATTTTATGTTAAATGGGTTGGCAGCTGGAGTTCACATGGAGGGGATGGCTGAGAACTGGTACCTTGATACAGTTGAGGGGAGAGAAGGGATGGGCTGGAATACTTTTGCTGATTTGGTGGTTGACCGGTTTACTCCAGCTAGAGGAGAAAACCTTATTGTGGAGTTCAACAAACTTAGACAAACTGGAGGGTTAGATGACTATGTTCAAAGGTTTGAAGAGTTGGAATCTTAAATGGGTCAGAGGAATAGGTACTTGGATGAAGAGTATTTCATCAAAAGCTTCACTAGTGGGCTTAAGGATGACATCAAGGTGATGGTTGAGATGGTGAATCCAATGACTCTAGTACAAGCCATACATACAATAAGAAAACAGGAGGTAATGGTGGAAGCACTGAACAAGCATCACAAACCACCCTACAAAAACCAACCAACACCCTTCAGGGACAAAGTGATTAGCAATGAGCAGAGCATGATGAAACAAAGTACTAACAGTGAGAAATATCCTCCGGTCAAAAGACTGACAGCTGAGGAAATGGATGCTAGAAGAAGACAAGGGTTATGCTTCAGCCGTAATGAAGCCTACCACATTGGCCACAGGTGTAAGAAGCTATTTGTCATTCTGGGGGTGGATGAAGAGGAGGAAGAGGATAGGGAGGAAGTGGAGGAAACACTCACGGATGAGGTGAATGATGAGGTGAGAATTTTCAACATCTCAGCTCATGCTATTGCTGGAAGGAAGGTTTGAGAAACAACAAGATGATAGGGCATACTGATAAGGGGAGTTTGGCTATTCTACTTGATTCTGGCAGCACCCACACATTCTTAGATGTGAAGGCAGCAAAAAGGTTGCAGTGTCAGTTAGAGCATACAAACTTGATAATAGTAGCAGTGGCAATGGTGACAAGTTGAATTGCACTTCTAAGTACAATGATCTGAAATGGGAGATGGGGGGGGGGGGGGGTCAACACTTCAGTGCAAATGCTAGAATTTGCATGATCACATCATCCCTCTAATTCCAGGGTCCCAACCCTTCAAACAGCACCCTTACAGATATCCTTATCTGCAACGGGAGGAAATTAAGACACTTACACAAGAAATGTTGGAGTCAGGGCTCATACACCCTAGTGACAACCCCTACTCCTCACCTGTCTTGTTGGTAAGAAAGAAGGATGAGAGTTGGAGGTTCTGTGTGGATTACAGAAGGCTCAACTCCCTAACTGTGAAGAATAGTTATCCAATACCTTTGATAGAAGATCTATTGGATGAACTAACTCATGCTAGAGTTTTCTCAAAAATTGATTTGAGAGCAATGTACCACCAAATCAGAATGAGGGATGAGGACATTCAAAAGACAGCTTTCGTTACTGCCTCAGGCCACTATGAGTTTAGAATAATGCCTTTTGGGCTTACTAATGCCCCTGCCTCTTTTCAGGCACTTATGAACATTACTTTCAAAGAATACCTAAGGAAGATGGTATTAGTGTTCTTCAATGACATCCTAGTCTATAGTAGGGATATGGAGGAGCACAAATAGCACTTGAAATTGGTGTTTGAAAAGCTGGCAAAAAACTCACTATATGCTAAAGCTCAAAGTGCTCATTTGGTGAGGATAGAGTGGAGTACTTTGGACATATTATTGGAGGAGTGAAGAATCCAGAGAAGATAAGGTGTATGGTGGAGTGGCCCAAGCCAAAGAATGTCAAGGCATAGAGAGGGTTCTTGGGCTTGACTGGGTACTATAGGAAATTCATTAAGCATTATGGCATTATAGCAAGACCTCTGACTAATATGACAAGGAAAGGGAATTTTTCATGGACAGAGGAGGCTATAGATGCTTTTGAGTTTTGAAAAACTGAAGGGAGCTATGGTAGCAGCCCCTGTACTTAAACTTCCTGACTTTGACAGAACCTTCACAGTTGAGACAGATGCCTGCTACCATGGGCTAGGTGCAGTGTTGAGTCAAGATATGCACCCCATAGCCTATATTAGTAGAGCATTGGGGCCCAAGAATCAGGGACTCTCAGTTTATGAGAAGGAATTCTTAGCTATTATTTTGGAGTTGAGAAATGGAGACCTTACCTGCTCAAAAGACAGTTTGTTATTAAAACTGATCAACATAGCTTGAAGTACCTGTTGGAGCAGAAGATATCCACTCCACTCCAACAGAAATACATAACCAAGCTATTGGGTTATAACTACAGAATTGAGTACATGAAGGGGCAAGAGAATAAAGCTGCAGATGCTTTATCAAGGAGAGGGAAAGATGGTGAAGGGTGTTATGCTGTTAGTGTCCTACAACCAGGATGGATGAATGAGTTGCAATCTAGCTATGAGAATGATGAGATAGCTTCACAGGCCATCACACAATGTTTAATGAATCCCTATGATGTCTCTTATTTCTCATATGAGGAGCTACTGCTTAGGTTCAAAGGCAAGTTGTATGTTGGTACTACCCAGTTGAGGCAGAATGTCATACAGTTGATGCACTCAGGGAGTTCAGGAGGACACTCAGGGGTGGTTATGGCCACATACCAAAGGATGCAATTGGTCTTTCTGTGGCCTGGAATGAAGGAGGAAATAAGGTGTTTGTGTCAGAATGCCCTACTTGCCAACAGTGCAAGAGTGAGCATGTGAAGTACCCAGGGCTTCTACAACCATTGCCAATACCAGAACAGACCTGGCAACATGTGACAATGGATTTCATAGAACAATTACCCAAATCAAGGGGAAGAATACTATTTGGGTAATTGTAGATAGATTTACAAAGTATGCCCACTTTATAAATCTATCTCACCCTTTCACAGCCTCAAGTCTAGCTACACTGTTTTTGGATACTGTTTACAAATTACATGGGCTCCCTCACAGTATTACAACTGATAGGGACAAGGTGTTTGTTAGTGCATTCTGGAGGGAACTACTAGCTAGTTTGGGGGTCCAACAACACCTCAGCTCAGCCTATCATCCTCAGGCAGATGGTCAGACTGAGCGAGTCAATCAGTGTCTTAAATCTTACCTAAGGTGTATGATAGGCAAGCAGCCAACACAGTGGAGTAAATGGGTGCCTTTAGCAGAGTGGTGGTATAACACCAGCTATCACACATCTCTGCAAATGACACCCTTTGAGGCTATGTACGGTTACAAACCCCCTGAAATGGGGGTTGGACCCTACTAAGACTACAAGGTGGTAGGGCTAGAGCACTTAATAAGAGAGAGGCAGGAGATTAGTCAACAACTTAAGCAAAATTTGATGCAGGCACAGAACCGTATGAAGCAGATGTAGGACAGAAACAGAACAGAGGGAGCATTTAAAGTGGGAGAGTAGGTATACCTGAAACTGATTTGCAGGCCCGATCTGGAAGTTAACGGTCAGGAAGAGCCCGATCTGGAAGTTAAGTCCACGATTTGCAGGCCCTTTTGAGATCTTTGCCCGAATTGGAGAGATGGCGTACAAGCTTCGACTTCCAGAGGGGGAAAAATTACACCCTGTATTTCATGTCTCGGTTCTGAAAAAGAGAATTGGCTCATCCGAGGTGGTGTCTTTAGAGTTACCTGCAATGGACGAAGAAGGAAAATTAGTGTTGCAGCCTGAAGGAGTACTTGCGAGGAGAATTGTGAAGTAAGATAACGCTGCAAAAACCCAGTGGTTGATCAAATGGTCGCATTTGCCGGAGAAAGAGGCTTCATGAGAGGATTTGGAGCGGATACAGAAGCATTTTCCAGGCTTAGAAGCTTGAGGACAAGCTTTGAAGAAGGGGGAGGCAGTGTTACGCCAAAGGTGGAGTCTTGGAAATTAGGGTTTGATATTTGGCAGGGCAATTGAGGATCGAATCGGCTATTTTGATTCAGGCGGAGAGCGCGCATTTTTGACTTATTCACTCGCACTTTTATTTTTCTTTTTACATTTTGGCAGCAATCATTATTCTGTTATCTTAATTTGTCTCTTTGTAAATGTCATATATGTACGCGTCCAGTGACGTCAGCAAAGATTCGCTCACGAATTGTTTAAGGGTCAGTATTTTCATTTTGCAAATTATGAATGAAAATGTTACAATTTTTTTGACTTCTTCCTCAAACTTCTTCTTCTCTAACTCTCGTGTGAGTTCATACTGGAAATTCTTGTTGGGTCTGTGACAAAACCCTAAATTGGAAATCGACTCTGAAAATCGTACCCTGAATCGCGAGCATAGAGAAATCGAATCTCTAAATTGTTGGGAAGAAGAACAACGCTTGCGAATCGAGGATTTAAACAAAAATTGAAAATCAAAACCGTAAATAGTGAAAGGGAGGAGTAATTCTGAAAACTTAAACTTGAAATGGAGCCTAAATCCCGCCAGGAGTCGCCTGAAAATGGAGCTTCAGTCGTGATGGGGCAGTGTTCAATCCTTTTTTTCTTGATTTTCTGTGCAATTTTTTTGTTTTTATTTTTTAAGAAATCTGATTCAAAAATGTAATAATTTGACAATCTTTTGCAGAAGTAAAACAATACGTTTCTTTTGGGCAGTGAAATTGCAACTTTATGTAGGATAAATCCAAAAAGGCAAAAATACCCTAAAAAATACCTACAAAACACACTTTGTGGTGTCAGTTGCATAAAAAGTTACAATCCATAATGTACTTGCTAGCTATTACAATTTGTGGTGTAATCCGCAAAAACCTTATAATTCAAGGTATGAATTTGCCATTAACTTTATTAATTTATATATAATTGAAGAAGTATAATAACACATAATTATACTGTGATGTGAAGTATTTTCGTCTGGAAATGTGTCCACTCGATCAACCCTCCACGTCAGACTAGTTAAGTCAATGTTGGATTCTTAAGCAGTTTTTGAGTTCATATGCTGCACTCATCATCACACGTGAACTAAGTCGTGGACCTCCCGGCGAAGGTACTCTAATGCTTAAGTCATATAAGCTGGAATGAAAGACCGTGTTGTGTAAAGAAAACAAGTCAAACTGAATAAGTCAAATAGCTTGAAAGAAAGTTGAACTGGACACTCAGAATAACATAGTGAGAATAACATATTGAGATAATCCCGAGGAGTATGTGACTCAAAATTATATGCCAGCTCACCATCTTTTTATAAAATTACGAACTCCTTAATATTCTATAAAATCTTAACACAACATTAAAAACATATGAAATAACCACATAAAACCATCAACTAGAAATAAGAGTCTTAACATGCTCGAACAGTCTCTAAATTTTTTTATATGCTTTCCAACGAATTATCCGACAGGGATTTTGGAGCAACTTTATAAAATCAATTAAATATCATAAGTTTACAAAACTTTACAGTATGGGTATCAACACCTAAAAGTTATTATATAAAAAGTTTGAAACATTAAAAAATGTCAAAAAAGATAAAGACGAATAGCGAAACTAATACAATATGATTCTTTCTAAGGTACCGTTGAATTACTTTCATGGTTTTGTTAAGTAATTTCAACTTCAACCAATGTTCCTCTCGTACATACTTTAGATTATATAATTGGGTTCTCACGATCAGGACCGCATCTCTTCCTAATAATATAAATCTCATTTCTTAAATTTAATAACTCTTCTACTTTATTTAAGGTTTAAGGTATATCACCGATATTCAAGAATTTGATTTACAATTAATTCCTATGTTAAATTCATCTATATAACTAAAAAACTTTAACAGCCACCGTGATAATCAAAAGGCACCGCACCGTATCTTCCATTTTAACATTAAACTAAGCCATATACTAATAAATAATGGTTAGCACGATCTTCAAACTTTTGGGTAGCTTAAGACTAAAAAATAATCAGTATTAGAGTTAATAATATTAAATTACAAATCTCATCTTAACAACGAAATAAAGCTTAATTGCTACGGATCATAATTACCAGGATTATTCAGCTTCCAACGTGACCACCTTCTGGTCTAAATCCTTCCAAGTTCATCTTCATATTTTTATATTTTTATGGTAACACATACATAGGCATATAAATAGAAATAAAGGGATGTAATGAGCAGGTGAATCAACAATCATAATATTCCATCCATTTGCCACGTGTGTGTGGTTATATGAGGTGTAGAGTGTAGCATGCATGATACAAAGGAATGGTGACATATGAAATGAAAGGGGTATAGGTGGCAATTGTAGATGCATGCATACCTTTCAACTAGTTTTTTATTATTAGAACATATCCACACACATAGACACACACATATATATATATATATATATATATATATATATATATATATATATATATATATATATATATATGTATATGTATATAAAAATAATTTGAAAGCCTAAAATTTTAAGGATATTACATCTAATCTCCCTTTGGTGAACTTGACAAGAGAGGATTTCAGTATAAGGGAAATGATGGAATCGTGAGAGTGGTAAAATGATCTATGCTGGTAATGAAGGGCCTAAGAAAGAGTGGCTTATATACACTACAAGAAGAAGTGATTTTGGGCTCTGCGGAAATTGGATCCAATTGTACTCAGTCTGATGTGGAGCTTTGGCACATGAGGTTGGCTCATGTGAGTGAAAATGATTTAGTTGATCTGAGTAAACAAGGACTATGGGTATCAAGAAGCTTGAGAACCTCAGTATCTGTGAGAATTGTGTCTTTGTTAAAGCTTGCAAGGTGAAATTCTCTACTGGACAACAAAGAACCAAGAAACTCTTGGTTTACATTCACTCTGATCTATGGGGTTCTTCAAGAACTCCATCTCACTCTGGTGCAAGGTACTTTCTCTATTTAGTAGATGATTATTTTAGGAAAATATGGTTATAGACTTTGAAAACGAAGGATGAAGTCTTTGACACATTCAAGACCTGGATAACTCTGGAGTTTTGTTATGAAGTGTTCAACAATTTCTGCAAAGAACATGGCATAGCAAGGCATAGAACACTAGCAGGAACTCCACAATACAAATGGTTAGCTGAGAGGTTCAATAGAACCATCCTTGAAAGAGTGAGGTGCATGCTTCATAGTGCAGCACTACCAAAGGTACTTTGGGCTGAAACTATTGTCATAGCTGGTTATTTGAAAAATAGATGGCCATCTACTGCACTGAGTATGAAGACACCTAAAGAGATATGGTTAGGACATCATCCAGAGCTGAGTAAACTAAATGTATTCGGATGCTTGGCTTATGCACACGTCAAACAAGACAAATTAGAGCCAAGAGCCCTGAAATGAATGTTCATTTGGTATCCTAAAGGAGTTAAAGGATAAAAGCTGTGGTGTCTTGATGATGGTCACAAGAGGTGCATAATCACCAAGGATGTAATATTCAAAGAATCTGAAACGACCTTCAAGAAAGAAGATTCAAAGAATGATACAGGAAGCAACAAAACTCAATGTAATATCCTTAAAATCTTAGACTTTCAAATTATTATTATTATGTATATATATGGATATGTTCTAATAATTAAAAACTAGTTGAAAGGCATGCATGGATCTACAATTGCCACATATACACCTTTTATTCCATGTGGCACCATCCCATTGTATATTTCTATCATCAATGCAAAACTACCTCTACACCTCATATAAGCACATACACGTTGCAAAAGGAATGAAAAGACATGAGTGCTGATTCACCTTCTCATCACATCTCTTCATTTATATTCATATGCCTAGCAATATATTGTATACCATGTAAATGTAAAAGAATGATGGACTCGGATGATTTAGATCGGGAAGGTGGTTACCGTGGAAGCTGAATTTAATGCAAATCTGGTAATTATGACTTTATACCAATTACGTTTCTATTTTTGTTGTTAAATATTTAAGGAAAACCTGAAGTTATATATTATTCACGCAAATAATGATGTATTTATGCTTCAAACTTTTTATATGGTAACTTCCGGTTGTTGCTAAACCCACTGTAAAGTTTTGTGAATTTACAACTCTTAATTGATTTTATAAAAGTGTTCCAAAATCAGTGCCAGATAATCCTGCGAGAAGGTATATCATGAGCTTAGAAAATCGTTGGACCATGTTAAGACTCTTGTTTTTAATTGTTTAATTTTATGTGCTTAGTTAATTATGTCTTTATCATTGTATCAAGATTTTATAAAATATTAAAGAGTTCACGATTTTATATAAAATAGTAAACTTAACGGCCATAATTTAATCTTAAACCTTATAGTTCCAATATGTTATTTTCAAATAAAATTAGTGGATTAAGTAAGTATTTTATGTTTGTAACTAAATTTTTTATTGTGTGTGTGATTATACTATCTCTCTGTGTGTAGTGTGTATCATATGAGATGCATATGTCTATGTATATAAGATAAATTAAGATTAGTAATCATCATTCGAGATTTGCTTTCTTTACATTCATTACAAAAAAGTGATTTCTGGCGACGCAAAACATCGTCATTTAATCCCAAAAAATCGTCGTATGAACGTTGTATGACTAAATATTTCGTCACAAAATTCGCCGCTTTGGCCCCATCGCATAGGATTTATGCGACAAAATTTGGTTGTCGTTACATATAGTTGTGACGAAAGTATATTTGCCACAAAAAAGTTAATTTAAATGGCAAATTTATCGTCACATGAGTAGTAAAATTTCTTCATCGTAGCACCGTATCGCCACATAAAGCCTTTACATTACATGTTTGTTGTGACAATATATTTTGCATACCAGGTAATCTTGACAAAAAACTTATTGCTACGATAAAAATTGTCATTAGAACATGTTATTTAGGTTTTTCTTGTGACAAAATTGTTGTCATTGAGATATTAGTTATTGTCACTCAAGACTTTTCTACGATTTAGTTTTACTGTCGCGCTTATTAATCAGGAATGCACCTGACTCATTCATAATTACACATAATACAATAGAATATGATTGACTATGCAATAACCATTATCAGAAAGCAACATAATAACAAATAGCAGAACTAAGAACTCACTAAAATATACATGCTTCCATATAAAATAGAAAAACATTCTACACTAAGTTCAAATTCAATGGCCAATAGTTTACAATATGATTGGCAAGCTTACATCAAACATGACATAGTGTTTGTCAAAATAGCACTTGGTCATGCATAAAAATACTAAGCTAGAGACTATTACTAGAGATCATTCATTAACCACCCTAAATCCATCAAAAGACTACATTCTTCTTACATAACATGGTTTCTCCAGAAAAAAAGCCAAATAACTTTTACAACTACAGAGCAGATAGTTCTAGTAACCATAAGTCATCAAAATAGGCACCTTCACCTTCTTCATTTACTTCAATATCCAGAGGCTTCAAAAAAAGTCTTCCATAATCTCAATTTTTGGTGAAGATGACGACTGCACACCTACAAAACTAATCACAATTTACTGATCACTAAACGATTCAACATGAAATTAACTAGGCAAATTTTACCACTTTCACAGAAAATAAGATTCTACTGACATGAACACAAACCATAAGTAAAGAACATCATGTTCACACAAAACAAGATGCTACTTACAAACAACACAAACCATAAGCAAAGAGCAACATGTTCAAACTCATTGTAGCCCCGCTTACACAAACCATATGCAAACACCATAAACTTGCAAATATATCAAATCATATAACATCTTAGATGGCATAAACTACCAAAATCCGACATTTACCCACAACATATATAAACATATTGAATGAAATTATCAAAGTCAACCAACAATTTCACCAATCCACAACATTTTCACACACTTATTAAATCCTATAATTGCATTTCTACATAAACTTCATTATAAACTCATACATTATCACAAATTTAACAAAATCAGCCAACAATTCTATAATCCTCATTATACTTTTCATTTATATAGGCTGTTCAAAATCCAAATGAAACGTATTTCACATAAACTCATGGCACATGATGCTCATTTCCCCTAATTATCATCATAGTAATACGTATATCTTAGAAAACTAAACAACAGGGTTATGTCATCATTACCTATTTAAGTCTTTGCCAAATGTTGTACATCTTATGAATTAGTCCTTGCATAGCCTCAAGGTTGTGTTCATACCTCCTATTTTTAGCCTTTTACGCTTCTTACTCATCTTCCAACTGCTCCCTTTACTCCAATATTCCCTTGTTAAATGCATTATGTATAAATATGCAAAAAAAAAAAATGTCAAAACTGTTTTATCTAATCCAATTGAATTTAAATTAACCCAACCAATCCTGAACAATAAGGAAATATTATAGATAAGGTTTTTTTGAATAAAACTAAGTACAAAAAACACAAATATTTGTTTAAAGGCTAAGTTTTCTAGCTTAATCATTGTCAGACTTTCATCTTCTTATTCCAAGTGTCCCTTATCATCTTCTCCTTCATCATACATATACAACGTTAAATTATGGTTGTGCTTTAGTTCTCTATAGTGTACATGATGAAAAAAATATAATGGATCAGAGAATTAAACAGAAAGCTTTGGAGATGCAGAAACAAACATTTTCAGATTATACACCGACTCTCAATCCTTCCCAACCAAACTACTCCCAAATCTAGTATATAATTCTTCACAAAAAATGTAATTTAACTTAAAAACTTAAATCACATGGAAACCATCAGTTTAGAAATGAACAACGTAATCACATGAAAAATCATCAATTTAGCAAGAAACAGAAACTGAAATTACCGATCCAGTTAATTTGTGAAGGACTTCTGCATAACAAGATAAAAAATGGCAAAAAACACAACAATTTATAAAGTGATTCAGATACATTGCAAATACACACAATATATGAAGCCCTTTTAGCAAAGCAAAACACGAGACTAACAAAGTTATGAAGAACTTTTACCAAAAATCAATCTAATAAACAGACCAAAAATCATTGAATTAATAAAATAACCAGAAACTCTACGAACCTTTTCAACTTTTCAGCAGAATCTCAATCTAATCCCCAAACAGTTAAATAGCTAAACAACTCCACTTGCTAAACCTACATAAAGTAATGTAAACTTACTTAACAACTACAGTAAAAACATCCAAAAAATAACAACCCAACTCACATGAAAACATCAGTTTCCAAAGTCATAAGTAGAATGACAAATACACACATTTATTGAAGAACTTTTAGTCAACAACACACATGATGTTGAAAAACAGCAGTTTATAAAATAATTAAGAAAAGTTGCAATTCCACACATTTCCTAAAGAACTTTTAACAAAACTAATCACAAAAAAACGAACAGCCTACAAAGTTCTAAAAAGATATCATAAATACTTCACACAATTTTGCAGGGTTTTCACTCAACAACAAAAATGACATGAAACTAACAATTTATACAGTTATGAACAAAAATTTCAACACAATTTGAAAGTAATACACAAGACCAACAACTTTTAACAAAGCAAATCATAACAATAACAGCAATTTATAAATTTATGAAGAGACTTTAAAAAACCACTCATTTTTTGAAGAGTTTCTACTTAAGAATAACAAAAACCACACAAAAACAACATATTTTAAAGTTGTGAACCAAAATGTTAACATATTCTTAGAAGTAAGATAACTAAACTACAAAATATCTTCATGTTTGAGAAATACAACATCACTATTGCACAAAAAAGTGAGAGAAATGTACATGAAGAACATCAAAATCTCTAATCCCCAAATCCTCATTCGTACTTGTTAAATTTCCAGAAAAGAACAAGAAAAACCCATCGATTCACTCATGTAAAGCTAAAGTAAGATGGAACTCACACAAACTTTGGGGAAACGTCAGCTACCCGGTGAGGTCGAACAAACCCACCTATTAAACATCAACAAAATCAAGAAATTAGGGTTTTCGAGGATAAAATTACAACATAATTTTAGAATATAAGAGAGCGGAAGAGTTTTCTTACCACTAGATGTGAAGAGAGAGTGCAAAATCGAGAGAGAAATGTGCAATTTTTCAGTTCTGGTCGAACAAGAGTGTTGTGGTAAAGAGTTTTTTGTTTGAGTTTGAGAGAGAAGCTTCCAGCTTTTGGTGGAGAGTGTGGAGAGTTTTTGTTCGAGAGTAGAAACTTAGGTTGTAATAATCTGAATTTAGTGTTACGACGTAGTTTCACTTTTTTTTTTTTTGACAAAATAATTATTTTTGTGGCAAAGTGAAAATGAAGGAAAAGAATTAAGGGAGGGAAATTTTGGCAAAGTCGCGGGAGTTTTGCCGTGTTTTCACTGCAACAGGTCAAGTGACAAAAGTTATGGCAAAATCATGTTTTGTCACTCAAATTTTACAAATTATGACGAAAATTTAGCTTCTATGGAAAATTTTTTGATTGCCACATAAAAAGCTAATCTTATGTGGCAATATTCCAAATTGTCATGTATATTAACATTTATGTTGCAAAAATTGTACTACGTCATATAAAGTCGTCACAAGAAATCACTTTTTTTGTAATGATTGGGATTTACTTAAGTGGTGTTGAGGTTGATAATTCGCTTTACCAATAGGTAGATGATCTTAACTTTTGGCTATCTCGACATCCTTGCAACTGAACTTAAGGTGAGTGTTGTATTACAGGTTTTTGAAAACTGGAAGGATGCATGTATGTATATCAATAGTTTTACTTAAAATAGATTTTCTAAAGCAGAGTTCTATTCAAAACAAATTTCCAAAGCATAGTTTTACTTGAAATTGATTTCCTAAAGCATGTGCCACGTTAAATCTTTTATTCAAATTATTCTCGTTATTTATGATGATTATGTCCAGTTATGTTCGGATATGTCCCTTTTAGTTAGTTGGATCCAACTTGGCTTGGGTGTGTAACCGGGCAGCAGAGGGCTTGCCGGTTGGGCCTCATGTCCATATGGCCAATTCCCTCTTAGACACATCGGGAGGTCATTGTGTCTTTGTTGGGTTGTAGTTCTCTCCACATGTACCATGGCATGTGTTTCAGACTGTAAGGTTGCTCCTTACATGGGGAGACAAGGTCTGTTTGTTAGAGGTGATAAGGTTGGTCTGTATCGACAAAAATGTATGGACTTCGTCATCATAAGTGACTAAAGTTTCAGTTAAAGTGGTCTTTCAAAGACTAGTGATTCAGTTAAAGTGATTTATCAAAGATCAACGTCCAATTAATGTGATCTATAAAAGATCAACGTTCAGATAAAGTGATCTATCAAAGATCATCGTTTGCATTGAAGTGATTCGCGAAAGATGAAAGTTTCAGAAACTAACTTTTCCAAAAAGTGACTTTTGTCAAAAACTAAAGTTTTCGTTGAACTTATTTTCTATAAAGCGATTTCCAGTTAAAATGCTTATGATTATTAAAGTCAAAATTATTGCATGTTATGTCTCGCTTTTCTGTCTTTTTTTGTCTTAAATATTTTGAAAAATGAATATTTATTAACAAAATCACGATCTGTACACACACTATGAATACTCACTCAGATTTTTCTCATAAAATGTTTCCTTCTTTCCTTCTTTCTAGACTTAGATTTTCAGAAGTAGATTTCACAGACCTTCGAGTACTGACGTACTCACCTCGAGATCCAAATTAAGTACTATATCTTGGCCCGTGTTGCTTTTAGTATATTGTAACACTCTCTTTTAGCAATGAGATGTTTGACTCCTTGTTAACCTGTTCCGCGCTCTGATTTTATATATTCTTAGGTTTTAATTATTTTTCAGGCTGTTACACTCAAAGCTTACCAGAATACCAGATTAAGGTGGAGTCAGGTTCTGTAGAAACACCACCTCAACCAGGAGCTTGGCTTTTAGATGATGAGCAGTCTTACTCAACTATTGATATACTAGAAATTCAGGAACCTGGTCAACAAGATTGAGACTTATATGCTCACTAGAGATAGAATCAGAAAGCAAACAAGACCACCTACCAGATATGGATATGGAGATTTGTTGACATATTCGTTAGTTGCAGCCAACAATGTCCTAGAAGAAGAGACAAATGACTATAAGTCAGCTCTTGGGAGTAAAGATAGATACAAATGAGTTGCTGCAATGGAGGAAGAGATGAAATTTCTAAAGAAGAATGACACTTGGGAACTGGTGAAGAAGCTTGCTGGATCAAAAATAGTGAGCTGTAAATGGATTTTCAAAAGAAAACTAGGCATTCCTGCTGTAGAAATAGAAAGATACAAAGCACGATTTGTTGCTAGAGTATTCACTCAAAGAGAAGGCATTGAATACAATGATGTCTTCTCTCCAGTTGAAAGCATAGATCAATCAGGATTCGGTTAGCTATGGTAGCTAAGTTTGATCTAGAACTTGAACAGATGGATGTAAAGACATATTTTCTGTACGGAGAACTTGAAGCAATTATTCTGATGAAACAACCTGAAGGTTTTGAGGTGAAACGGAAGGAAGATGAGGTGTGTAGACTTAAGAGATCACTTTATGGCTTGAAGCAATCACCTAGACAGTGGAACAAGAGGTTTGATGAATTCATGTGGAGGTTAAGGTTTTCCAGAATCCAGTTTGATAATTGTGTTTACTATAAGTTCAACTCAAATGAAGACTTTGCAATCTTATTGCTTTATGTGGATGATATTCTAATAGTTAGCAACAACATCAGAGAGATATCTGGGATAAAAAGAAGTCTGAAAGAAGAATTTGAGATGAAAGACTTAGGTTCAGAAAAAAAGATCCTTGTAATGGAGATAAGGAGAAATAGACACAAGAGTGTGCTATTGTTATCACAGGATCATAGTGGATATCAGTCCTAGAAGAGTTGAAGCATCGCAACCAGTGGTAGGAAAAATGAGTAGAAAATTGCACTGTTTGGAGAGTGGGCATCTTTCCCTCGGGGGGAAAGTAACTTTACTCAAAGATGTGTTGACAAGGATTCTCGCATATTTAATTTTTTTCAGTATAAAAAGCTCCTAAAAAGGTGATTAGGATGTTGTGAAATATTTATATGGATTTTTTATGGGGCAGACACAAGAAGGTTCAGAAAATAGCGGGGGTTAGGTGGGAGAGAATATGCAAAATATACGAAGGAAGCATCAGAATTAAAAATTTGAGGCAATTTAATCTTGCACTCCCAGGAAAGTGGAGATGGAGAATTACGATGGATAATGAAATGTTGTGGCTTAAAGTCATGTCTGCCGAGTATGGCAATATGCGTATGATTGATGAAGGATCACAAACTGTTTCTATGAATGCCAGCAACAACAAATTAATCCCTAGTACATAGATGATTGATCCGATTGTTTCGCCTGCTCCGGCTTCAACTTCATCATCTTATTCTCCGTTGTGTTCATCCACCTCGGCTTCTACGCCACCCATTGCTCTCAAGCAATCTCTACTTAACGCTCATGTCGCCATTTTTCGATGGTAAACAGGAGATCGCCCCGGGGATCCTGATGCGCCTCCAGCAGTTGGCCGACGCGAGTGGCGATCCGGAGCAGAGGCTCGTGAGTTACATGATTCCGGCATTAAGTTCACGCTTGAATTGCGCGCCCCCCGTTGCGGTTGAGCTGCGGAGTAAGGAGCACAGAGCCTCAACTCAATTATTGTATGATGTCTCATCGTGTTTTAAGCTAGGATTCATGGCAGCGAATCTAATCATCGTCGGAGAGACCGTGCAACAGGGTTTTCAAAAAATTCACGTTTGTCGATTTTGAAATCGGGAGAGGCAGGCAGTATGTTAATTTGCTGCATTCAATGGCAGTGCAATGAAGGGCACCGAGAACAAAGCGATGGCGTTGAAGATCTCAACATTTGCAGGTATTGAAGCACTACTTTTTATATATTCCTACAAACTTTATGATCTATATATGATGGTTCAAACAGTATATTTTGTCGTTCTACTGATTGAGTTCTGATACTATAATAAATTGTTATTTTGTCGGTCTTGGTCTGACACTATATTAAATTGTCGTTTTGCCAATTTCGATCTAATACTATAAAAAATTGTAGATTTACCGTTTTGTCTATTTATTACATCAGTTATTTGATAAGAAAAAGTAGACATTTAAAAAAATCTTTTACATATTTTAAATAGGTGGTTCGACCTCCCGCAACGGCGAGGAGATGGAAGCTGTGGGAGCTTCGTTAAAAGGGTTAGCCCAACAGCTCAACATTTCATTCGATTTAGTCATTACAAACCTCAAAATTGGCAATTTGAGTCGTGAAATCCTGCAAGTACAACTCGACGAAGCCCTGGTATTCAATTTCGCGTTCCATTTGTACAAATTACCGGATGAGAGCGTGACTATGGAGAATCAGAGAGACCAACTCCTCCACCGAGTTAAAACCCTATCTCCAACCATAGTAACCGTCGTCGAACAGGAAATTAACACCAACATGGCCCTTCTCCCTGCACGCATGAGGGAGGCATTCAAGCACTACGGTGCGTTGTTTGAGTCACTTGACGCAACAATCGGTAGAGATAATTCTGACTGATTGAAGATCGAGGGAGGTTTAGGGCAAAAATTGGCAAACTCAATTGCGTGTGAAGGTAAGGACCGCATTGAGAGATGTGAGGTGTTCGGCAAATGGAGGGCGCGAATTAGCATGGCCAGGTTTGTTCAACGACTCGTGAGTCAACTCGCTGCCGAGTGGCTAAGGTCGAAACTCGAGTCTGGAACATGTGGACTCTAGGGTTTACTGTTGTGGAGAGATTTGGTGCATTTTTTTTTGGTTGGATGGGACGAACGATAAATTTTACATCACCTTGGTGTTGATCTCATGTTCGATGGCTTTAGGAAAATAAACAAGGTTACTTTGTTGATTATGGTATTATTAATGCGTAGGTAAAGCTTAGGTAATTGTAGCATAAGTTAATTTGACATGAGGATTAATAATACCATAATCAACAAAGTAACCTGTTTATTTTCCTAAAAGCATCGAACGTGAGATCAACACCAAGATGATGTAAAATTTATCGTTCGTCCCATCCAACCAAAACAAAATGCACCAAATCTCTCCTCAACAGTAACCCTAGATTTCCACATGTTCCAGACTCGAGTTTTGACCTTAGCCACTCGGCAGCGAGCTGCCTCACGAATCGTTGTTCAAACCCCGCCATACTAATTCGCGCCCTCCATTTGCCGAACACCTCACATCTCTCAATGCGGTCCTTACCTTCACACACAATTGAATTTGCCAATTTTCGCCCTTAACCTCCCTAGATCATCAATCGGTCAGAATTATCTCTACCAATTGTTGCAGCAAGTGACTCAAACAACGCGCCGTAGTGCTAGAACGCCTCCCTCACCCGTGCAGGGAGAGGGGCCGTGTTGGTGTTAATTTCCTGTTCTACGATGGCTACTATGGTTGGAGATAGGGTTTTAACTCGGCGGAGGAGTTGGTCTCTCTAATTCTCCATAGTCACTCTCTCATCTGGTAATTTGTACAAATGGAATGCGAAATTGAATACTAGGGCTTCGTCGAGTTGTACTTGCAGGATTTCACGACTCAAATTGCCAATTTTAAGGTTGGTCACGACTAAATCGAATGAAACGTTGAGCTGTTGGGCTAACGCTTTTAACGAAGCTCCCACAGCTTCCATCTCCTCGCAGTCACGGGAGGTCAAACCACCTATTGAAAATATGTAAAAGATTTATTTAAATGTCTACTTTTTCTTATCAAATAACCGATGTAATAAATAGATAAAAAGATATATCTACAATTTCTTATAGTATTAGATCGAAATTGGCAAAACGACAATTTAATATAGTGTCAGACCAAGACCGACAAAATAACAATTTAATATAGTATCAGAACTCAATCAGTAAAACGACAAAATATACCGTTCGAACCATCATATATAGATCATGAAACTTGTAGTAATATATAAAAAATAGTGCTTCAGTGCCTGAAAAAGTTGAGATCTTCAACGCCATCGCTTTGTTCTCAGTGCGCTTCATTGCTGCTGCCATTAAATGCAGCAAATTCACATACTGCCTGCCTCTCCCGATTTCAAAATCGACACCGTGAATTTTGTGAAAAGACTGTTGCACGGTCTCTACGAATGATTAGATTCGCTGCCATGAATCCTAGCTTAAAACACGATGAGACATCATACAACAATTGAGTCGAGGCTCTGTGCTCCTTACTACACAAATCAACTGCAACAGGGCGCGCACAATTCAAGCGCGAACTTAATGCCGGAATCATGTAACTCACGAGCCTTTGCTCCGGATAGCCACTCGCGTTGGCCAACTGCTGGAGGAGCATCAGGATCCTCGAGGCGATCTCCCGTTTTCCATCGGAAATGGCACCAACAACGCCGACTAAAGATTGCTTGAGATCAATGGGCGGCGTAGAAGTCAAGGTGGACGAACACAACGGAGAATAAGATGATGAAGTCGAAGCCGGAGCAGGCGAAACAATCGGATAAATCATCCAAGTACTAGGGATTAATTCGTTGTTGCTGGCATTCATAGAAACAGTTTCAGATCCTTCATCATCATCAATATCTCGGCATAATCTCAATAGCTGAAGTATCTTATCTCCACCTTTTGAAGAGAAAGAAACAAGAAGTTTAAAACATGGTTGGCAATGTAAGGAGACTAGTTTTGGGAGGATCCCTGGGCAGCGCAGGCCACTTTGAGCAGATTGTACACCATTTTAAGCGACAAAGGAAAGACAGTACCTTCAATAGGAAATTTGTCTAATGGGGAACCAAAATCGAACCAAAATTGGAGAAGAAATTTTCTATGTTGGAGTAATAAGCAGTTGAACAGTAGTTAAGTCAAAACACTGTGGGACAAAAAATGACTCATCGATTCTTTGATGCGTTAGACTTGGACTAATCGATCAGATATTTAAGTTCTTACAAGATATACGTTCTATTATGTTTTTCTCAAAGCTTATACATAAACATATTCTTAAGGAATACATACTTTAACATGCTATTGTTTAGGATATTAAAAATTATATTTAGATAAATTATTCCGTTGTAGGCATTTGCAATCTCTCATATGTTAGGTTCGTTTCTTTATTTAATACAATACAAATTATATTCTTTAATAAAATGAGGGAAAATGAGAATCATTTGGCTTCATCCCATTTGGATTCCCTTGTCTATTCTAAATTTTTTGTTGTCGACATTTTCTTTGCATATATACATGCACATTGTTTCAAGGTAAAGGAACTTAGTTACACATTCTGAGCTTGATCATCATCACTCAACAATACCGTCTTGCTTTTATTTTTGGCAAACGGATCAGATCTGTAATATTTTATGTGTCACTATTACAACTAGACAACAAACGAAAAATACACGAAGTAGTATAAATGATGACAATTTTATTACTCAGAGGACTAAGTGATACAACATAGTTCGCCCAATTCTCCACTTTATCCTCAAAAGTCATATTTCAAGTAAATTAACTATTATGTGGAATTGAATTTATACAAGAAAGACAGCTCGACTGCTCACAAGGGATATTGTAACGCAATATTGCCCGAGGGAAGTGACAGACTTACTGCAACAAACCCTAATAACCATACCATCCCTCTATCGACCATCCATCCAAACCACCTAGTTCCGCCCCTGTCGCCCTTTCCATACCAATAACCTTCTCCTCGGTCCCACCCCCACAAAACCTTAGCCATAATTATCAAGTGAATATCCATTATCTTTCAGCCACTCCACTGGCTAGTCATGTGAGCTCCATCCCGGATATGGATGTAACCGCCACGTGGCAGACAAACAATTTTTTCACTAGGTTGAAGGGAGACAAGTGCCCTAGTCTTGGAGGTAGCAGGAGCAAGAGTGAAGTGAATCTAGAGCAAGGCGGGGGTGTTTGAGGTGGTCAGAGATCAAGCAATATGAATAATCTAGATTTATCATAGATTAAATTCATGCCCCGGTGAAACATCAAAGGTATTGGGTATGCTGAATCCTATGTTAAAAATTGGGGATATTTAATAACGAAGAAAAGTACACATAAATTGACCCCTGATGAGGCCTCTTTAGTTTGCATAACTTCAAGAATGTAAACTGTCTCAATCCCGTAATGGAAAAAAAAGTATTGAGATAGTTTACATTCTTGAAGGTATGTAAGAATGAAACTAGTCTCATCTGGCGTCCAATTTATCTGAACTTTTCTTCGTTATTAAATTGCCCCAATTTTCCAAATAGGATACAGCATAGGGAAACCCTTAATGTTTCTCCCGGGCATTAATTTAATCTAGGTTGTCCCAGATAGAAGATATATCTAGATCAGCCATATCGCTCCAGCTCGATCACTACCTCCGCCACCCTCGCGTTGCTCTAGATTCACTTCACTCCCACTGCAACTACCTCCAAGACAAGAGCGCTTGTCTCCTGTCAACCTGGTGCAAAGAATTTTTGTCTGCAAAGTGGAGGTTACATCCATGTCCGTGATGGAGCACGCATGACAAGCCGGTGGAGTGGCTGAAAGATAAGGGATGATAATTAGGGCTACAGTTTTGTGATGGTGGGACCTAGGAGAAGGGAATTGGTATGGAAGAGGACGACAACGGCAGCTGTGGCGGAAATAGGTGGTTCGGATGGATTGTTGATAGAGGGGTGGTATAGTTACTAGGGTTTGTTGCAGTAAGTCTGTCACTTCTCTCTGGAAATAATGCCTGACAATATCCCTTGTGGGTAGTCAAGCTGTCTTTCCTGTATGAATTCAATTCCACGTAATAGTTAATTTACTTGAAATCAGACTTTTGAGGATAAAGTGGAAAAATTGGGCTAACTATGTTGTATCATTTATTCCTCTTAGTAATAAAATTGGCATCGTTTATACTACTTTCTGTATTGTTCGTGTGTTGTTAAGTTGTAATAACACATATCTTGAATTTTAATACATAATGGATAGTTCTACAACACATAAAATATTACAGATCTGATCTGTTTTTCAAAAATAAAAGCAAGACGGAATATCATTGTTGAGTAATCATCAAGGTCAGAATGGGTAACTAGGTTCCTTTGCCTTGAAACACTGTGCGTGTATATATAGTTTAATAAAAAAATGTGGACAACAAACTTTTTTGAATATACAAGGGAATCAAACTGGGATGAAGCCCAATGGAACAAATGATTCTCATTTTCCCTCATTTAATTACAGAATATAAGTCATATTGTACTAAATAATTAAAGAAACAAACCTAACATGAGCAATTGCAAATGCCTACAATGTAATAATTATATTTAGATAAATTTTTTATATCCTAACCATAGCATGTTATAAAATATATTCCTTAAGAAATCCTGCACGAGAAATTTATGAAGAACCAAATTCATATTTATGCGTCACTAATGCGTCGAGTGCAGATGATGATGTCAGATATCTTGGACCAATTTCGGAAAGCAAAAGGTGAAATTTTATATTTTAAGATGCTAGGACCTGTTAATTGATGAGAATTAAGAACATAAAAGTAGTGACATAAGAGAATGTTGAGTGTGGTTCGACACTCTTAAAAGGGATGTTAGATGACAACAAAACTACAGAAGAAGAGTTAGTTTTTCAGTTAAAAGTGAGTAGAGTCACTTGGGCGGGAAAAACGGGTGTGTTAGTTAATTGAAAGTTGTTAAATAACTAACTTTTGAATGCGTTCTTTGAGCTCAGATTGTTGTATATATAAGCAACTGAGTTGGCGTTTATTTGGAGTTAATCATCACACTTTTCATCTCTTGTAAACTCTCTGAAATAGTTGAATAAAATCTCTTTTGCTCCTTGGATGTAGATTGAGTGATCACATTGATTTCTCAATCGAACCAAGTAAAAACTTGTTGTTCTTGTTTGTTGATTTGATCTGTGAGTGTTCTTGTGAGGTTGAGAGTTTGTTATCTGATCTTTTGCACGAGTTTGATCGAGTTAGATTCAACCTAATTTTGGTCTGATATTGTTAATTCACAACAAATTGGTGCGGTGAACGTGGAGATCAAACCATGGCATCTGCAAAATTTAATGTGGAAAAGTTTACTGGTTTAAACGATTTTAGATTGTGGCGTGTGAAGATGAGAGCACTCTTAGTGCCACAGATTCTTCTTGATGCGTTAGATGAGTCATCAATTGATGCAGAAATGGACTGCAAAGCAAAGAAGACAATGCTGGAGAAGGCACACTATGCTATCATTCTGTGTCTTGGATATAAGGTGCTGAGACAAGTCTCTAAAGAGAGATCTGCAACTGCGATCTGGCTAAAATTGGAGAGCCTTTACATGACCAAATCCCTAGTAAATCATCTGTACCTTAAGCAAGCTTTATACTCGTTCAAAATGCAAGATGATAAACCTGTTGAACAACAAATGGATGTGTTTAACAAACTGATCTTCGATCTAGAAAATATCGATGTTACTTTGGATGATGAAGATCAAGCTCTGTTGTTGCTGAGTTCTTTACCTAAATCACATAGTCATTTCAGAGAAACTCTGATCTATGGAAGAGAATCTCTGACTTTAACTGAAGTGCAGTCAACACTAAACTCTAAGGAGTTGAATGAGAGAAATGAGGGTAAAACCTCTGTAAAATGTGAAGGTCTCATTGTGAAAGGTAAAAATCAGAAGAAACAAAACAAGTTTGACAAAAAGAAGGAGAAAGAGGCATCTAAGAAGGAGGATAACAGTGAAAAGAAGTGTTATCACCGTCACAAACCAGGTCACATTAGAAGATTTTGTCCTGAGAGGCAAAAGGGCAAGAATCATGACGAATTTGGTGGTTCAAGTGATGCAGCAATAGCACAAGATGGCTATGAATCTGCAGATATCCTTATGGTGTCTCAAAATGATCCAGAAAGGGAGTGGGTAATGGATTCAGGGTGCTCATTCCACATGACACCTAACAGGATGTGGTTTGAGGAGTATACACAGAGAGAAGGTGGTCTGGTGTTGTTAGGGAATAACAAGCCATGCAAGATAGTTGCCATTGGTTCAGTGAGGTTCAAAATGAATGATGGTCAAATCAAATTACTCATGGAAGTAAGATATGTACCAGACTTAAAGAGAAATCTGATCTCACTTGGTGAACTTGAGAGGAAAGGCTTTCAGTTCAAAGGAAATGACGGAGTTCTCAAAGTAACAAAAGGATCCATGCCGGCTATGAAGGGCCCGAGAAAGAATGAACTTTATTCACTCCAAGGAGAAGTCATTATAAGCTCTGCAGCAGTTGGATCAAACACTACACAGAATGAGGTGGAGCTTTGGCACAAAATGTTGGCTCATGTGAGTGAAAGAGGTTTGGTGGAGCTGAGCAAACAAGGGCTTCTGGGTACAAAGAAGCTTGAGAAGCTTAGTTTCTGTGAGAATTGTGTGTTTGGAAAAGCATGTAAGGTGAAATTCTCTACAGGACAACAATGAACCAAGGGAACTCTTGATTACATTCACTCTCACTTATGGGGTCCTTCAAGAACTCCATCTCACTCTGGTGCAAGGTATTTTCTCTGTATAGTAGATGATTATTCCAGGAAAATATGGTTATACACTCTCAAAACTAAGGATGAAGTCTTTGAAACATCTAAGACTTGGATAACTCTAGTACAAAACCAAACATCTAAGAAAGTTAAAAGACTACAGATAACGGTTTGGAGTTTTGCTCTGAGTTGTTTAACAATTTATGTAAAGAGCATGGTATTGCAAGGCATAGAACAGTTGCAGGTACACCTCAGCAGAATGTTTTAGCTGAGAGATTCAATAGAACGATCATTGAGAGAGTGAGGTGCATGCTTCACAGTGCAGCTCCACAAAAGATATTTTGGGCAAAAGCTATTGTTACAGCAGGATATTTGATAAATAGATACCCTTGTACTGCACTTAGCATGAAAACACCTGAGGAAATGTGGTCAGGACATCCCCCTGATCTGAGTAGACTGAAGGTATTTGGTTGCTTGGCTTATGCACACATCAAACAAGACAAGCTAGAGCCAAGAGCTCTGAAATATATGTTCATTAGATATCCTAAGGGGGGTGAAAAGGATACAAGCTGTGGTGTCTTGAGGATGGTCATAAGAAGTGTTTAACAAGCAGAGATGTAGTGTTCAATGAATCTGAAATGGCATACAAAAGGAAGGATTCAAAGGATGATACAGGAAGCAACAAAACTGAAAGCTCACCTGAGAAATACCAGATTGAGGTGGAGTCTGATTCTGTGGAATCAACACCTCAACCAGGAGCTTGGCTTTTAGACGATGATGAGCAATCTAATTGTACTAAAGAAGGCAATATAATTACACAAAAATATATAAAGAAAAAGATTTGAAGTAAATTGCTAATACACCTTTGAAGTAGTACTTGACGAATCGATTCCCTGACCATCAGAATGGGATGCTACAGTGTAGTACTACTCTAAATTCTTGCCCCTGCAATAATTCAAGAACATGTGTTGGAATTGCCATCATATGAAAACTCATAATGCATCATGTCTCAATCCAACAAAATGACATTGGAATACAAACACAATAAAAAAATATTAGTTTAAATGGTAGGTGTTGTGACTAAAACACTAACTCAATTACTAAGGTTCTTAAAGTCTATTGAAAATATAGCATTTATATTATTTGGAGCCTAGCGGGATCCACTTTTTGGGGAATATGAGTCGAAGCAATAACATATAATTTGTCTAAAACTCAAATAAAATAATATTTAAACAAAATACACATGCATATGTAGAAATGGATGTTACGAGTCTTTGTTTATGGAATAATTTGCTGATACATTCAAAAACAAACTTAACATAAATGTGAAAATGGCACTGTTATACATTCAAACTCAAACTGCTTGCATAGGTTCTTGAATTCTCATTTGGCACAGTTGTATAACTTGTTCTATAGAAACGATTAATTTATTAAAATCGTGTTGAGAAGTAAGAGATAATTGCAAGAAATAGCTCGCAACAACACCACAACAAGAATGTGCTAAGGTTAATTATCCTAGCCAACAATGACGTACAACATACTTTTTGAAAATTATAAAGATGCAACTACATTTGTACCCTAAGATTGTGTTGGGTAAATTGTATAGATGTATTTTTCATTGAGGTAAATGACTGTGGTGCTTGAGATCAAAAACATTGCTTTAGACCTTGAATCTATGTATATATATCATTATATATATATATATATATTTATATATATATATATATATATATATATATATAATGATATTCTTGATTTAAAATATTAAGATAGATTTATATGGTTCAGGTTAATAACTGAATGACTAAAGTGTAGAAAGTATAATAAAAATTACAACATAAACAAGACTGACCTCTAGGAGGTTAAGGACCTAAATTTATTTAGAAAATCCGAATGTGGTAAGAAATTTAGTTTGTATATTAATTATCATAATTTTTTGCGAACCTAAAGATCCAAATGTAATCGGATCGGGTCCGACCTTATCCCACCGATCAGGGAAATGCCCTATAATATAGTTTATGAATTCTCGATGAAGATAATATAAATATAAAAAAACGTACGTCTTGGAAAGTAATATATGCGAGAAAATCAGAATATATATGATTATATCTAAACAAACTTTTTATATGGTTATATATGACAAGATGTTCAACTTGCTACCGTCAAGAAACTATTGATTAATAAAATGATGTATTTTAAGACTTCTCAAAGTCTGCTCTAAAAAAATTCTAATAACGAAGGGTTAATTAGAGAATCGAATAAATTTGCTATGGCAACAACAATTGCTGCTTTGGCAATGTCGTCAGCCTTTAAAAAATTAACAACTCATACTGTTATGATTTTGTAATTATTGTTACCCCTTACGGTGTTTGATACGAACGGAAAAAGACGATGCAACATACAAATTTATAAGCAATTCCAGAATTACCCCCAAAAGTATTTTCATCAATTTTAAACTTAAATAATAAGAAAAGTACAAATCTTTTTAATTTATACTTTTTACTCAAAGTTATTGTTACCTTAATTTAAAATTTAAACTTATTCTAACAAAAACAGTGTTAAACTTTAGTGTTAACACGGAAAAAAACCGGATACCATCTTGACCAATTTACCCCACTTACACCATTACCCCCCAACCAAACTCCAACAACTAGGAGTGTTCAAGACCCGCCTTGCACCCGTGCACGCCTGATCCACCAAAATCCAATTTAAACCCGCCACCCCCCCCCCCCCCGTTCAACCCCCCACCGGTTCAACCTGCCCAACCCTCCACATGGTTTAGTTTTTAATTGAACCCAATCGGGTTGACAAATTTTGGGTACGATCATTTTTCCACGATAACTCGCCCAATCCCGACTGCGAACACCCATACCAACAAAGAAGTTTGTTTCAAGTACTTCTTAACAAATGTTAAGTTTTGAGCATCTTTGTTTGGTTTTCTCCCCAAGAATCTCTCGAGTTAATCTTTAAAACTTCTCTGCAAATTTGAGGGATAAGTAGATTTTTAAGGACGTCAATGTATTGTATTGAAAAATATCACCAGTTGGGAAAGCGGTTCCTACAGGGAGGATTTGTAAAATTGATGGTGGCTCAAAGCAAGAGCATGGGTGGTAGGGGGAGTGGGCGGGGTTGGGGTGATTGAGAGGGTTCCATTTCCTCCCTTTTCAAATTTTTCTTTCTTTTTTTGTGTGTTTTGAGTTTTTCATTTGTTTGTCAAGGTACTCTTTGTATTAAGTTTTTAGATTTTTATGGTTTATACCTAACAATGGCATGAATAGACATTAAATAATTCAGTTGAAATTTTTTAAAATAATTTAACTATATAAGTAGTTTGTGTAATTTTTTAAACATGAGGGGTACTTTGTTTAATTTATCCACAATGAATCGTAATTTGTGTAAATCCTCCGAGTATAAATCGCCATCTAGAAGAAAAGAGACATTTTTTTTTTTCATTTTATTCTTTTTATGTTTTATGTTAAACTCTTTAGCATATATCTCAACTAAAGCTCAAAAATATATTGCATCTATCAACAAACAATTCTACTGATAATGATTTAGAAATAGAAAGAACATAGAAATCACTATACAAATTAATAAACAAAAAATAATCAAGTTCAAAGATACCCCGCAATGGAATAAAATAAGAAAAGAGAGGAATATAGCAATTGTTCACATCAAAGCGTGTACAAAAAACTTGAAGAAATTATTATTAAAATCAAAGATAGATATCATGAAAGAAACATACCAATTCTTCAGTGCACCACTCTTGATTGAAAAATATGAAAAAAGCAGGAAGATTCATTTTTTGTCTATCGGTGGTGTGATAACTCGATCTGTAAAAGTTCTTCAAACAAATAATCTGCGAAGTGAGAAAAGATCTTGTGATTCAATTGACTAATAGGAGAAAAGGGAAAAGAAAAGATAGGTTTATGAGAGCGATACAATCTATGCTCTTTGATATATATTAACAAATTTGGAAGGGAAAATTAACAAAAAATAAAATAGAGATGTGTAACTTGCATAAAAATGGGGAAAATGGTGAGGGCTTCTATTTATTATAGGAAAATAGAACTTAAAAATTAAAAGAAATAAAAAACTAAGAAACCATGTATGAAAAATCAAAATGCAGTCACCTGAATTCTCCAAGCTACTATAGCGCCAATTGTGCAAACAAAGTTTGCAGAAGATCTACTTACGATGACACTTATGTACCAATTACAAGCCGATCTACTCGTAGTGGATGCAAAGGGTCAAGAGAAAGACAAAAGGAAAGAAATCACGATAGTTGAAAATGCCAGATCTACTTGCGATTGTTGAAAAAGAATAGGAAAACGGTGAAGTTAGTAAAGAAACAAGAGGGTCTAAATCGGAGCAAGGGAAAGGAGGGGGAGAATAATCGAGATTGTGAATGATATGAGAAGGGAAAGTCTTCTTATATAGGAAACCGGAATTGGACATCAAATTTAGGGTTAAATTATAGTGGATATTAGGCCTAGTAGGCCTAAGTTGGGTTAAAGTTAAAATCGACTTCTGAAATATAATATTCGGATTGACTTTATTGAAGCCCACTTGATGTACCGGACTTCATATGAATGGGTCTTCTGAATTCCTGTTGCTCAAAATAGAATAAAGATTATGTTTATTGACACCGCTAATTCAACGTACCATAACGTTGCTTCTAGAAGATACTTTATAAGCACATGTTGTTTTTGTTAATAATAGAACTTTAGATGTTGTACATAAAAATTTATGCCATTCAAAAAATTTATGATATTAATATGTGATTATATGTAGATATAAATTGTACTGTTTGAAAATCGTAGTATAAGATTTACGCAAATAATAATAATAAAATATGCACATCTTAGTTTTATTGTAAAGAGGAGTTCTAGCATTTCAACATAAATTACTTCAAAGTGAACACCTAGTGAATTTTGTAGATATATAGGTTTATGCCTCTTTTTAAGCATGATGCACTCCTGAAAGTGAAACAATTGTTGCAAGTGCGAGTCATAAGTGATATAGGGATGTAAATTACACCAAGAGTTTATTATTATCTTGGAGATTAAAAACTGTGCAAAAAATACTTGTTCAGTTAACTTAATCTGAGAAATACTTTTTTAGTTAACTCACTTAGACAAGTATCATTAAATTAAAACTAATTTAAATCAAATAAACAATTAAATAAAAAAATATCATATAGCAAATGGATTTGTATCTAAAGCTTCAGTTTCATTGGAATATAGTAACGGGTTCATAGAAAAACTTTCGTCTTACTATTTACTTGTTATTATATTTATTGAGTTATTAATTAATGTTGGTGTTCCTAATATAGATATTGATGAGTTGATATTGAAATTTGGTGTAAGGTTTCATGTACATTTGAATATATATGATAAATGGTTTAGTAGAAGCAATAATGTATAGGAGGCAAGGCCTTCCATGAGGCGAGGTAGCCGTGGATCCTACCCCCCTAGTCTACAACTGCACTCAAATATATTCTTTTAACCACACGATCATTGAGCGGGATATACAAATTTTGTTCCACGTCAAGAACCTAAATACATGAAGAAAAAACATCCCTTCAAAGTTTTGCTAGAATCATAGCGCCAGACAATAGCTGTGTTGCTACCTCCATTAGTTTTGCCTCATCAAACTCCAATGGGTGATGGAAGTTGGTGAAGCAGTGGTGTGTATTCTCTTGATTCAATGAAGCGTGTATGCGGATCGATGCAAAGTCGAAGCTAAAGATGGTGATGGAGAAGGCAGAGTGTCGAGATAAATACACTCTTTTATTCAAAACAAACAATGAATTACAATATAGAAATCACACAATTTGATCATTCACGCTCAATTTTCTTTTCGGTTGAGTGATAATACAAACAGATAAATTCACATCTATTTACAGTTAAAGCAAACAAGATGAACTTCATAGATCAACATCACACGTGATTACACTTGAATGTAGAGAATCGCTTGTCGGGTGGCTTGTTGAACGTGCTAAGCTTTAATTTTTCTCACGAGTTGTCGGCAGTGGGTGATGTTGATGTCACGCCCCAGATTTTAAAAGATGAAAAACATGGCGTGATGGCTGTGTCGCCAAGAAAAAAGAACAAAAGGCAACACGAAGCCCTTGAAATAAAAAAACATTTTATTTAAAAGCTTGCGGAAGCGTCATGACTAAAAACAACATGAACAGATTTATACCTTCAAACTTTAAGAAAATACTCTTTTAGAAACTTTGGTATAGAGCATCTAATATTTCAATGGATATCTAAAACTAAATACTGAACAATACAATGTGAACAATTAAAACTAAATGCAGTAACGATCCTTGACAAAATTACAAAGTCCCTTCTAATGCATGACTTCAAACTTGAGACTCGATTATAATCCTAAACTCGATCTCGTAGCTCCCAAAATGCCAAACTAAATCTGAAAATAAAACATTGCAAGGGGTTAGTTGCAAACTCAATAAGTAGTTCAGAGTACTCAACTATCGGATCAAGGACAATTTTGAAAAGCTTTATAAAAATAGCGCACGTAGACGGTAATAAAATCAATAACAATATATACACAAGAAAAACTCCATTTCTTTTATTTTATGAAATTTCACTTTCAGGAGTCACATAATTTGCAATATTTTATATTCTTAATCCAGCGTTAGCCCGCTGGCAATCCTAGAGGTTTTCCAACAGTTGCCCATTGGCGGCTCACATGATTCAACGATATTGCCCGTTGACAGCCCAAAAGTTTTCCAACAGTAGCCCGTTGGCGGCCCACATGATTCAACGATTCTGCCCGTTGACGGCCCAAAAGTTTTCCAACAGTAGCACGTTGGCGGCCCACATGATTCAACAATATTGCCCGTTGACGGTCCAAAAGTTTTCAACGTTTGCCTGTTGATGGCCAAAAATAACCCACTGTATACCCATTGGCGACCCGAAATAAAATATCTTTCGAACATTATCAATAATTTTCAAAACAGTGGAATTCAACACAAAGCTTATGATTTTTTAACTTTTACAATTACCACTTTGTTCAATCTTACGAAAACGAATATCCTTCCATATCATCATGAAAAGTATAATCTTTTACATGCTTGATCCAAGTTTGAACAAAAATCCATGATTCCTTTCCAAAATAAAATCATTTTCTTTGCTACTTTGAAAAGTATATAAAAACATGACAATCTTCAAAATGCAGTAAATACAATAATTTACGATATAAAATAAATAGCAAAGTACAAAGAACTACTTTCCTTGAACCACAAATGCACGATAAATTACATCCCAAGGCAAAACTCTGGTGCCTCATAACAAATCTAAAAGAAGTATCAATACGAGATTTATTAGCCAAAACTAAGTTTAAGTATTTCTCTTAATTAAATCTACATATCTACTTAAATGCTCATAAATGTAATTATCCCACTATAGTTCCTAATTCTCAAGAACTACCAATACACACCTACACCTACACGCACATAAACACATACACATAGTAACACACATATCAACCAATTGCATATTGAATCAAACAAAGTCAAAGGCATGATGTAAATATGCATGAACCGAGACACCTATTAGAATACAATATATAGTGTTTCTTGTTATATATCAAAAGCGGAAATTAACTTGCATATTTTAACATGATAAAGGCAGAAAATTCACGTATTAGGCAACACGTCAGTTTCTATTTGGTGAGTAGTCAATTAATTTCTATCAAGGCATGAAACAAGAATCCCATTAAAGACAAATCTGACCACATGAATTTATTCTTCGTTAATGGTTACCTGCTTCTCTCGACTGTGCAAATATTTCTTCCACAAGAGAAATAAAAGGTTTAGCTAAGGAAAAGTTGTGAACGTATAGATGATAAGGCTCTAACCTAAATCTCAGCATATGATTAGGAGATCTCTTAGAAATAGGAGAAGATAAGAATTCAAATGGTAACTTTAACAGTAAATAAATTTTCGATAGTCTATCATATCAAACTAGGATATTATTAGGTGATTAATTAACATGGTACTAATATATTTACCCAGTTCAATTGGCAGGCAATAAGTTAAAATTATGTGTTTAGCTTAAATTCGATTTTGGCAGAATAGTCACAACCCATAAACTATTTGTCTACTAATAAAAGAAAATATAAGCTTGGGAAATACTCTTCGACATTTAGAATTTAGTAATGACGTATTATTTAGCAATTCAAATAGCATTAAATATTCTTGAAATTGAATAATAACGATTAGTCGTGAAAATTACTATAGTTAAATAATAAATTCAACAAGGAACTTTATTTCTAAAGCACAACAAGTACAAATAATGATAAATAAAATAAATAATAAATAGTTTGAACACACTATTAAATCAACTAAATCAAATAAACCTCAAACTAAAATTCTGGGTCATTACAGTTGATGTCCCAATAAATCTCCCCCCTCCAATCACCACTGAGCTTTACTCATTCTCGTCATTCTAGTGTAATAGTTGTAGGGGTGAATAGTCCCCTTTGCTTAAAAGTTCTCTTTCTCTGAATTTCCCCTACAGAAAGGTAAACAATCGTGAAGGTATACCTCGCCTCCATATACAAAATCTTTCTTCGAATAACCATGGAGATAGTATCTTTTCTCATTTTATCTCTTTCTCTGCATCACCCTAGAGAAAGAAAATACAGTCGTGGAGATATAGTTATTCTGCGTATTCTTCATTCTTTTTCTCCAAAACGCCATAGAGAAATGTATGCCCTCTTCTTATGAATTATGGACGTTATCGAAAAAGTTGACCATCGTCTCACCACTTTTTTGTTTCTTATTTTGATTGATTTGTGCTAGTTGTTCTCTTAAGTACTTTCAACTGTTTCTTTTCTTGTGACCCTCAATCCCACAATGGTAACACATAAGAGTATCTTCGTATTGAGTTGCATCATCAACGATGTTGTCTCACTCTTGTGGTGTCCTTCCACTATCTCGACCTCTGCCTCTACCTCTACCTAGTCTATTCTCAGGGAACCACATGTATGAAAAACTTGAAGAATCTAAGACGACTCATTTCCTCTACATCTTTAGCATGATGACTCGATCTGCTAGATATTTTAAAAAACAACAATTTGCAATGTAAGAAAAGATCTTGCAAGTCAATTGACAAAAGGAGAAAAAGGAAAATAAAACATAGGTTTATGTCTTTATGAGAGCGTTACACTTTATGTTCTGTGATAATAACAAATAAGGAGGAGAAAATAAACAAAAATAGATATTTGTAGCCAGCATAAAAGAGAAAATGCTAAGGGCTTGCATTTTTATAAGAAAAGAACACTTTAAAAAATTAAGAAACCTTATATAAAAATAAAAAACCACACTCACCCAACACCACACTACTAGCTAGAGTCGGTTGTGCAAAGGAGTTTCTGAAAGATCTACTAATGATGACTCTTATGAAACCAATCATGAGCCGATCTAATCGTGGTGGTCGCAAAGGGTAAAAGAAATAAGGAAAAAACTAAAAGTGGTTGACAATGCCAGATTTACTTGCGATGCTTGAAAAGAACTGGGAAAAGGTGACATATGGTAAAAAAAAAAAAAAAAAAAGAAGAAGGTAGAAGCGAGAGGAGTGAAGCAAGAGAAAAGGAGACGGAGAAAAATAAAGATTGCGAATGATAATGAAAGAAGAGAAAGTTTGTGTATATAGGAGACAAGCCTTTGACACTAAATTTAGGGTTAGTTTATAGAGGATAATAAGCCTTTGAAGCTTTAGGGTCAGGTTAAAGTGGTTAGTAGCCCTTTCACATTAAGTTTTGGGTTAAGCTGAGGTCAAAGGCCTACTTCTAAAAACAATATTCAGATTAAACCTTACTGAAGCCCACCACGACGAGTCGGAGTCTGAGTCGGAGTCTCTTAGTGATGGGTCTTCTGAATTCGAGATGCTCTACATTGAATAAAAATATGTCTATTTGCACCGTTAATTCCACGTACCATCATAATACTTTCAAAATTCATACTTTATAAGTTGATGTTGTTTTTGTTTATAATAGATCTTTAAATATTGTACCTAAGTTTAAACTCATTCAAAATAGTTATGATATTAATATATGATCAAATATAATTATGAATTCTATTATAGAGAAGTAATAGCTATACGTGCATGGTGTGATTTGTTTTTATTTTTTTTTGGAGTATCCATGCATCACAGGAGGTGACCAATGCAATTTAGTCCATGGAAAATCAACAAATTATTAAAAGGGATGGTGATCTATATAAATTCATATTCAATATGAAAGAAGTTTCCTACTCTTCTATAAATCAAGAAATGAAGAAAGTTCTGTTCAAGATTAAACGGAAAGAAACGGAAATTCATTACTACTTGAAAGTATCAAAGAATTATGTAATTTCCTAATAATTTAAAAAATTGGATGGAATTTCTCTCCAAGAGGCATTTCAGCCCCAAAACTATCAACATGGAGATATCAAAACTTACACACATTAATCTTGATCGTGTACACTACCTGCAACACTGGAAAATTTTGTTTCTCTCCTCCCTCTACGCTCCTCTTTGTATATATATTGACTCATTGGTTCATTAACCCGAGTTTTTAGCATAAATCAACATACTTCGTCTACAATGTAAATTCATACGTCGAAGTCTTCAACCTCAGAGTGTACCACACAGCTAGGAAATGCTAATGATATATCCCTGAAAAACCCAAAATGAACGTTGTGTAAGATTGTTTTATACATGGTACATCCTGATCTTCAGAAAAGTTAACTTAAACGAAAAACATTCTATGTAGTAAGCATATGAGAATGGAGCAATTACATCCATGTTCGTTGTGGTTAGTCTGATTAAAGAAACTTCTAATTGAATAGACAAAATCCTTGAGATCTGTACAAACACTACATATAAGCCCAACTTTAGAGTGCTCATTGTAATGTTTGCGTGAACTTTATGGAGAGTCGTTGTGATTTTAACGAGGTCTCTGTGTATAATCAAATCCCAAAAGAAAGTTTTGTGTGAAGATAGTTTTCCTAGAAATAAAAAACAGATAGACTTCTAACATGATTTGGCAATCAATTTTTTTTTTTTTTTTGCAAAGAATTTGGCAATCAATTGACTAATGTGATATGAGATGCATTATGTATTCGAACTCACTTTAGATACGGAAGAGTCATGTTCTTAACTAGAGAGGGATTTTTGGACACAAATTCCTTCCACTCTTCGGGATCAATCCTTCCATCACCTTTTGTATCTGCTTTACAGAATGTCTGCTAAGAAAATAAGCGTAAGGGAAAAAGGAAATCTTGAATCTGGAAACCAATACCGAGTAAAGAAAACATGGCAGGTAGAGTTATATTTATCCTGTCCACGATCATTTCTACGAAGTCTTCTGACAGTTCAAGATCCGATTCATGTAATAAGGCCAACACCATCTCTTTCAACTGTCAAGTTATGTAAATGGAAATACGAGGGCAGGCATCATAATAGTCCTTGATTTTTCTGTCAATGGGAATGAGACGTAAAGTTTGCATAACGGGTTCTTTGGGAAAGTACCGGGAGAAAAAAGACATTTTGACTAACAGCGAAAAGATCATTTCATGCAGCTGTTGCACACATTTTTAATACAGCAAGCCACTAGAATTGAACGGTTTCCCAAATTATAAGGCACTAAGTAGTCTACAAAAACTGAACTGAACAAGGGAGGGAGGGAGTGAGGAAATGATAGTGAAAATGTAGGAGAGGTTGTGGAAATAATTAGGAGAGATGAAGAGGACAAGCAGCGGCATAGTTGAGTGCAACGTGTCAATATAATTAACTTTTCCTACAAAAATATATAAAGAAAAAAATTGGAAAAAAATTGGTAATATACATTTGAAGTAGTACTTGAGGAACCTACCGACTCCCCTGCAATAATTCAGGAACATGTGTTGGAATTTTCCGTCATACGAAAACTCATAATGGGTAATGTCGAATACAACACAATAAAAATAGTTTCAATGGTAGGTGTTGTGAGTAAAACATTTCAAGTCAATTACTAAGGTTCTTTAAGTTTATTGAAAATATAACTTATTTTTTATTTGGAGCCTAACATATAATTTCTCTGAAACTCTAATAAAATAATATTTCAACAAAATAAACATGCATATTTGAAAGGTAATCATAAAATAACAAACATTGCTTAAAACAGTCATAACAAATAGATATTATATACAAATGAATAGAAATTTTCAGAAGACTTTACCGTCACAATGCGTGCACACATAAATCGTGATTGAATGACAAAATTCAAAGGACATTACTTAATAAATAGTGGTGTATATGTAGAATTAGATGTTACGAGTCTTTATTACTGGAATACTCTGCTTATACATTAAAAAACAAGCTTAAAATAAATGTGAAAATGGCACTATTATACATTCGAACTACTTGTATAGGTGCTTGAAAACTCAGTTGGCAAGGTTATGTTACTTGTTCTATAGAAACGATTATTTAAATCATGTTAAAAGTAAGAGAAATTCGCAAGAAATAGCTAGCAACAACACCAACAACAAGAATGTGCAAGGTTAGACATCCTAACCAACAACGCCGAACACCACAACTTTTGAAAAGTACTAAGATGCAAACTACAATTGTACCCTATGTTTGTGTTGGGTAAATCGTATAGATATATTTTCATGGAGTTAAATGACTGTAGTGCTTGAGATCAAAAACATTGCTTTAGACCTTGAATCTATGTTTATATATATAATGATATTCTATATTTAAATTATTAAGATAGATTTATAGGGTTCAGTTTAATAATTGAAGGATTAAAGTGTAGAAAGTATTATAAAACCATGACCTAAACAAAACTGACGTCCAAGAGGTTTAGGACCCAAATTTATATAGAAAATCCGAGTACGGTATGAAATATAGTTTGTATATTAATTATAATAATTTTCTCTGAACCTAAAGATCCAAACGCAATCGGATCGGGTCCCTTAAAAGGAGAGAGTTCAATATCAACCAAGTTATCAAATCGATCAATTGAAAATTAAATACCCAACTTTTGTTAATTCTTCTCCACCGCCTCAATATTTGTTAATTTCCAATCCCCAACAGTTCAAGGTCAACTATCAACTCAAACATTAATATAAAAAAGTTCCAGAAAACAAAGAAAAAACTTATAGATATGAACCTGAGATTAGATGTTGAGCTTCACCTTTGTTAGATTTTTTTCTAATCTATCATGAAAGAGGAGGGGGGGGGGGGGGGGGGGGGGGGGGGGCGGCGAGAAAGGGTGGGAGGGAGAGAGAGAGAGAGAGAGTTTGACCTTCTATGTTTAGGCGGTAGGAAAAAGGCAAATACCTCTTGATATAATGGTTGTAATATTAATTTATGCACGAATCAACTTTTAACGTAAAATCTCAATATTTAAATGGCAACTATTGTGAGTAAAGCACTTTAGCTTAATTCTTAAGGTTGTTAAAGTCTATTGAAAATAAGGTTTATACAATATTTGGACCTAACATGTAATTTACCTCAAAAGAAAATGAAATAATATTTCACCAAAATAAACATGCATGTGGGACAGGTAGTCAAAAAACTACAAACATACTAAAAATATTCAAGCACATAGTTATGTACGTACAAAACTTTAGAAGTTCCCAAAAGATTTTACTCAAATAATGTGGTTGTACTTAAATGATGATTGACTGACAAAATTTAAAGCACGTTACCAAGTAGGTGAAAACGCTTAAAAACTCCCAACTTATGGGTGTTTCACAATGTGCACTGTGAAATACCAAAAAAAAAAAAAAAAAAGAAGAGAATATACCTTCAGCCTTTTAAAATTTGTGTGAAATATCCCCCAGTAAACTTTTTCCCCAAATTTACTGGTAGTGTACCTTGCACGTGATCGTCAAAAGGGCATTTTTATCTATCTATATTTGATAAGAATTTTTAAAGTTAGTATTCACCCTCTAGCCTAATATCTCCACCCTAACCTTTCTGGTATGTGTGAAACAGCTCCTGAACTTTATGAATGTGCTCCCTAACCTTTTCAGTATATGCTTTGCTCCCCCCGAACTAAAGAATTTGCCTCCAAACCTTTCAAGTTAAATGAAAGCATTTAATGTGGGATGTGCTAATATTTAATTATATAGCACAACTTAATTTAGGCATTACCAATGTGCTGGCATCACAAATTGGGTGATTAGGTTATCACTTCCCTCGTATTAGTTTGAGCCCTACAATAGGACTAATGAAAATAAAAAGGCTAAAGATCACGCTCTTGATTCATGCTAGGGTGGTGAGTATATGTTGGATTCATTATGTGGTTTGATTAATAACTTGTGCATTATGCACTATGACTGAAGTGTTCTTCCATATCCTTTGCTAATTATCGGCATTACATGCAACATAATTTGTTCCATCACAGGGGTACATTCTTTTTTCATTTTTGGCCTCTTAAGGATTATGGAACCAATAATAGTAGATAAATTTCCCGAAAGTATGATGTTCGTGTCGTAAGTCGACTGTCCAAGTTCACAGAATACGAGATGAACATGATAAGTGGTTACTTTGATTTCATAGGATTTACTAGTTTGTTGTCATATACGCGTTAAACAAAGTTAACTCTTCTAGCTTCAGACCTACCATAGATGTTGAGGTTGTTAATACTGGTAAATGACTCCTTTCTTTACATAATATATTTTATGTTCTACGAAGTGATACTTCAAGATTGATTTAATGTTATCTCATGCATAATGTTTGTTTACCATAGAAGATCGAAATGGACAACCAATTAAGGAACTAGAAAGAAGTTCAAGAAGAAGTTATATATATCCTAAACGACTCAGAGAGATCTCAAAATGCATAAAAAATCAATATTATGATCCACTGGTTTACAACAAAAACAATGGTCCATATTAATTAAACTTCACAATTTTTTCTTCTTTATGAAATTTTAGTAAATGGATAAAAGAATCTGAGATATGGAAAAGGATGCAAACAACACTTTGGAAGTTTCTAAGCCATAAAAGATGACATGAGTAAAGATTACATACATGATCATCTATGTTGTATGCATGAAGAAATTAAGTAACTTCTCGAGTTTATGTTACGACAGATATAACACGATTAATAAGTCGTGAGTTTTCACCATGCAATAAGATTTACTTCAGTATGAGTGATTTATTAACTGGTAGAAGAGATGGTTTCATGCGAAAGGTTATTTCATGAAGTCGTTGATGGACAATTTCGAGTGGTTTTCTAGATTTTCAGTTCATTTTGGCCTTAATGATGTTGATTTCAAAAATAACTAGAAGTAATATATTAAACACTCGGCTCTCTGGTTCAAAAACTTTCTTCCCAAGAGATATCTAAGACATCTATTAGATCAATGAGTTTGACTGTTTAAGAATAGAAGTGCTTAATTACTTCAAATGAATATTGTCAATGCGCCAGTTAAAAATCTAGCCCAATAAATCGGCCTAGCCATTAACGCTGGCTTAGTCTTAGGCAATCTCCTGGACTCAGACTTTTGTAGCGTGCTCGGGACAAAACTTAGAGCATATTGTGAATTAATTCATTTGACTAAGGCAAAAACGATTGCACAAGTTCAAGGGGTCAAACTCGCATATTCAAAAGATTAGGGGGCATACTCATGAAGTTCATGGGGAGTAGCACACATATTGAAAAGGTTCGGGTCTGGAAAATAATAAGGAGGTGCTGATTAATTTTTTAAAATTTATGTCAAATATAGACAGACAAAATTGCCCTTCAGACAATCACGTGCAAGGCACGTTGCCGGTGTATTTGGCTAGAAAGTTGATTGGGGGCACTTCATAAGAATTTTAAAAGGTTTTGGGGGTAGATTTCTCTTTTTTACTTTTTTGAAGTTTAGGAGGTACATTGTGACACCCTCGTAGGCTTGGGGGGGGGGGGGGGGGGGGCGAGGGGGTTAGCATTTTACCCTAAAAAATAAATAGTCATGTATATATGGAAAATGATGTTACAAATATTTGTTAATGGAATACTTTGCTAAATTATTCAAAAACAAACTTAACATAATTTTCAAATGTAGATGCTTCAAATCTCATGTGGCAAAGTTATATTACTTGTTTTATAACGAAAATTAGTCTATAAGGCATGTAAAAACAAGTACAAATAGTAAAAGATGTTTGCAATTAATATCAAGCAACAACACCAACAACAAGGATTGTGCTCAAGATTAAACCTCCCAGCCCAACAAAATTGTGTTAAGATGCAAACTACAATTGTACCATAAAATTGTGTTGGGTAATTGTCTAGCCATATTAAGGTGCTTGAGATGTAAATTATTGCTTTAGAAATCAAACCCTTTATAATATACCTCATGTTGCACTTTGCCCCGGTCCTTATTTTTTTGGCAACTTGCCCCAATGACTATCAATAAATAAGCACTTTGCCCCAATATTGAGTGGTAAAAAATTTGCCCCCCGATCAGACTTTATTTGAATTTTTGCCAAATTTAAACGTGAACACGGGGGTTCATTATGATTTAACCTCAAACAAAAGAAGATGCCCCATTTCCTTCAATTTTTTGTTTTATTTTCTTAATTTTCAAACCCTCAAAGGTTTATTTTGAGATACTTCAAGGGGCGAATAATGTTCTTGGTTATGATGTTTAAAACAACAACGCCTGAGGAGCAGTAGGAGGTTTGTTGGTTTGTAGAGGTAAGAGAGATGAATCAGGGGTTCCTTAGAATTGAAATTTATCCTTTGTTGATCGTGTTGCAGCCAACTGAAGTAGTGACAGGATGTCGAAGGATAATTTTTAGTGCAATCTCCACGGGAAAGTAGTTGGACATCGTCGTGAACACGAGGATTAAGAGCAAGAATTTAGTGCCGTGCGGGTTTCTTTTTCCTTTCTTTGATGGATAAGGTCATCCAATTCGTTGAATAAAAATGGGTCCGTGCGAGAAAATCCCCATAAGATAGTAAATTAATAGATATATTTTTGCCAAAATGACTATGTAATGGGTAGCTAGAATAAAGTTTCTACGTGTAAAATGAAATCACTATTTTGCGCAAAAAGCCCAAAAATGTATAATTTCTTGACATACGTTTTTGGATCGCAAATTAAGCTTGGGATTCAAATAGTGAATCATCTTGCTAATATCCAGTCGTAAAGCAGACCTTATGTATGCAAAAATATTATAAATTTTGTTGTTAATGTATATCACTAATACATTATATAAGAAATTATTATTCGCTTCGTGTATAATATTGTATAGTCCAAATTCAAAAAAATTAAAATATGAAGCTTGATTATTGTAAAATAATCAAAAATAAATAATGCATACTATTAAAATTAAATATACATCAACTATTGCAAATTATATTTCCCGTCTTAGATGAAGCCTATATTCTATTTCGAAATTATACTTCAACCACGAAATAAGTAGTGCGATTTACATTATGCTTCTCAAAAGCACATTTAGGGCAATAAATTTCTCCCATAAACACAAATTCAGTGCAATAATAATCTCACTTGGCGAAATGTATCTAACAACCCATTAAACTAAACACATACTTCATCATTAATTTAATCATAATTTCAACACATATATGAGAACAGTTCTACCTGAATGGAATAATAACTTGACACGACTGTTTGGACAATGTCAATTTCGACCTAGTTCTCTTATAGTTAGCAACTTAAGATGGCAACCTAGTCCAACAATTGGTAACACCATACTCCCCTCCATCAACCATACATCATTAACCAACCGTTTGTTGCTCACTGCAAGTAATTTCCCAATTAAAGAGAGACACAAGTTTGTTTAAGATTCCATTGCATTGCCATATTATCTGGCCAACTCGAAATGTCAGAATCAGACAAAGGATATCATTGTCGTCGTTATGTGAGTCGTGGCCAAGCCGATGAACAACCACATTCAAGAAACCTTGACCCCATAACAAATGATCAATTTGAAGCTTAATATTAATCTCCGACAATCTTCGCCACCTCCCCGTTCTAAGAGCCAATCTCAGCCTCAGGCGGAGCAGGTAAACCAGAATCATAACGTTTTTTTATAGTAAACAAACCTCACAACCTTTAAACATCGATCTCAAGCTCAAATCCCAGCACAAAGCGGGCCTTTTGTTGATTAAGGATGGGTTACGGTAAAACAAGGTATTTCTTGCGAGAAGGATTCCACAAAACAATACTTGTCCTAGGTTCCACATAAAAGTCATCAAATAAATATATTACACCGCGACAAGAGCCTAAAATTCCGAAGTAAAAACTTTTGGATTTGACAGGAACTCCGAGTTGCGAGGAAGAAGCGATGCTCAAAGGTTTATGTTTGAAGATTTCGAGGAGCGAATAATGTTCTTGGGTGTCATGTTTAAACAACAACCCCTGAAGATGGTTTGCTGGTTTGTAGAGGTAAGAAGAGATGAAACTGGGGCTGCTTATAAACGTGCTGCAGCCAACTAAAGTATTGACTGGAAGTCATACGAGAACTTTTGTGCAATCTCCGGTGGAAAGTAGTCGGATATTGTTGTTAACACCAGGATCAAGAGCAAGAATTTAGTACTGTGCGGGTTTCTTTTTCTTTGATGAATAAGGTCATCCAATTTGTTGAATAAAAATGGGTCCGTGAGAGAAAATCCCCATCAGACATTAAATTAACAGGTAGATTTTTTACCCAAATGACTAAGTCATGGGTAGCTACATAAATGTTTCTACGTGTAAAATGAAATTACTATTTTTGGCAAAAAGACCAAAAATGTCTAATTTCTAGACATACATTTTTTGATCGCCGATTGTTCTTGGTGTTCAAATTGTGAATCATATTGATAATATCGAGTCACGTAGCAGACATTATATATTAGATAATATTATTAAAAGTAAAAAACTTATTAATATTGTTCTTAATTTATATCACTAATACATTATATAAGAAATTATTATTGGCTGTCGTCTATAATATTACATAGACCTAATTCCTTACAAAATAAAAATATGAAGCTTGATTATTGTAAAATAATTGAAATAAAATAATGCATACTATTAAAATTGAATATACACCAAATAATGCAATTTATGTATTTCCCTTCTTAGATAAAGCCTGTATTCTAATTCCAAAAGAAAACTTCAACCACCAAAGTAGTAGTGCAATTTACAATATGCTACTCAAACACACATTTAGGGCACTAAACTTCTCCCATAAACATACATGGGATGCATTAATATTCTCACTTGACGAATGTAACTTGGCAAGATGAAACTTATTTAATTACAGTACTTTCTATGGTAACACCATGAATAATGACCTCTGGTTGAGTAGCATGGCATTTCCTGGAATGGAACAAAAGAAACACGCCCATATCTTCCAGAATGATGGCATGGCTACTCATAGTGTGCTCTTTATGATATCGTATTATGATACTCAACTAGGTGGTGAATTGTATATGCTAACTATGGATAAAACTAGGAGACATACGAGGCCTCATGTCACCTATGGCTATGTTGATCTATTAGCATATTCTTTAGTTGTTGTCAGTAAGGTGTTGAATGAAAAACCTAAGAAGATGTGATTCGTAGTAGGATAAACATAATTGGTGTGATCCAAGGTCGCAACAGTCTGGGCTGAGCACAGATTAGTCACCTAAAACTGAGGAGGATAAGAAATGTATGAATGATGTTGTTGTACAAATGCAGTAGGAAGTTTATGTATGCATTGGTGTACACAATACCTAATCTACTCTACTAAGTGAGTATCACAAACATGTTTCTGTCTAATCTATGAAAGATAGAATAGAAGGCTTTGAAATGAATTTTGAATGACATGAAGAGCATTATCGAATAGGATATTGGTTTATGGTGGAGTTAACAATCAGAGCAGAGAAACTAAAAGAGTTGTTGGATCAGATTATAAAAGATGCTTGGATGTAAGGATGTCACTGAAAGGTTATGAGGTTACTAAATTTGGGACTGTCGTGAGGTGAAAGGCAAATTTATAGGAGGGTGTAGTTCTATTTACTACAAAAGCTGAGCATACTGCCATGATCAAGGTTGTCAATGAAGTGTCATTCCTTGAAGGAATTGGCAGAAAAATAAAGGTTCTACAAACAAAGTGCAACTACTATTTGGGGTTGATTCAGCTAATTATAAGTGCTTAGCCCTGTGTTCCACGGATATGGATACGAGGGACACAAATATGGGTACAATACGATATGGATAAGGAGATACAAATTTTTCAGAAAAATAGGGATACAATACAACATGGATACGTGTATTTATTAATATAATTGTTATAATTATTAGGTACAAATAGAATAAATTTATATGGACCATATAATTAGAATAGACAATGTTACAATTTTAGCATTATATTAAATTTAAATGAAAACAAATCTTACGCATGACTCCTAATTAGTATAAAAGATATTAATTAAGAGAATTATATCTAATATAGAAGGAATGCAAGTCCCCTATTTTCTACTTTATTTACTATTCTAATATTATTTGTTACTAAGTTTTAATATATAGTAGGGTTGGTGTTGTGTCGAAAATTGTTGGATACGTTGTTGATAGATATCCGACACGGGTAATTGTAATTTTCTCTTATTTTAACTATAGGATACGGCACGTGGCGTGTCCGATACGTATCAAGGAGTATCCGAGGAGTGCGGGTATCCGATAAGTACTAGATACAGACTCGTGTGATTTTTTGAATTATCTGTGCAACATAGGCTTAGCCTTAAGGGCCTAAAAGAGTAGTTGTGATTCGGTGTTCAAATTGATGAACAAGGTGGAGAATTGTGAGGTTTGGTTCAGTAATTGATCTGTAACAAAGAAACTGGTTGTAGTTGAGTTGTAACTAGGGAACTGGTTGCAGTTGGCATTTAAACTGAGAGCTCGTTGGAGTTGCATCCGGTTGGCGAACACAACAAACTGGAAACACATTGAATAACTGACTCGACTTTAGTGAAAAAACTAAGCACCCATAGTAAGTTATAACTGTTAATTTAGGTTATCTTGTTAGTGGGAAGAGTGCATGATTATTACATTGCATATGTATTGTTTAATTGATGCTGAAAATTACAGTGTGTGAGAGCTGAATGGTGAAGCGACTAAATCACCTCTCCTCTTGTAATCTTATTGACTCTCTCGAGTAAAAATTATTGATCACGATCCAACGAAAAGAATCAACTACTTTTAGTCAATTAGTATTGCTTAAGCTGCATAATTATTCTGTATTTAATTTGATGAATTGCTAACTATTTGATTTTTTTTCAAAATTTATGCCAAAACCACGAGAAGAAAATAAAGCTTTGGGATTTCCTCTATTTTTAAAAAATCCATTTCTGCAACTCTGATTGATCATATAGCGGACACGCAATGAACCTATGTAATTTGGTATAGGGTCAATTGCATTTTGCCCCTTAACGCTTGGGGTGTTTTGCGAAGTGCTCTCTAACGTTTCAAAAAGAGCACTTTGCCCCTAACGTTTGAAGAAATGTGCGATTTGGCCCCTGATGCCAAATCTAACGGATGAAAAGATAGCCACGTGGCAAAAATGAACGATAGATAAGGACTCAGGAGCAAATTTACAAACGTTAGGGGGGCAAAGTGCTCTTTTTTAAACGTTATGGGGCACTTCACAAAACACCCCAAACGACAGGGGGGTGATCGCCATTGACCCTTTGGTATATATTAACCACATACTTAAAAGACTTCACTCGCAACTAAGAGAAACCAGCACAGAATTCTTCCAAAAACATAAATGCAGAAAATGAAGATTTGAACGAATTCCTTATAAGGACATACCTTATGATCAACAAGGAAAATATGAAAATAAATATGACAAATACATACACATATGATGCATATTGAACCTTTGTCCACTCTCTGAATCCAAAAATGTTCAAAAGTATTGAACCTAACAAACAGACCTACATCATATTCAACAAAATCAACTTTTTACAAATCCATTGAGGGGCTACGGACAATATTGACATTTATATAAAACCCTTGACTCCCTTTGATGAATTCACAAATACATACATCATCTTTAAGAACCTTGTTTGCAAGGCAGAAGCTTCTCCAGCCCCCACTGTACATTGTCCGACCATCCCTCCATCTTTTGTAGTTGACCCTCCACACTCCATCGTTAGGATCAACAAGATGGGTAACTTGTGCAAACTTTACTTTTTTGTTCTGGAGAATTTGCAGAGGGACATACTTGACAGGACAACGGTAACTATGTTAGAATAATGCTTCATATTTAGAGTAAACAAATTGAAACACTAAGTAATGAGGTATAAAAATATGTACTAGTCGAAACTTTTGATCCCACAAAAATATGTAAAAGACAACGCAAATCAACATGGCGAGATATTATAATATTTACTTACCAATTCGCCCTTTCGAGATATAACTTTTGTTATGAAATAAGGATTCTTGGGTTTAACGGCGAGCCCATCTTGAAAGAGCTTGCCACCGTAGATGTCGTGAATTCGCTTACAGCGACTTCGTTTTTCGACAAAGGCACCATTATTTATGCCATCCTCACCCTCTTCTACTTCCATATGATCTTCTCCATCAATACCAACTTCATTCATTTCCTCTTCACCAAGCTCTACATTGCCACCCTCCTCCCAAGTTTCTTCGTCGTCACCCTCTTCACCCACTGCCTCCGTATTCTCCTCCACCTCCACCCTTTCATTATTCCAGTCTGTATCCTTGAATATAAATTTCTGAGCTCCTATTTTCTCAAATGAAGATGGATCGAATAATTTGACATGGAACAGTCCCGCAAAAGAATATTCGAACAATATCAAGTCACCATCCTGGAGTAAGGCATCTTTCGCAAAAGTGGTCCAACCAGTCCGAAAGCAGATAGCATCGCCCACATTTTCGACGCGCACTCGCCACATGTTATTTTGCTTATCTCTGAGCACCACTAGCTCTGGAAGTTTTTCTTGAATACATCTAGCGAAAGATGGTGGAATAGTCTGCAAGTACACGAAGAAAAACAGCTTAGATTGATGCAAAACATCGACAAGAAAATTCATCATTATGTGAATTTTTTCACAACAACTTTTCTGTACGACATGCAATAGACTAAACTATATGAAAAAATAAAAATGCGTCCACACAACTTATATATTCAAACTACAAATACGTACTACAGTGCGTACCAAATTATCTTAAATGAACAAACGTTTTTTTCCAAAGTGTACAAACGAATGTATAGATCTAATGAAACATGTATATATATAGGTTCATTTGTATTTTACACTTAATGACATGTAAAATTCATAGGTGAACTGCAACTAGCCCTTTGACCTTGCACTTTATTAAATAAAAAGGCAAAATATTAGTTATTGTCTTTCATTTTCTAAGTTATTGTTCTTGTTGTAATATATGTCACAGATTTAGTCTGAGCCGTAATTTTAGTAGAAAAGAGGAATTTTATTATAGCGTTGGTTCTATTTATGAGAATTTTTATTTTTCTGTTATATGAATTTGACTAACCATATTAAATATTTTTAATATACCTTAGTTTTTTATTTCGAAAAGACTCACCTGCAGGCCACAAGAGTTCCATCTCTCATGCACGATCAGTCATATCTATTCAAATGTGAGCAATCATTATTCCTAAATAGGCATACGGTATAAGTGCTATAATAATCTACATGTGTAAGTTACTTGCTTTGACTGCTCTTTGGCTCTTATGTTTTATTACTGGACTACATTTAAGACTATGATTTAAGATATTGAGATATACCAGCAATAGATCAGTGGTTTTAAAAACAGTTTATAAGTTTTACAAGATGGTATCATCAGTTTCTAGGGAAGTGCCCTATAATATAGTTTATGAATTCTCGCTGAAGATAATGTAAATTTAAAAAACGTATTGTCTTGGAAAGTAAAATATGCGAGAAAATCAGAATATATATGATTATTTCAACAAACTTTTTATATGGTTATATATGACAAGATGTTCAACTTGCTACACTCAATGAACTATTGATTAATAAAATGTTGTATTTTAAGACTACTCAAAGTCTGCTCTAAAAAAATTCTAATAACGAAGGGTTAATTAGAGAATCGAAAAAATAAAAAACTCATACTCTTATGTGCTTGAAATTATTGGTACGCCTTACGGTGTTTGATACAAACGAAACAGACGATGCAACATACAAATTTATAAGCAATTCCAGAATTACCCCCAAAAGTATTTTCATCAATTTTAAACTTAAATTATAAGAAAAATACAAATCTTTTTAATTTATATTTTTTTACTCAAAGTTATTGTTATCTTAATTTAAAATTTAAACTCATTCTAACAAAAACAGTGTTAAACTTTAGTGTTAACACGGAAAAAAAATCGGGTACCATTTGACCAATTTCCCGCACTTACACCATTACCCCCCAACCAAACTCCAACAACTAGGAGTGTTCAAGACCCGCCCTGCACCCCTGCCCGCCTGATCCACTAAAATCCAAACCACCAAAACTGTATCCACCATGGTTTATTTTATAATGTCACTCACTTTGGTTGATAAATTGGTAACCCACAAAATTTGATATGATCATAATTCTAAGTACAACCCGCTCACATACACCCACATTTGGTATATTTGTAGAGGAATGAAGAGAGCAAGGAAGTTCCTGAAAGTCATATAGTTGTATGTACAAAAAATTGCTATAATATACTTCTTTTTGTTAATTTTATGTTGTTTCGTAGTTGTATTTTTGGACTCTGAATCGATTAAAAATTTTCTCTTATAATTTTTGCTGATAAAAAGTTTTGTTTACATCCTTATATTGTTATTTAAATTAAGTTATGTTATGGTTTAAGTGTTTTTATTAAGTTATGATATTGTTTTTGTTGTATTTTAGACCGCAAAGTACGTACTGTTTTTTATAAAGAAGTTTATTTCAAGTACGTACTTCTTAACAAATTTTAAGTTTTGAGCATCTTTGTTTGGTTTTCTCCCCAAGAATCTCTCGAGTTGATCTTCAAACTTCTCTGCAAATTTGAGGGATAAGTAGATTTTTAAGGACGTCAATGTATTGTATTGAAAAATATCACCAATTGGGAAAGCGGTTCCTACAGGGAGGATTTGTGAAATTGATGGTGGCTCAAAGCAAGAACATGGACGGTAGGGGGAGTGGGCGGGGTTGGGGTGATTGAGAGGGTTCCATTTCCTCCCTTTTCCATTTCCTCCCAGTTCCTACAGGGAGTTTTTTATTTGTTTGTTAAGGTACTCTTTGTATTAAGTTTTTGGATTTTTATGGTTTACCTAACAATGGCATGAATAGACATTAAATAATATAGTTTGAATTTTTTAAAATAATTTAACTATATAAGTAGTTTGTATAATTTTTCAAACATGAGGGGTACTTTGTTTAACTTATCCACAATGAATACTAATTTGTGTAATCCTCCAAATATAAATGGCCATCTAGAAGAAAAGAGACATTTTTTTTTTTCATTTTATTCTTTTTATGTTTTATGTTAAACTCTTAACCATATCTCAACTAAAGCTCAAAAAATATATTTTATCTATCAACAAACAATTTTACTGATAATGATTTAGAAAGAAAAAGAACATAGAAATCACTATACAAATTATAAACAAAAAAAATAATCAAATCCAAAGATACCCCCCAATGGAATAAAATAAGAAAAGAGAGGAATATAGCAATTGTTCACATCAAAGCGTGTATAAAAAACTTGAAGAAATTATAAATAAAATCAAAGATATATATCCTGAGAGAAACATACCAATTTTTCAGTGCACCACTCGTGATTGAAAAACACGAAAAAAGCAGGAAGACTCATGGTGTGATGGCTCGATCTGTAAAAGTTCTTCAAACAAATAATCTGCGAAGTGAGAAAAGATCTTGTGAGTCAATTGACGAATAGGAGAAAAGGGAAAAGAAAAGATAGGTTTATGAGAGCGATACAATCTATGCTCTTTGATATATATTAACAAATTTGGAAGGGAAAATTAACAAAAAAAAATATTAGAGATTTTTAACTTGCATAAAAAGGGGAAAATGGTGAGTGCTTCTAGTTACTATAGGAAAATAGAACTTTAAAATTAAAAGGAAAAAAAAAAACTAAGGAACCTTGTATGAAGAATCAAAATGCAGTCACCTGAATTCTCCAAGCTACTATAGCGCCAATTGTGCAAACAAAGTTTGCAGAAGATCTACTTACGATGATACTTATGCACCAATTAGAAGCCGATCTACTCGTAGTGGATGCAAAGGGTCAAGAGAAAGACAAAAGGAAAGAAACCACGATAGTTGATAATGCAGATCTACTTGCGATTGTTGAAAAAGAATAGGAAAACGGTGAAGTTAGTAAAGAAACAAGAGGGTCTAAATCGGAGCAAGGGAAAGGAGGCGGACAATAATAGAGATTGTGAATGATATGAGAAGGGAAAGTCTTCTTAAATAGAAAATCGGCATTGGACATCAAATTTAGGGTTAAATTATAGTGGATATTAGGCCTAGTAGGCCTAAGTTGGGTTAAAGTTAAAATCGACTTCTGAAATACAATATTCGGATTGACTTTATTGAAGCCCAATTGATGTGCCGGACTTCATATGAATGGGCCTTCTGAATTCCTGTTGCTCAAAATAGAATAAAGATTATGTCTATTGACACCGCAAATTCAACGTACCATAACATTGCTTCTAGAAGATACTTTATAAGCACATGTTGTTTTTGTTAATAATAGATCTTTAGATGTTGTACATAAAAATTTATGCCATTCAAAAAATTTATGATATTAATATGTGATTATATGTAGATATAAATTCTACTGTTTGAAAATCATAGTATAAGATTTACGCAAATAATAATAATAAAATATGCACATCTTAGTTTTATTCTAAAGAGGAGTTCTAGCATTTCAACATAAATTACTTCAAAGTGAACACCTAGTGAATTTGGTAGATATATAAGTTTATACCTCTTTTTAAGCATGATGCACTCCTGAAAGTGAAACAATTGTTGCAAGTGTACGAGTCTCAAGTGATATAGGGATGTAAATTACACCGAGAGTTTATCATTACCTTGGAGACTAAAAACTGTGCGAAAAATACTTGTTCAGTTAACTCAATCTGAGAAATACTTTTCTAGTTAACTCACTTAGACAAGAATCATTAAATTAAAACTAATTAAAATCAAATAAACAATTAAATAAAAAAAATATCATATAGCAAATGGATTTGTATCTAAAGCTTCAGTTTCACTGGAATATAGGTAACGGCATAGAAAAACTTTCGTCTTACTATTTACTTGTTATTATATTTATTGAGTTATTAATTAATGTTGGTGTTCCTAATGTAGATATTGATGAGTTGATATTGAAATTTGGTGTAAGGTTTCATGTACATTTGAATATCTATGATAAATGGTTTAGTAGAAGCAATAATGTATAGGAGGCAAGACCTTCCATGAGGCGAGGTAATCGTGGATCCTACCCCCTAGTCTACAACTGCACTGAAATATATTCTTTTTACCACACGATCATTGAGCGGGATATACAAATTTCGTTCCACGTTGAGAACCTAAATACATGAAGAAAGAACATCCCTTCAAAGTTTTGCTAGGACCATAGCGCCAGACAACAGCTGTGTTGCTACCTCCATTAGTTTTGCCTCATCAAACTCCATAAGATGGATGATGGAAGTTGGTGAAGCAGTGGTGTATATTCTCTTGATTCAATGAAGCGTGTATGCAAATCGATACAAAGTCGAAGCTAAAGATGGTGATGGAGAAGGCAGAGTGTCGAGATAAATACACTGTTTTATTCAAAACAAACAATGAATTACAATATAGAAATCACACACTTTGATCATTCACACTCTCTTTTCTTTTCGGTTGAGTGATAATACAAACAGATAAATACACATCTATTTACAGTTAAAGAAAACAAGATGAACTTCATAGATCGACATCACACTTGATTTACACTTGAATGCAGAGAATGGCTGGTCGGGTGGCTTGTCGAGCGTGCTAAGCTTTAATTTTTCTCACGAGTTGTCGGCAGTGGGTGATGTTGATGTCCCAATAAATCTCCTCCCTCCAATCATCACTGAACTTTACTCACTCTCGTCATTCTAGTGTAATGGTTGTAGGGGTGAAAGTTCTCTTTCTCTGAATTTCCCTAGAGAAAGGTCAATCGTGAAGGTATACCTCGCCTCCGTCTACAAAATCTTTCTTCGAATTACCTTGGAGATAGTATCTTATCTCATTTTATCTCTTTCTTTGAATCACCCGAAAGAAAGGAAATACAATCGTCGAGATATAGTTATTATGAATTATGGACGCTATCGAAAAAGTTGACCATCGTCTCACCACTTTTTTGTTTCTTATTTAGACTGATTTGTGCTAGTTGTTCTCTTAAGAACTTTCGACTGTTTCTTTTCTTGTGACCCTCAATCCCACAATGGTAACACATAAGAGTATCTTCTTATTGAGTTGCATCATCAACGATGTTGTCTCACTCTTGTGGTGTCCTTCCACTATCTCGACCTCTGCCTCTACCTCTACCTAGTCTATTCTCAGTGAACCACATGTATGAAAAAACTTGAAGAATCTAAGACGACTCATTTCCTCTACATCTTTAGCGTGATGACTCGATCTGCTAGATATTTATAAAAACAACAATTTGCAAAGAAAAGATCTTGCAAGTCAATTGAAAAAAGGAGAAAAAGAAAAATAAAACATAGGTTTATGTCTTTATGAGAGCGTTACACTTTATATTCTGTGATAATAACAAATAAGGAGGAGAAAATAAACAAAAATAGATATTTGTAGCCAGCATAAAAGAGAAAATGCTGAGGGCTTGCATTTTTGAAAGAAAAGAACACTTTAAAAAAATTAAGAAACCTTATATAAGAAATAAAAAATCACACTCACCCAACACCACACTACTAGTGTCGGTTGTGCAAAGGAGTTTGTGAAAGATCTACTAACGATGACTCTTATGAAACCAATCACAAGCCGATCTAATCGTTGTGGTCGCAAAGGGTAAAACAATTAAGGAAAAAACTTAAAGTGGTTGACAATGCCAGATTTACTTGCGATGGTTGAAAAGAAACTGTGAAAATGTGACATATGGTAAAAAAAAAAAGGGAGAAGGTAGAAGCGAGAGGAGTGAAGCAAGAGAAAAGGAGACGGAGAAAAATAAAGATTGTGAATGATAATTAAAGAAGAGAAAAGTTTGTGTATATAGGTGACAAGCCTTTGACACTAAATTTAGGGTTAGTTTATAGAGGATAATAAGCCTTTGAAAATTTAGGGTCAGGTTAAAGTGGTTAGTAGCCCTTTCACACTAAGTTTTGGGTTAAGCTGAGGTCAAAGGCCTACTTCTAAAAACAATATTCAGATTATACCTTAGTGAAGCCCACCACGACGTGTCGGAGTCTCTTAGTGATGGGTCTTCTGAATTCGAGTTGCTCTACATTGAATAAAAGTGTGTCTTATTGCACCGTTAATTCCACGTACCATCATAATACTTTCAAAATTCATAGTTTATAAGCAGATGTTGTTTTCGTTTATAAATAGATCTTTAAATATTGTACCTAAGTTTCAAATCATTCAAAATAGTTATGATTTTATTATATGATTAAATTTAAATATGAATTCTATTATAGAGAAGTAATAGCTATACGTGCATGGTGTGATTTTTTTTTTTTTTTTTTTTTTTTTTTTTGGAGTATCCGTGCATTACAGGAGGTGACCAATGCAATTTAGTCCATGGAAAATCAACAAATCATTAAAAGGAATGGTGATCTATATAAATTCAATAAGAAGTTCCCAACTCTTCTATAAATCAAGAAATGAAGAAAGTTCTGTTCAAGATTAAACGGAAAGAAACGGCAATTCATTACTACTTGAAAGCATCAAAGAATTATGTAATTTCCTAATAATTTAAGAATCTGGATTGGAATTTCTCTCCAAAAGACATTTCAGCCCCAAAACTATCAACATGGAGATATCAAAACTTACACACATTAATCTTGATCGTGTACACTACCTGTAACACTGGAAAACTTTGTTTTTCTCCTCCCTCTACGCTCCTCTTTGTATATATATCGACTCATTGGTTCATTAACCCGAGTTTTTAACATAAATCAACATACTTCATCTACAATGTAAGTTCATACGTCGGAGTCTTCAACTTCAGAGTGTACCACAAAGCTAGGAAATGCTAATGATTTATCCCTGAAAAACCCAAAATGAAAGTCGTGTAAGATTGTTATATACATGGTACATCTTGATCTTCAGAAAAGTTAACTTAAACGAAAAGCATTCTAAGTAGTAAGCATCTAAGAAAGGAGCAATTACATCCATGTTCGCTGTGGTTAGTCTGATTAAAGAAGCTTCTAATTAAATAGACAAAATCCTTGAGATCTGTACAAACACTACATATAAGCCCAACTTTAGAGGGCTCATTGTAATGTTTGCGTGAACTTTACGGAGTGTCATTGTGATTTTAATGAGGTCTCTGTGTACAATCAAATCCCAAAAGAAAGTTTTGTGTGAAGATAATTTTCCTAGGAAAAAAAAACAGATAGACTTCTAACATGATTTGGCAATCAATTTTTTTTTTTGCAAAGAATTTGGCAATCAATTGACTAATGTGATATGAGATGCATTATGTATTCCAACTCCCTTTAGATACGGAAGAGTCATGTTCTTAATTGGAGAGGGATTTTTGGAGACAAATTCCTTCCACTCTTCGGGATAAATCCTTCCATCACCTTTTGCATCTGCTTCACAGAATGTCTGCTAAGAAAATAAGCATAAGGAAAAAATGAAATCTTGAATCTGGAAACAAATACCGAGTAAAGAAAAGATGGCAGGTAGAGTTATATTTACCCTGTCCACGATCATTTCTACGAAGTCTTCTGACAGTTCAAGATCCGGTTCATGTAATAAGGCCAACACCATCTCTTTCAACTGTCAAGTTATGTAAATGAAAATACGAGGGCAGGCATCATAATAGTCCTTGATTTTTCTGTCAATGGGAATGAGAACTAAAGTTTGCATAACGGGATCTTTGAGAAAGTACCGGGAGAAAAAAGACATTTTGACTAACAGCGAAAAAAACATTTCATGCAGCTGTTGCACACATTTTTAATACAGCAAGCCACTAGAATTGCACGGTTTCCCAAATTATAAGGCACTAAGTAGCCTATAATCCCATCTGGATGGTTTATCGTAAAACAATAACAATATTGGTCGCACCTTGTCATATGCAACCACAACACAGAATTATTAATCCTAACAATTGTAATGAAATTACATAGATGTATAAGAGTCGTAGCCTGGTATTGGAATAACAATGTCGGGAGGAATCATAAGAAGCTCACCTCTTCCCTCTCAATATAGCCCGTGTGCCGTAGATCATACAATCTAAATACAACTGGCAGAAGAAAACTTCTAGTCAGAAATAGGACAAATAGATACCAAAAAAGCCACAGCAGTCAAACAGATGTGCTGTCTTAAAACTTACAAGCAATTTTGTCGGCGACTGGTGCATTTGGGTGAACGACACCTAATGATCGAACGAACTCTCCAAACTCAATGACTCCTTTGCGTTTGTAATCAAACAAATCAAATATCTACATTGTATGGATTTCAATCGGATCAACCAAACCAAAAGGCACAAATCTAATCAACAAATGAACATAAACACACACACACGATATCAAGCAAGATAATCGACGCAAAAGTTACTTGGTTCAGCTAAGATCAAGGTGATCAATGCCTACACCCAAGGGGCAAAAGAGTGTGTTTATTCTGCAGAGTTTGAGAGAGAATTACAAGTGAGATTTTCAATCTTCTAAGCGTAGTTATGTGATCACTCAATCAACCTATTTATATGAATGAAAACAAGCTGAAAAAACCACAAAAACGCAGCTCAATTCTGTTACAAAAAACAGAATATTCCAGCATTGCAAAACTGCTTTTCCCGCCAAAGTTTTCTAACAAACTTTGAGCTTTGATCCTGTGCATGGCCATCGAGTTATGGACCACCTGCACCCACAATATTAAATTCTGACAACCTTCGCCATTTCCCTGTTCTAAGAGAAAAATCCCCAGCCTCGGATGGAATAGGTAAACCAGGATCATCACGTTTTTATACAGTTATCTAACCTCACAACCTTGTAATCATGGCTCTGAATCCCAAATCCCGACACAAAACGGGCCTTTTGTGGACTAATGATGGGTTTTGGTATAAAATGATGTTTTTTGAGAGAAGGATTGCACAAAACAATATGTTGCCTAGGTTCCACATAAAATTTATCAAATAAACATATTACACTGTGACAAGAGCCTAAAATCCGAAGTAAAAACTTTAGGATTTGACAGGTAATTCAAGTTGTGTGGAAGAAGCGATGCTCAAATGTTTATTTTCAGAGTCTTCAAGGAGCGAATAATGTTTTCGGTTGTCATGTTTAAACAACAACGCCTGAGGACTAGTAGCAGGTTTGTTGGTTTGTAGAGGTAAGAAGAGATGAAACAGGGGCTCCTTATAATTGAATTCTATCCTTCATGGATCGTGTTACAGCCAAATAAAGTATTGAATGGAAGTCGTACAAGAATTTTAGTGCAGTCTCCATAGGAAAGTAGTTGGACGTTGTTGTGAACAAGAAGATTAAGAGCAAGAATTTAGTACCGTGCGGGTTTCTTTTTCCTTTCGTTGATGAATAAAGTCATCCAATTCGTTTTGTGAGGATTGATTCACAATTGAATATCAACAAAACATAAGAAACGAAGCTAAAAGTTTGCAACTGAAAAGAGGCGGAAAAAACTGTTAGCTTAGTTTGTTAAAACGGTTAGTTGTTAGGCGTTCTTGGAGCTGGTTTTTGCAGGTGGATTGGAGCGCATGTTAGCTCGTGTATATAAGTACATTTTAGTCCAGATTCATTGCATTGTAACACACATAATTCAGCTCAAACACTCTGTTATTTCACCCTCATTTGGATCTAATAAAATCTGCAGAAATCTCCTTGGATGTAGGCTCTGATCTTGTTGATGATCATAGTGCGAACCAAGTAAAATCGTGTGTCTCTTGTGGGTGATTGTTTGCTTATACGATTGTTGTTTGATTGTGTGCATTTTTGTTGGTGAATCTAACAATGAATTGGACGCAAAAGTGATCGTTTTTCTTAACAAATTGGTACGGTGAACATGGATCGTGTGATCATGGCGTCTGCAAAGTTTGATGTGGGGAAATTCACTACTCAAAATGATTTTGGGTTGCGGCGATTGAAGATGCAAGCTCTATTGGTGCAACAAGGTCTGTTAGATTCACTAGATAAATCAAATATCGACAGAGACATGAATGTGAAGGCAAAGAAGATGATGCTAGAGAAAGCTCACAAGGCAATCATTCTGAGTCTTGGAGATAAGGTGCTGAGACAGGTGTCCAAAGAGAGATCTGCAGCAGGTGTGTGGCTCAAGCTTGAGAGCTTAAACATGACCAAATCTCTAGTATATCAAAGAACAAATGGATGAGTTTAACAAATTGATCTTAGTTCTAGAGAACATTGAAGTCTCTCTAGATGAAAAAGATTAGGCTTTTTTTTTTTTTTTTGAGTTCTTTACCTAAATCTTACAACCATATCAAAGAAACTCTCATTTATGGTAGAGAATCTCGGAGTTTAGATGAGGTGCAATCTGTTTTGAACTCTAATGGTTTGAATGAGAGCAAGGATAAGAAATGATCTGGAAATGGCAAGGGTATGATTGTTAAGATTAAAAATCACAAGAAATGGGCAAGTTCGATAAGAAGACGGATAAGAATCCTCAAAATGACAGCAGCAAAGACAAGAAATGTTATCATTTTCATAAGGAGGGTCACATCAGGAGATTTTGTCCAGAGAGGGTGTATAAAAAGGGATATGAGAAGAAAAAAGCTTCTGGTGTTGCAGCCATAGCACAAGACAGCTATGAATCAGCTGATGTGCTCATGGTTTCACAAAAGAACCCTAAGAAAGAATGGGTTATGGGCTCAGGGTGTTCATTCCACATGACACCAAAGAACCATTGGTTTGAGGAGTTTGAACAAAGAGATGGAGTTCTTGTGTTTCTTGGTAATAATAAACCATCTAAAGTAACTGGGGTTGAATCTATAAGATTCAAGTTACATGATGGTTGTGAGAGAATACTAAAGGAGGTGAGATATGTACCTGAATTGAAGAGGAATCTGATCTCACTTGGAGAGTTGGATAAGAAGGGATTCAAATTCAATTGTAAGAATGGTATTATGTCGGTCTTCAGTGATAAAAAAGAAGTCATGAAAAGTCTGAGAAGTAATGGTTTGTATACACTTATAGGAATTGTGATTCAAGGAGAAGCAGCTCCTCTAGTAGCCACAAAATTCACAAACACATAGTTGTTGCATAAGAGGTTTGCTCATGTAAGTGAGAAAGGTCTGCTGGAATTAAGCAAACAAGGTTTGGTGGGTAAAGAGAATCTTGAGAAGTTGGATTTCTGTGAGAATTGTGTGTTTGGTAAAGCACACTAGTCAAGTTTCTCTGCAGCTCAACACAGAACAGAAGGAAGCCTTGATTACATTCATGCTGATTTGTGGGGTCCCTCAAGGACTCCATCACATTCTGGACCAAGATATTTCTTGTGTGTAGTTGATGACTATAGCAGGAAGATATGGGTGTATACTCTGAGAGTAAAGGATGAGGTGTTCAAGACCTTTAAAACTTGGTTAACATTAGTTGAAAAACAGACATAATGGAAAGTTAAAAGGTTGAGAATAGACAATGCTCAAGAGTTTTGCTCTGATGAATTCAACCAATTCTGCAAAGACCATGGGATAGCAAGACACAGAACGGTGGCAGGCATAAGCTGAGAGGTTCAAAGTAGCTCGACTAAACAAATAGGAGCAAAGTAGAACCATCTTTGAAAGAGTAAGATGTATGCTGCAAGGTGCAACATTACCTAAGATTTTATGGGAAGAAGCAATTGTTACAACAACTTACTTAATAAACAGGTGCCCATCTTCAGCAATAGAAATGAAAACTCCAGAAGAAATGTGGTCATGTCATGCACCAGACCTGAGTAAGCTGAAGGTGTTTGGCTTTGTGGCATATGCACACATCAGACAGGACAAGCTTGAACCAAGAGCTATAAAATGCATGTTCATAGGCTATCCTGAAGATGTAAAGGGCTATAGCTATGGTGCTTAGAGGCTGGTCATAGAAAGTGTATTGTGAGTACAGATGTTGTGTTTAAGGAGAATGAGATGGCTCATAAGGGTAATAGCTCAAGTGGAGCAGAAGAGAAGATACCAGTAGAAGCAGAGAAATCAGGAAGCAATCAGAATGAGGTGGAGTTGCCGGTAACTGAAACTCAACTAATGAATGGTTGTCTAATGAAGAAGATGGTACTGAACAACCTGATACTCCCACACAACAACCCACTACTGATCAATCAGAAACTGATCTTTACATGTTGACAAGGGACAGAACAAGGAGGCAAACTAAAGCTCCATTCAGGTATGGCTATGCTGATTTACTTGCATATTCTTCAGTTGTTGCAAGTGAGGTTTTGGATGAAGAACCTCAACATTATAAAGATGCTATAGCTAGAAAGGATAAACATAAATGGTTAGAGGCTATGAATGATGAGATAAAATCTCTAAAGGTCAGTAACACATGGGAATTCACTCAGAAACCTCCTGGTGCAAAGGTTGCGAGGAGTAGGTGGATTTTCAAGAGAAAACCAGGAATACCAAGTGTACAAGAAGGGAGATATAAAGCAAGGTTGGTAGCTAGAGGTTTTGTACAGAGGGAAGGGATAGATTACAATGATGTGTTCTCTCATGCGGTGAAGCACATGTCTATCAAGCTTTTACTCTCCTAAGTTGCAAAGTATGAACTAGAACTTGAACAACTTGATGTCAAAACTGCTTTTCTGTATGGAGAGCTTGATGAAACTATTTTGATGAAACAACCTGAGGGTTTTGAGGTCAGAGGAAAAGAAGATATGGTCTGCAAATTGAAAAGATCATTGTATGGTTTGAAGCAATCTCCAAGATAGTGGAATAAGAGGTTTGATGAGTTTATGAATCAAGTTGGGCTGATGAGAACCAAGTATGACAACTGTGTCTATTTCAAATTCGCAGCAGAAGAAGATTTTCTTATTCTACTCTTGTATGTGGATGATATACTGATTGCAAGCAACAATGTGAAAGAGGTAGAAGGAATGAAGAAGAAATATTGGGTATGGAGATTAAGAGAAATAGATCAAAATGATTGTTATATCTGTCACAAAAGACCTACTTGATGAAGGTACTTGAAAAGTTTTAAATGACAGATGCTAAAATGGGGAGCACACCCTTATCTTAACAGTTCAAATTGAGCAGTGAGCAATCACCTAAAACTGAACAGGAAAAGGAGTTCATGCTGAACATTCCCTATGCTAATTTAGTATGCCATGGCTTGCACCAGGCCTGATCTTTCTTATTCAGTGAGTATTATTAGCAGGTTTATGTCAAATCCAGGAAACCAACATTGGAAGGCTTTGAAGTGGATTATGAGGTACATAATGGGGAGCATAAACAAGGTTTTGGTTTATGGTGGAGCAATGAATCAGAGTACAAATGTTGAAGGCTTTGTGGACTATGATTATGCAGGGTGGTTGGATACAAGGAAGTCTTTAACCAGGTATGTTTTCACAGCTTTTGGCAGAGCTGTGAGTTGGAAGTCAAGTCTTCAGAAGGTGGTAGCACTTTCAACCACTGAAGCAAAGTACATTGCACTAACTGAGGCTGTACAAAAAAACTTATGGCTTGAAGGAATTGGCAGGGAACTGAGATTTCAAGAGTCGGCAATCACTGTGTTCTGTGATAATCAAAGTGTCATTCACTTGACAAAAAATCAAATGTATCATTAACAAACAAAGCACGTATACATCAAGATACACTTTATAAGGGAGATCTTAGCTAAGGAAGCCGTAAAGGTGAAGAAAATTCACACTGATCATAACCCCTCAGATATGATCACTAAGGTTTTGCCAAATAGAAAGTTTGCTTACTGTTTGGATCTCATTCAGTTGAGGAATGATTAGTCTCAAGGAGGCTGGTGGAGTGATGCAAGTTCGGAGATTCAACTGGAGAATCAAGGTCGAGAATTGTGAGGATTGATTCACAATTGGATAACAACAAAACATAAGAAACAAAGCTGAAAGTTTGCAACTGAAAAAAGGCGGGAAAAACTGTTAGCTGAGCTTGTTGAAATGATTAGTTGTTAGGCGGTTTTGGAGCTAGTTTTGGCTGCTGAATTGGTGCACATGTTAGCTTGTGTATATAAGTACATTTTAGTCCAGATTCATTGCATTGAAACACACATAATTCAGCTCAAACACTCTGACATTTCACCCTCCTTTCGATATACTAAAATCTGCAGAAAACTCCTTGGATGTAGGCCGTGATCTCGTTGATGATCACAGTGCGAACAAAGTAAAATCGTGTGTCTCTTGTGTGTGATTTTTTGCTCAGACAATTATTGTTTAATTGTGTGCATTTGTTGGAGAATCTAACATCGAATTGAATGCAAAAGTGATCGGTTTCTTAACACGTTGAATAAAAATGGGTCCGTGAGAGGAAATCCCCATCAGATACTAAGTTAACAGGTAGATTTTTGTCCAAAAGACTAAGTTATGCATATCTACATTAAAGTTTCTACGTGTAAAATGAAATCGCTTATTTGGGAAGAAATCCAAAAATGTCAAATTTGTAGACATACGTTTTTGGATCACCAATTGAGTGAGCTTGGTGTTCAAATTGTGAATGATGTTTATAATATCGAGTCGTGTAGCCGACATTATATATTAGGAAATATTATTAAAAGTAAAAATTTAATAATTTTGTTCTTAATGTATATCACTACTACATTATATACAAAAGTATTATTGGCTTTCGTCTATAATATTATATAGAATGAATTGTTAACAAATTAACAATATGAAGCTTGATTATTGTGAAATAATTTAAATAAAATAATGTATACTATTAAAATTCAATATACAACAAATATTGCAAACTATGTATTTCCCATCTTAGATGAAGCCTGTATTCTATGTCCAAAAGAAAACTTCAACCAACAAACTAGTAGTGCAATTTACAATACGCTACTCAAACACACATTTAGGGCAATAAATTTCAACCATAAACACACATTCGGTGCAATAATATTCTCACTTTGTGAATTGTATATAACAACCCATGAAACTAAACACATACTTCACCATTACTTAATCATAATTTCAACACATATAACATAATATTTCTACCTGAATGGAATAATCACTTGACACAACCTGTTTGGACATTCTCAATTTCGAACTAGTACTCTTATAGTTAGCAAGTTTAGATTGCAACCTTGTCCAAGAATTGGTAACACGATACACCTTCATAAACCATACATGATGAGAACTGTTAACCAACCGTATGTGGCCCAACTGTAAGTAACTTCCCAGTTAAAGAGAGACAAAAGTTCGTTAAAGATTCCATTGCCAACTCATCTCGCAATGTTATTTCATGAAACACTCCTATGCCGAATCGAAATGTCAGAATTGAACAATAGATATCATTGTCGCCTTTATGTAAGTTGTGGGCAAGCCAATGAGAAACCCAATTCAAGAAAACTTTACCTCATAACAAATGATCAATTTGATGCCTAATATTAATTTCCAACAACCTTCGCCACCTCCCTGTTCTAAGTGAAAAATCCTCCGCCTCGGGTGGAGGAGGTAAACCGGAATCATCATATTTTTTTATATCTATAAAACCGCACAATCTTGTAATCATCGTTCTCAAGCCCAAATCCCGGCACCAAATGGGCCTTTTGTGCATTATGGATGGGTTTTGGTATAGGAAGATGTTTCTCGAGAGAAGGAAACCACAAAAAAAATATGTAGCCTAGGTTCCACTTAGAAGTCATCAAATAAACAAATTACACCGCAACAAGAGCCTAGAATTCAGAAGTAAAAACTTGAGGATTTGACAGGAAATTCGAGTTGTGAGGAAGAAGCGATGCTCAAAGGTTTATTTTAAGAGTCTGCAAGGAGCGAATAATGTTCTTGGTTATCATGTTTAAAACAACAACGCCTGAGGAGCAGTAACAAGTTTGTTGGTTTGTAGAGGTAGAAGAGATGAAACAGGGGCTCCTTATAATTGAATTCCATTCTTCGTCGATCGTGTTGCAGCCAACTAAAGTGTAGACTAGAAGTTGTACGAGAACTTTTGTTCAATCTTTTGTGGAAAGTAGTCGGACATTGCTTTCAACACGAGGAGCAAGAGCAAGAATTTAGTACCGTGGGGGTTTCTTTTTCCTTTCTTTGATGAATAAGGTCATCCAATTCGTTGAATGAAAATTGGTCCGCGAGAGAAAATACCCCTCAGATACTAAATTAACAGGTAGATTTTTACCTAAATGACTAAGTTATCGGTAGCTACATTAATGTTTCTACGTGTAAAATGAAGTTACTATTTTGGGCAAAAAGCCCAAAAAAGTCTAATTTCTAGACATGGGTTTTTGGATCGCCAATTGAGCTTGGTTCAAATTGTGGATCATGTTGATAATATCGAGTCGTGTAGTAGACATTATATATTAGGAAATATTATTAAAAGTAAAAAAGTTAAGTAATTTTGTTCTTAATGCATATGACTAATACATTATATACAAAATTAATGTTGGCTTTCGTCTATAATATTATATAGACCGAATTCTTAACAAATTAAAATTATGAAGCTTGATTATTGTGAAATAATTAAAATAAGATAATGCATACTATTAAAATTGAATATACACAAAATATTGCGATTTATGTATTTCCCTTCTAAGATGAAGCATGTATTCTAATTCCAAAAGAAAACAACAACCACCAAAGTACTAGTGCAATTTACGATATGCTACTCAAACTCACATTCGCTGCAAGAATATTCTCACTTGACGAATTGTATATAACAAGCCATGAAACCAAACACATACTTTATCACTAATGTAATCATAATTTCAACAGATATACGATAATATTTCTACCTGAATGGAATAATAACTTCACACTACTTGTTTGGACAATCTCAATTTCGATCTAGTCCAAGAATTGGTAACACCATACTCCTCTATCAACCATTCATCCTGAGAACTATTAATCAACCGTATGTTGCCCACTGTAAGTAATTTCCAATTAAAGAGAGACCCAAGTTGGTTAAAGATTCGATTGCCAACTAATCTTGCAATGTTAATTTCCGACGACCTTCGACACCTCCCTGATCTAAGTGAAAAATCCTCAGCCTCGGGTGGAGGAGGTAAACCAGGATCATCACATCTTTTTATAGTTATCAAACCTCACAACCTTGTAATCATCGTTCTCAAGCCCGAATCCCAGCACCAAATGGGCCTTTTGTGGATTAAGGATGGATTTTGGTATAGCAAGATGTTTCTTGAGAGAAGGAAACCACACAACAATATGTTGCCTAGGTTCCACTTAGAAATCATCAAATAAACAAATTACACCGCAACAAAAGCCTAATATCAGAAGTAAAAACTTTAGGATTTGACAGGAAATTCGAGTTGTGAGGAAGAAGCGATGCTCAAAGGTTTATTTTATGAGTCTTCAAGAAGCGAAAAATGTTCTTGGTTGTCGTGTTTACAACAACAACGCCTGAGGAGCAGTAACAGGTTTGTTGGTTTGTAGAGGTACAAGAGATGAAACAAGGGCTCCTTATAATTGAATTCCATCCTTCGTCGATCGTGTTGCAGCCAACTATAGTATAGACAAGAAGTTACTTTTGTGCAATCTTTGGTGGAAAGTAGTCGGACATTGCTGTGAAGATGAGGATCAAGAGAAAGAATTTAGTACCGTGCGGTCTTTTTTTTCCTTTCTTTGATGAATAAGATCATCAAATTCGTTGAATGAAAATTGGTCCGTAAGAGAAAATACCCCTCAGATACTAAATTAACAGGTAGATTTTTACCTAAATGACTAAGTTATGAGTAGCTACATTAAAGTTTCTACGTGTAAAATGAAAGTACTATTTTGGGCAAAAAGCCCAAAAATGTCTAATTTCAGACATACATTTTTTGATCGCCGATTGAGCTTGGTGTTCAAATTGTGAATCATGTGGATAATATGGAGTCGTGTAGCAGACATTATATAGTACGAATATTATTAAAAGTAAAACATTTAGTAATTTTTTTCTTAATGTATATCAGTAATACATTATATACAAAATAATTATTGGCTTTCGTCTATAATATTATATAGACCGAATTCTTACCAAATTTAAAATATGAAGCTTGATATTGTTAAAATATTAAAATAAAATAATACATACTATAAAAATGAATATACACCAGATATTGCATTTATGTATTTCTCTTCTTAGATGAAGCCTGTATTCTATTTCCAAAAGAAAACTTCAACCACAAAAGTAGTAATGCAATTTACGATATGCTACTCAAACACACATTCGGTGCAAGAATATTCTCACTCTTATGGTTAGCAAGTAGTGATTGTAACCTAGTCCAAGAATTGGTAACACCATACTCCTTCATCAACCATACATCATGAGAACTATTAACCAACCTTATGTTGCCCACTGTAAGTAATTTCCCAATTAAAGAGAGACACAAGTTGGTTAAAGATTCCATTGCCAACTGATATGCCGACTCGAAATGTCAGAGTTGAACAATGGATAACATTGTCGTCGTTATGTAAGTTGGGGACAAGCCAATGCAAAACCCAATTCAAGAAAACTTAACCTCATAACAAAAGATAAATATGATGGCTAATATTAATTTCCGACGACCTTCGCCACCTCCCTGTTCTAAGTGAAAAATCTTCAGCCTCGGGTGGAGGAGGTAAACAAGAATCATCACATTTTTTTATAGTTATCAAACCTCACAACCTTGTAATCATCGTTCTCAAGCCCGAATCCCGGCACCAAATGGGCCTTTAGTGGATTAAGGATGGGTTTTGGTTTAACAAGATTTTTCTTGAGAGAAGGATTCCACAAAACAATATATTGCCTATGTTCCACATAGAAGTGATTAAATAAACATATTACACTGTGACAAGAGCCTAATATTTAGAAGTAAAAACTTTAGGATTTGACAGGAAATTCGAGTTGTGAGGAAGAAGCAATGCTCAAAGGTTTATTTTAAGAGTCTTCAAGGAGCGGATAATGTTCTTGGTTGTCGTGTTTTAAACAACAACGCCTGAGGAGCATTAGCAGGTTTGTTGGTTTGGAGAGGTAGAGGAGATGAAACAGGGGCTCCATATAATCGAATTCTATTTTTCATGGATCGTGTTGCAGCCAACTAAAGTATTGACTGCAAGTTGTACGAGAACTTTTGTGGAATCTTTGGGGGAAACTAGGTGGATATTGTTGTGAACACGAGGATCAAGAGCAAGAATTTCGTACTGTGCGGGTTACTTTTTCCTTTCTTGGATGAATGAGGTAATCCAATTCGTTGAATAAAAATGGGTCCGTGAGACAAAATCCCCATCACATATTAAATTAACAGGTAGATTTTTACCCAAATGACTAAGTTATGGGTAGAGGTACATTAAATGTTCTATGTGTAAAATGAATTACTATTTTGGGACAAAAGCCCAAAAATGTCTAATTTCTAGACATGCGTTTTCGGATTGCCAATTGATCTTGGTGTTCAAATTGTGGATCATGTTGATAATATCGAGTCGTGTAGCAGACTTTATATATTAGGAAATATGATTAAAAGTAAAAAAGTTTAGTAATTTTGTTCTTAATGTATATTACTAATACATTATACTTGTCTATAATATACCGAATTCTTAACAAATAAAATTATGAAGCTTGATTATTGTGAAATAATTAAAATAAAAAAGTGCATACTATTAAAATAGAATATACACAAAATAATACGATTTATGTATTTCCCTTCTAAGATGAAGCCTGTATTCTAATTCCAAAAGAAAACATCAACCACCAAAGTAGTAGTGCAATTTACAATACGCTACTCAAACACACATTAAGGGCAATAAATTTCAACCATAAACACACATTCCGTGCCATAATATTCTCATTTGGCTAGATTAAAGTCCCCATCAGATAACAGGTAAATTTTTACCCAAATGACTAAGTTACCGAAAGCTACATTAAAGTTTCTCCGTGTAAAAGGATATTACTATTTTTGGCGAAAATCCCAAAAATGTCTAATTTCTAGACATGCTTTTTTGGATAATATCGAGTCCTGTAGCAGACATTATATATTAGCAAATATATTAAAAGTAAAAAATTTAGTAATTTTTTGCTTAATGTATATCACTAATTCATTATATACGAAATTAATTATTGGCTTTCGTCGATTATATTGTATAAATCGAATGCCTAATAAATTAAAAATATGAAGCTTTATGTATTTGCTTTCTTAGATGAAGCATGTATTATATTTCCAAAAGAAAACTTCAACCACAAAAGTAGTAATGCAATTTACGATACACAATTCAAATACACATTTAAGGCAATAAATTTCTCCCATAAACACACATTCGGCAATAATATTCTCTTTTTACCAATTGTATATTACAAGCCACGAAACTAAACACATACTTCACCACTAATTTAATCATAATTTTAGAAGATATATGTTAATATTTCTACCCGAATGAAATAATAACTTCACACTACTTGTTTGGACAATGTCAATTTCGAACTAGTACTCTTATAGTTAGCAAGTTCAGATTGCAACCTAGTCCAAGAATTGGTAACACGATACTCCTTCATCAACCATACGTCACGAGAACTATTCTACAACCGTATGTTTCCCACTGTAACTAATTTCCCAATTAAAGAGAGACACGAGTTGGTTAAAGATTCCATGGCCAACTCATCTGCAAAGTTATTTCATCAAACACTACTACGCCGACTCGAAATGTCAGAACTGAACAATGGATATCATTGTCGTCGTTATGTGAGTTGTGCCCGAGTCAATGAACCCCAATTCAAGAAAACTTGACCTCATAACAAATGATCCATATGATAGGCCAAATATTAATTTCTGACAACCTTCGCGACCTCCTTGTTCTAAAAGAAAAATCCTCAGCTTCGGGTGGAGGAAGTAAACCAGAATCATCACATTTTTTTATAGTTATCGAACCTCACAGCCTTGTAATCATCGTTCTCAAGCCCAAATCGCAGCACCAAATGGGCCTTTTGTGAATTAAGGACAGGTTATGATATAGCAAAATGTTTCTTGAAAGAAGGATTCCACAAAAGAATATGTTTCCTAGGTTCCACATACAAGTCATCGAATAAACATATTACACCACGAGTAGAGCCTAAAAATTCAGATGAAAAAACTTTAGGATTTGACAGGAAATTCGAGTTGTAAGGAAGAAACGATGCTCAAAGGTTTAGTTTAAGAGTCTTCAAGGAGCGAATAATGTTCTTGGTTGTCATGTTTAATACAACGACGCCTGTAACAGAGATGAAACAGGGGCTCCTTACAATTGAATTCCATCCTTTGTCTATCGTGTTGCAGCCAACTAAAGTATTGACTGGAAGTCGTACAAGAAATTTTGTGCCATCTCCGGTGGAAAGTCGATAGATATTGTTGTGAACACCAGGATAAAGAGTATGAATTAAGTACCGTGCAGGTTTCTTTTTCCTTTCTTTGATGAATAAGGTCATCCAATTCGTTGAATAAAAATGGGCCCGTGAGAGAAAATCCCCATCAGATATTAAATTAACAGGTAGATTTTTACCGAAATGACTAAGTTATGGGTAGCTACGTTAAAGTTTCTACGTGCAAAATTAAATTACTTTTTTGTGCAAAAATCCAAAAAAAAAGTATAATTTCTAGACATCCGTTTTTGGATCGCCAATTGATCTTGGTGTCCAAATTGGGAATCATGTTGATAATATCGAGTCGTGTAGTAGACATTATATATTAGGAAGTATTGTTAAAAGTCAAAAAATTTATAATTTTGTTCTTAATGTATATCACTAATACATTATATACAAAATTAATATTGGTTTTGTCTATAATAATATATAGACCGGATTCCTAACAAATTAAAATTCTGAAGCTTGATTATTGTGAAATAATTAAAATAAAACAATGCATACTATTAAAATTGAATATACACCAAATATTGCTATTTATGTATTTCCCTTCTAAGATGAAGCCTGTATTCTAATTCCAATAGATAACTTTAACCACCAAAGTAGTAATGCAATTTAAAATACGCTACTCCAACACACATTTAGGGCTGTAAATTTCAACCATGAACACACATTCCGTGCAATGATATTCTCATTTGGCGAATTGTATATAACAACCCATGAAATTAAACACATACTTCACCACTTTATTTAATCATACTTTCAACACATATAACATAATATCTTGCCTGAATGGAATAGTCACTTCACACGACTTGTTTGGAGAATGCCAATTTTGAAGTAGTACTCTTATAGATAGGAAATTCAGATTGCAACCTAGTCCGAGAATTGGTAACACCATACTCCTTCATCAACCACACATCACGAGAACTATTAACCAACCATATGTTGCCCACTGTAAGTTATTTCCCAATTAAAGAGAGACACAAGTTGGTTAAAGATTCCATTGCCAACTGATCTGTCAATGTTATTTCATCAAACACTCTTATGCCGACTCGAAATGTCAGAGCTGAACAAAGGATGTCATTGTCGTAGTTATTTGAGTTGTAGCCAAGCCAATGCAAAACCCAATTCAAGAAAACATGACCTCATAACAAATGATCAATTTGATGCCTAATATTAATTTTTGACAACCTTCGCCACTTCCCTGTTCTAAGAGAAAAATCCTCAGCCTTGGGTGGAGGAGGTATACCAGAATCATCATATTTTTTTATAGTTGTCAAACCTCACAACCTTGTAATCTTCGGTCTCAAGCTCAAATCCCGACACCAAACGGGCCTTCCGTGAATGAAGGATGGGTTTTGGTATAGTAAAATGTTTCTTGAGAGAAAGATTCCACAAAACAACATGTTGCCTAGGTTCCACATAGAAGTCATCGGATAAACATATTACACCACGACAAGAGCCTAAAAGTTAAGATGAAAAAACTTTAGGATTTGACAGGTAATTCGAGTTGTAAGGAAGAAACGATGCTCAATGGTTGAGTTTAAGACTCTTCTAGGAGCAAATAATGTTCTTGTTGTCATGTTTAAAACAACAACGCCTGAGGAGCTGTAGCAGGTTTGTTGGTTTGTAGATGTAGAAGAGATGAAACAGGGGCTCCTTATAATTGAATTCCATCCTTTGTCGATCGTGTTGCAGCCAACTAAAGTATTGACTGGAAGTCGTACGAGAACTTTTGTGCCATCTCCGGTGGAAAATCGTCGGATATTGTTGTTGTAAGGATTTCAATCGAATGAACCGAACAAAATGACCAAATCTAATTAACAAATCAAGCTGAACACACACACAAGATATCACACAGAAGTTTACTTGGTTCAGCTAAGATCAAGGTGATCAAAGCCTACATCCAAGGGGCAAAAGAGTGTGTTTATTCTGCAGAGTTTGAGAGAGAATTACAAGTATGATTTTCATTCTTCTAAGCTATGTAATGTGATTACTAATCAACCTATTTATATGATCGGCAATGAGCTGAAAAACAACCACAAAACGCAGCTCAATTCTGTTACAAAAAACAGAATATTCCAGCAGTGCAAAACTGCTTTTCCCGCCAAAGTTTTCTAACAACTTTGAGCTTTGATTCTGTGCATGGTCATCGAGTTATGGACCACCTGCACCCACAAATCTCCACCTGGTTCATCACTCAATATGCACCTACACTCAACCTGCTCCACGCCTCCACCAGCTCTTCTCAAAGAGCTTTTACCTCCCAACAAGCTGAATCAGTTCCAAGCAATAATTGAATTTGCTGCTTGGTAAGACCTTTGTGATCATATCAGATGGATTGTCTTCTGTAACAATCTTCTTCACAACCACCTCTCCTTTAGCCAGGATTTCTCTCACAAAGTGCAGCTTTATGTCAACATGCTTAGTCCTTTCATGATACATTTGATTTTTGGACAAATGTATAGCACTTTGATTGTCACAGAACACTGTGATTGCCTTCTCTTGCAGTCTCAGTTCTCTTGCAATTTCTTCGAACCACAATGCTTCTTTTACAGCCTCTGTAAGTGCTATGTATTCAGCTTCAGTTTTGGACAAAGCAACCACCTTTTGCAGGCTTGCTTTCCAACTTACTGTGGTGCCAAAACAGTAAAAACATACCTCGTCAAAGACTTTTTAAAGTCTAGACATCCAACATAATCCGAGTCAACAAACCCCTCAATACATTCACCCTCCTTCTGAGCTCCACCAAAGACTAACACTTTGTGCAAAGTAGTCTTCAGATACCTCATGATCTACTTGAGAGCCTTCCAATGTAATTTCCCTGGTTTAGCCATAAATCTGCTCACTATGCTGACAAAATAAGCCAAGTCTGGTCTTGTACAGACCATTGCATACATAAGAGAACCTACTGCACTAGCATATTGTATCTCTCTCATGTATTCTTCTTTTTCTGGAGTGCTAGGAGAATCAGCATTACTCAATTTCATCAGCTGAGTCATAGGAGTAGTAACAGATTTTGCATCTGTCATGCCAAAATTTTCAAGTATTTTCCTGAGATAATCTTCTTGAGAAAGATAGAACAAACCCTTGCCTCTTTCTCTTCTGATTTCCATCCCCAAAATCTTATTTGCAGAGCCCAAATCCTTCATCTCAAACTCACATTTTAACTGTGACTTGATGGCAACAATCTCTTCTCTGCTATTGCTCACCAGTAGAATATCATCCACATATAGCAGAAGAATTGCAAAAACTCCATTTGATCTGAACTTAAAGTATACGCAGTTATCAAACTTGCTCCTTTGAAACCCTATTCTAGTCATGAATTCATCAAACCTCATGTTCCACATCCTAGGTGACTGCTTCAAGCCATAGAGAGATCTGTTCAGTTTCCATACTAGATTCTCTCTTCCCTTCTCAGTGCATCCCTCAGGTTGTTTCATGAATATCTCTTCATCAAGTTCTCCATACAAGAAAGCTGTTTTGACATCCATTTGCTCAAGTTCCAGATCAAACCTTGCTACCATTGACAGTAAGATTCTAATGGATCTGTGCTTCACCACTGGTGAGAAGACATCATTGTAATCTATGCCCGCTCTTTGTGTAAACCCACGAGCCACCAGTCTTGCCTTATATCTACTTTTCTCAACTCCAGGAATGCCTTGTTTCCTCTTAAACACCCATTTACAACTCACAACTTTAGAACCTGCAGGTTTTTCTTTCAACTCCCAAGTATTGTTTTTCTTTAGAGAATTCATCTCCTCTTTAATTTCTTCTATCCATTTATGCTTATCTTTTCCTTTTATTGCCTCCTGATAGTGTCTTGGCTCCTCATTCAACACTTCACTCGCAGCAACAAGTGAATAAGCTAAAAGATCAGCATATCAATACCTGATTGGTGGTTTGATGTGCCTTCTTATTCAATCCCTTGTAAGTAGATAAGATTCATCCTCTTGATGTTCAGAGGGTTCATCTTGCACATCATTTTCCGCCTGATATTCTTCATTCAACAACCAAGTACCAGGTTGAGATACAATTCCTTCAGAACTATGCTCCACCTCAATCTGTTGTTTCTCACTGGTTTTGTGTCTCTGTGTAGTAGTCTCGGTGGTTTCTTGTGAGACTTGCCTCTTGTGTGCCATCTCGTCTTCCTTAAACACCACATCCCTACTCACAATACATTTTCTGAATCCAGGCTCTAAGCACGAGAGCTTATAGCCTTTTACTCCATCAGGATATGCAATAAACATGCACTTCAATGCTCTTGCCTCCAGTTTGTCCTGCTTAATGTGAGCATAAGCAATACAACCGAAAACTCTCAACCTCTCCAAGTTTGGTGCATGACCTGGCCAAACTTCTTCAGGTGTTTTCATATTCAGAGCTGTTGAAGGGCATCTATTTATCAGATAAGCAGCTGTATTAACAGCTTCAGCCCAGAATGTCTTTGGCAATGATGCACTGTGTAGCATGCATCTCACTCTTTCCAAAATGGTTCTATTGGACCTCTCAGCCAAACCATTTTGCTGAGGTGTACTTGCTACTGTCCTGTGCCTCACTATTCTATTCTTGCTACATAAATCATTGAATTCAGCAGAACAAAACTCCAAACCATTGTTTGTTCTAAGTCTCTTAACCTTTCTCTCAGTTTGATTCTGAACCAACCATTTCTTGAAAGTTTCAAACACTTCATTTTTTGTTTTCAGAGTATATAGCCATATTTTCCTTGAGTAGTCATCAACCAAGCACAGAAAGTACCTTCCACCTGAATGAGAAGGTGTTCTTGAAGGCCCCCACAGATCAGCATGTATGTAATCCAAAGTTCCCTTTGTTCTTTGTGTTGCAGCAGAGAAACTTGTCTTGTTTGCCTTCCCATACACACAATCTTCACAGAATTCCAGATTTTCAAGCTTCTCCGAGCCTAGAAGACCTTGCTTGCTCACTTACATGGCCAAGTCTCGTGTGCCACAGTCTCTTTCTCACTTACATGGCCAAGTCTCGTGTGCCACAGTTGTACTTTGCTATGTATTGCTACTGATGCAGGTGCTGCAGAACCTGGAGCTACCATTCCTTCAAGAATGTATAATCCATTTGTTCTGTTTCCTTTAAGCACCACCACAGATCCTTTTAATACCTTCAGGATACCATTTTTGCAGTTGAACTCAAAGCCCTTCTTATCAAGTTCACCAAATGATATGAGATTTCTTTTCAACTCTGGAACATATCTCACATGCTGTAAAAGCCTATGTTCATCATGCATCCTGAACCTAACTGATCCATTTCCAACAATCTTACACGGTTTGTTATTCCCTAGCAATACATAACCACTCTCCTGTTCAGCATACTTCTCAAACCATGTTCTGTTTGGTGTCATGTGGAAAGAGCAACCAGAGTCTATCATCCATTCAACCTCAGGGTTCTTATCTGACACGATAAGAACATCAGCTGACTCATAGCAATCCAGAGCTATAGCAGTATCACCAGATTCACCTGGTTTTTCAGAGATTTACTTGTTTTTCAATCTCTCGGGACAGAATCTCCTTATATGTCCTTCTTTATGACAATGATAACATTTCCTTTCAGTGCTATCACCCTTGCTTTGAGATTCCTCATTCTTCTTCTTTTTATTTTCTCTCTTATCATTCTTTCCATTCCTTCCCTTCACTATCAATCCCTCACCAACACCAGAAGCCTTAGCATCATTTCTTTCATTCAACTCTTTTAAGTTTAGTGCCTATTCCACTTCATTCAATGTCAGAGATTCTCTTCCATAGATCAGAGTTTCTCTAAAATGATTATGAGACTTAGGCAAGGAACTCAACAATAATAGGGCCTGATGTACATCATCTAAGCTAACATCAATGTTTTCTAGATCTAAGATCAGTTTATTGAATGCATCCATTTGTTCATCAATAGATTTATCATCTTGCATCTTAAAAGAGTATAATGCTTGCTTTAGATAGAGGCGATTTACCAGTGACTTTGTCATGTACAAGCTCTCAAGCTTTAGCCACACTGCAGCTGCACATTTCTCCTTAGAAACTTGCCTCAACACCTTACCTCCAAAGCTCAAAATAATCGCACTGTGAGCCTTCTCCAGGATCATCTTCTTCGCCTTTTCATCCATGTATTTGTCCATGGATGATTCATCAAGTGCTTCGACTGGTCCCTGTTGCACAAGGAGAGCTTGCATCTTCACACGCCAGAGTCCAAAATCATTTAAACCGGTGAATTTCTCCACATCATACTTTGTTGACGCTAGATTGATTGATCCACATTCACCGCACCAATTTGTAAGGATTTCAATCGAATCAACCGAACAAAATGACCAAATCTAATTAACAAATCAAGTTAAACACACGCACAAGATATCACACAGAAGTTTACTTGGTTCAGCTAAGATCAAGGTGATCAAAGCCTACATCCAAGGGGCAAAAGAGTGTGTTTATTCTGCAGAGTTTGAGAGAGAATTACAAGTTAGATTTTCAATCATCTAAGCTAAGTAATGTGATCACTAATCAACCTATTTATATGATCGACAATGAGCTGAAAAACAACCACAAAACGCAGCTCAATTCTATTACAAAAAACAGAATATTCCAGCAGTGCAAAACTGCTTTTCCCGCCAAAGTTTTCTAACAACTTTGAGCTTTGATTCTGTGCATGGTCATCGAGTTATGGACCACCTGCACCCACAGTTGTGAACACCAGGATCAAGAGCAGGAATTTAGTACCGTGCGGGTTTCTTTTTCCTTTCCTAGATGAATAGGGTCATCCAATTCCTTGAATAAAAATGGGCCCGTGAGAGAAAATCCTGATCAAATATTAAATTAACAGGTAGATTTTTACCGAAATGACTAAGTTATGGGTAGCTACATTAAAGTTTCTACGTGTAAAATGAAATTACTATCTTGGGCAAAAAGCCCAAAAATGTCTAATTTCTAGACATGCGTTTTTGGATCGCCAATTGATCTTGGTGTTCAAATTTTGAATCGTGTTGATAATATCGAGTCGTGTAGCAGACATTATATATTAGGAAATATTATTAAAAGTGAAAAATTTAGTAATTTTGTTCTTAATGTATATCACAAATACATTATATACCAAATTAATATTGGCTTTCGTCTATAATAGTATATAGACCGAATTCTTAACAAATTAAAATTATGAAGCTTGATTATTGTGAAATAATGAAAATAAAATAATGCATACTATTAAAATTGAATATACACCAAATATTGCTATTGATGTATTTCCCTTCTAAGATGAAGACTGTATTCCAATTACAAAAGACAACTTCAACTACCAAAGTAGTAGTGCAATTTACAATAAGCTACTCCAACACACATTTAGGGAAGTAAATTTGAACCACAAACACACATTCCCTGCAATGATATTCTCATTTGGCGAATTGTATATAACAACCCATGAAACTAAACACATATTTCACCACATTATTGATTCATACTTTCAACACATATAACATAATACTTTTACCTGAATGGATTAATCACTTGACACGACTTGTTTGGAGAATGAAAATTTCGAAGTAGTACTCTTACGGTTAGCAAGTTCTGATTGCAACCTAGTCTAAGAATTGGTAACACCACACTCCTTCATCAACCATACACCACGAGAACTATTAACCAACCGTATGTTGCCCACTGTAAGTTATTTCCCAATTAAAGAGAGACACAAGCTGCTTAAAGATTCCAGTGCCAACTGTTCTGGCAATTCTATTTCATCAAACACTCCTATGCCGACTCGAAATTTCAGAGTTGAACAACGGATATCATTGTCGTCGTTACTTGAGCTGAGGCCAAGCCAATGCAAACCCAATTCAAGAAACATGATGTCATAAAAAATGATCAATTTGATGCCTAATATTAATTTCCGACAACCTTCGCCACCTCCCTGTGCTAAGAGAAAAATCCTAAGCCTTGGTGGAGGAGGTATGCCAGAATCGTCACATTGTTTTATAGTTATCAAACCTCACAGCCTTATAATCATCGTTCTCAAGCCCAAATCTCGGCACCAAATGGGCCTTTTGTGAATTAAGCATGGGTTTTGGTATAGCAAAATGTATCTTGAAAGAAGGATTCCACAAAATAATATGTTGCCTAGGTTCCACATAGAAGTCATCGAATAAACATATTACACCACGACAAGAGCCTAAAAATTCAGATGAAAAAACTTTAGGATTTGACAGGAAATTCGAGTTGAGAGGAAGACCCGATGCTCAAAGGTTTACTTTAAGAGTCTTCAAGGAGAGAATAATGTTCTTGGTTGTCACGTTAAATACAACAACTCCTGAGGAGCAGTAGCAAGTTTGTTGGTTTGTAGAGGTAGAAGAGATGAAACAGGGGCTCCTTATAATTGAATTCCATCATTTGTCGATCGTGTTGCAGCCAACTAAAGTATTGACTGGAAGTCGTACGAGAACTTTTGGGCCATCTCTGGTGGAAAGTCGTTGGATATTGTTGTGAACACCAGCATCAAAAGCAAGAATTTAGATCCGTGCGGGTTTCTTTTTCCTTTCTTTGATGAATAAGGTCATTCAATTCGTTGAATAAAAATGGGCCCATGAGAGAAAATCCCCATCAGATATTAAATTAACAGATAGATTTTTACCGAAATGACTAAGTTATGGGTAGCTACATTAAATTTTCTACGTGTACAATGAAATTACTGTTTTGGGCAAAAAGCCCAAAAATGTCTAATTTCTAGACATGCGTTTTTGGATCGCCAATTGATCTCGGTGTCCAAATTGGGAATCATGTTGATAATATCCAGTCGTGTAGCAAACATTATCTATTAGGAAATTTTGTTAAAAGTAAAAAATTTAATAATTTTGTTCTTAATATATATCACTAATACATTATATACAAAATTAATATTGGTTTCGTCTATAGTAGCATATGGACCGAATTCTTAACAAATTAAAATTATAAAGCTTGATTATTGTGAAATAATTAAAACTAAAATAATGCATACTACTAAAACTGAATATACACCGAATATTGCTATTTATGTATATGCCTTGTAAGATGAAGCCTGTATTCTAATTCCAAAAGAAAACTTCAACCATAAACACACATTCCGTGCAACGATATTCTCATTTGGCGAATTGTATATAACAACCCATGAAACTAGACACATACTTCACCACATTATTGATTCATACTTTCAACACATATAACATAATATTTTTACCTGAATGGAATAATCACTTGACACGACTTGTTTGGAGAATGCCAATTTCGAAGTAGTACTCTTACGGTTAGCAAGTTCAGATTGCAACCTAGTCTAAGAACTGGTAACACCATACTCCTTCATCAACCATACATCACGAGAACTATTAACCAACCGTATGTTGCCCACTGTAAGTTATTTCCCAATTAAAGAGAGACGCAAGTTGGTTAAAGATTCCATTTCCAACTGATCTGGCAATGTTATTTCATCAAACACTCTTATGCCGACTCGAAATGTCAGAGCTGAAAAATTGATATCAATGTCGTCATTATTTGAGTTGTGGCCATGCCAATGCAAAACCCAATTCAAGAAAACATGACCTCATAACAAATGATCTCTTTAATGCCTAATATTAATTTCCGACAACCTTCGCCACCTCCCTGTTCTAAGAGAAAAATCCTCAGCCTTGGGTGGAGGAGGTAAACCAGAATCATCCCATATTTTTACAGTTATCGAACCTCACAGCCTTGTAATCATCGTTCTCAAGCCCAAATCCCGGCACCAAATGGGCCTTTTGGGAATTAAGGACGGGTTTTGGTATAGCAAAATGTATCTTGAAAGAAGGATTCCACAAAAGAATATGTTGCCTAGGTTGAACATAGAAGTCATCGAATAAACATATTACTCCACGACAAGAGCCTAAAAATTCAGATGAAAAAACTTTAGGATTTGACAGGAAATTCGAGTTGTGAGGAAGAAACGATGCTCAAAGGTTTAGTTTAAGAGTCTTCCAGGAGCGAATAATGTTCGTGGTTGTCATGTTTAATACAACAACGCCTCAGGAGCAGTAGGAGGTTTGTTGGTCTGTAGAGGTTCAAGGTGTTCGATGGGCCGGGCTGGGCCGGCCCGATTTCAAACACGCCCCGCCAGCCCGGACCGCATTGGACCGGGCCGGGCCAATTTTATGTCCGAACCGGGCCCAGGCTCGGTCCCGACCCGGTTTTTTAAAATTTCTGTTTTTTTTTAGTTTCCTTGTATTTATAATGCTGAAAAAAAATTACACAATGATGAAATAAATTCGTAATTATTATTCTGCCTTCAACCAAAGTCATAAATAGTAAATTACAAAAGAGAGTGAAATGATATTCGATGAAATAAAACATAAAAGGTGATCTTAGTAAAAAAATCTAATGAAAAAACATACAAACTAAGCTAGTAAAATGATTAAATGACTCTACATTCTTGTGGAAAAAAAAAACATAAAAGGATAATTTAGTAAAAAAAAGTGCAATTTTAAAAAATACATAAAAAGTTAACGTTAAAAGAAAATAATCAAAGTGTTAGACCGGTGAGGTCGATATGAACTTCTTTATCTGTGATCTCATAAATACTTGGCACCTTTTTGAGATTTGCTTCACGCCATGCCTGGTCCAAACCATTCTTCCAAATCGTACAAAATTTGATCGATTTTGGTGTTAATCGAGTTCTGTGGTCCGTGATCAAGTTCTTTCCGTGACTAAAACAAGATTCTGCTGCAACTGTAGACATTTGAACCATTAGCAAATCACGTGCTACACGAGCAATAACTGGGTACGCGCTCTCGCTATTCTTCCACCATTGCAGTAAGTCGAATTTCACACCATCTTCTTCCTCTTCTGGTACCCTGTTTAGATTATAGTTGAACTCTTCGAACCCATTCTCTGTTGATGTCCGAGTCCTCTTGCTACCAAGCGTCATTTTAATTAGACTTTTCATCTTGCTAGTGGATGATTGATTTTCTCGAGAAGCACGTTGGCGTTGAGGAGTTGATGGGCCGCGGTAGTACAATTGGTGGAGTTGTTTAAATACCCCCATTATTCGAGCCCTTTCATCATCTTCATCAAATGCTATACTCAAAGAATCATAGTACATTTTTAGAAGTACAATGCAAGAATTTAATCTTATCCGAGGATCTAAACATGTATATAAGATGGCAACTTCGGGCACTTTTCTATAATATTTCAACCATTTGGCCTCCATTGCCCGAACTATCATTGAAACTTCTATTTCAGGTGGGGCTGTGTCATCGTCAGTTTCTGGATCCAAACCTATTGTAGGATTATCCCCTACATGATATTCCAATTCCTGCCTAAACTTTCAAATAATTGCACAATATTTACTAAATGCATCAACATATCATTTGAAGTGGGTTTGTAAACCTTTGACATTGCTTTCGTAACTTTGTCAAACTTTTTTAAAAAAGGTGCAATTACTTTACAAACTCTCCAATCTTCGGGATCACATTGAGGAGCACCAATGTGCACGTGACTTTGACAGAAAACAGTGATAGCAGTTTCCGATGGCAATGCATCAAGTATCATTTTATATGTTGAGTTCCACCTCTGTGGAGTATCTAGATAAGGTTTTTTAAATGGTTCTTTCATACTCTGGCACATCGTTCAAAATATGACAGTCTAGCTGGGCTAACTTTGATATAAGTCAAACAGCTTCTTAAATTTTGTATAGGTTTGGCCACCGAATGTAAACCGTCTTTCACACATAAATGTAAAATATAACAAATGCATCTAACATGAAATACGCTACCGTTAAGTATTAGATGAAGCATTTGTTTCAAAGATCCTATAGCACTATTGTTGTTGCTAGCATTATCTAAACTAATGCTCATTATTTTACCTTCTATGTTGTATTCCTCGAATGTATCCGTTAAGGCTTTACAAATTACTGGACCCGTATGGGGGTATTCTAAGTCTATAAACTCGATTGTTCTTGTACGCATCATCCATTCAGGATCTATCCAATGTGCAGTTACATACATATAACTTGAACTACCTACAGATTGCCACAAATCTGATGTGAAAGAAATTCTCGCATCCAAGTTCCCTAACATCAATTTGAGTTCCTCATTATATTTTATATATTGATTATAACCATCCCTAAAGCATGTATGTCTACTAACGAATTTAGCATCAAGACAAAAGGCACGATGTACCCATTTTTCTACTAATTTGTTTTCCGCAAACGTGAAAGGCAAATCATTTTGAACAATAAACTCAGCAGTGGCAATACGAGCAATTTCATCGTTATACCTGAATGGCGCCCTAGGCCCTTGCGCACCGGTCCGAGAGCTCTCGCCTTGTGCACTCACCCGTTCTTGATGATCCGACCGCTGCAAATGTCTAGACAACGTGCTTGTACCACTATTTTTCTGAAATTTGAATACAGCCTGACAAATTTTGCAAGTAGCCATCTGGTTGGCAGCATCCTTCTCGAAAAATGCCCACACTTTGGATGTTAATTTTGTTGTACGAGAAGAAGGAGGTGGTTGAAAATCAGGTGCCTCATCAAGTTCCTCCTCGGCATCATAAGGTGGTTGAGAATCATCCAAATTTGTATCTCCTCCTTGAGATTGTGGAATATCAAAATTCAAACGTCGATTATATTCCATAATCTCCTGTGTGCTTGCTGTTTGTACGTTACGCATTTCCTCCCGTACTTCAGTGTTGGACCACGGTTCAACAAATTGTTGGTTCACCCAGGTTTAATTTAAGTCCACTGAGTAGCCCCTCTCGATTGGAACACCTTCCATTCCCTGATGTGAACTACCTGGACCTTGATGAACAAATGGTGCACAATCTTGTGGAACAGGTGCTGTTCTGTATCCACTTTGATCACTTTCTTCATCTGAAGAAACATAACTACCACGCCTTGACATTATAAGATTTTTTTTTTAAACTTTAGAACAATTGGTAGAACACAATAAAGTAATAAAAATTAAGAGGTAATTGCTACAATATTGGGATTAAAATGAGTAAGTAGGAAGAAATTGGAGAGGTTTTAGAATAAGTAGAAGTGTGGTAGTGAAAAAATGAAAAGAGTGAGGAGGTATTTATAGTTAGGAAAAAGGGGAGGGGGTCTAAAAATAAAACAAAAAAAAAAAATATAGGCAAAATTGGCGTTCGAGGGCAGCCGTTGGCTGCCTCCCAACGGCAATTTTGCCTTCACTTTTTTTTTTTTTTTTTAAATTGGGCCTCCATTAATTTGGCCCAAATAAAAATTTTGGGCCAAAAAAAAATGTTTTTTTCTTGGCCCGTTATTATTCGGCCCAGGACCGGATTTGGGACCAGATTTGGCCCGGTCCCCTAAAGTGGGCCAGTCCCGGGCTACCAATGTCGGGCCCGGTCCGGGCCTGGGCCGGTTTTTTCCGGGCTGGGCCGGGCCAAACCGGCCCAGTGAACACCTTGAGTAGAGGTAGAAGAGATGAAACAGTGGCTCCTTATATTTTGAATTCCATCCTTTGTCGATCGTGTTGCAGCCAACTAAAGTATTGACTGGAAGTCGTACGAGAACTTTTGTGCCATCTCCGGTGGAAAGTAGTCGGACATTGTTGTGAACACGAGTATCACGAGCAAGAATTTAGTACCATGCGGGTTTCTTTTTCCTTTCTCTGATGAATAAGGTCATCCAATTCGTTGAATAAAAATGGGTCTGTGAGAGAAACTCACCATCAGATAGTAAATTAACATGTAGATTTTTACCTAAATGACTAAGTTATGCGTAGCTACATTAAAGTTTCTACGTGTAAAATGAAATTACCATTTTGGGCAAAAAGCCCAAAAATGTCTAATTTCTAGACATGCGTCTTTGGATTGCCAATTGATCTTGGTGTTCAAATTGTGAATCATCTTGATAATATCAATTCATGTAGCAGACATTATATATTAGGAAATATTATTAAAAGTAAAGAATTTAGTAATTTTGTTCTTAATGTATATCACTAATACAATATATACAAAATTAATATTGCTTTCGTCTATAATATTATATAGAACGAATTCTTAACAAATTAAAATTATGAAGAATGATTATTGTGAAATAAGTAAAATAAAATAATGCATACTATTAAAATTGAATATACACCAAATACTGCTATTTTTGTATTTCCCTTCGAAGATGAAGCTTGTATTCTAATTCCAAAAGAAAATATAGCAATGGGGTCAAAAAAATTACTCACCTTTGCTATATTTCCGGTGAGTATTGATCAATGGCTACAGAAATTTTTTTAACAAACTTTTGTTACTATTGGCCTTGTAGGCATAAAGTTATGTCAGCAATGGCTACAAATTAATTACTCACCAACATTGGTGCCAAGAAAATCAGTCACCACGTAGGGTCACCATGCAATAATATTAAAACAAAATAAAAATATAAAGAAAGGGATGGCGTCCGATTATTTTGACGCCACCCTTTTTTGTTTTTCTTTTTTTAAAAAGGCGTGGCATCAGAACAATCGGACGCCATGCCTTGTTTTGTTTTTCTTCTTCTAAAACGTGGCGACAGAAAAATCGGACCCCACGATTGTACATTGGTGACTGATTATTTTGACACCACGGTCTGTTTTTTTTTCCAAAAAAAAAACCTGTGGTGTCAAAATAATCTGACCCCACGGTTTTTTATTTATTTTTTTTTTAAATCGTGGTGACTGATTATTTTGACACCACAATTCCGAAAATTTAAAAAAAAAAAAAAGAAAATTGGTGGCAGATTTATCGCCACTTTTTTTTGGCAAAATTTCAATTTTTTCAATTTGGTGGGCTTTTTCCCTCCACTTTATTATATATACATATATAATTAATAATATACCAACACACACACATATATATATATATATATATGTGTGTGTGTGTGTGTGTGTGTGTGTGTGTGTGTGTGTATCTATATAACATCCAAAAGAAAAAGGGTGATAGAGGAGAGGATTTTCGGATTTTAGAGTGAGATTTTAGGATTCTTTTTAGGGAGATGAGAGGATTTTCGGATTTCTTAGGGAGAGGGGAGGATCTTTTGATTTTAGAGTGAGATTTTAGGATTTGTTTAGGGAGAGATGATTTTGAGATTTTTTGAGGGAGAGGAGAGGATTTTCGGATTTTTTGAGGGAGAGGGGATGATTTTCGGATTTTTGAGGGAGAGAAAATGAAGAGATGAATTTTGTGAAAAATGGGATGTTTTTATAGATATATGAAATTGTGGATTGTGGCCCCAATGGGGTTAAAAAAATTAAGACACCATTGATATCACATGGATTGTGCTTTTGTGGGGTCAAAAACATCTGTCACCATGTGTGAACATGTTGACTGATTTTTTTGACCCCACAAACTTTAAAGCAATGGTGATTGATTTTCTTGGTCCCACACCTAGCAATAAATAAATCTGTCACCATTGCTTATCTATGGTGACAGATTTTTTCGAAGCTATGCAGATATTACACTCATATCACAGATTTCTTATGTTCTTCCATCATTTCCCCCATTTTCTTCCATTTTCACCCATTTTCATCCCCAAAAACGTCCATCTCCCTTTTTTTGTTTTTCAACAAACTCTCCAAAAATGTGCTTAGACTCTACTGCTCACAATTCTCGGCAATTAGAAGGTAATTTTAATACATTTACTGTGTTTTGTTGGCTTTATTTTACTTGCTTAAATTTAGTTATTTATTTAGTTAAAATTATTATGTTTTAGCATGCAATTTAATTATTCAAATACAATAGTTCAATCTTCCCTCAATTCCCGTTCCTGATAACAGTTCAGTACCTCCCGCAGACGACAAAATTCAGCAAGTGGATGATGTATACGAAGAGGATGAGAAGGAAGAATATGGCGATATAAATGACGAGGTTGGCGATGATTCCGGCCCTGAAAATGACAACATCGATGATGACCCTAATTATGTTTATTAGATTTATCATTTTGATTTCAACGTGTAATGTATGTATTTTCATTGAATTGATGATGAGACGATTGTGCGAACTTATGGACTACTTTTAGTATTTACCAAAAACATCTATTTAAAATCTAAGAGGAAAGAAATAACCATTCAACAACACCTTAATTAATAATTTAATTTAAAACTACTAAAATTGTTAGTAACTAAAAAGTTACACATTTAAACATTACAAAAAAGTAAATAAATGTTCAACGAATTATACGAAAGGTCAAGTGGGAATCCAGTGGGATCGGGGCCACCTGTGCTACCGGCGGGTAACTCCCGGGTTGATGATACTGAGTAATCCCTGTCTCTGGCTGGTGAAGAGTGTAAGTCCCTTGTGGCCATCTGCGCGCGCTGCTCGTTGAATTGACTCAACATGGCATGCTGATCGGGAAACGTAAGCTGCACATGCTGACTCATCCCACCCTGGTAGAGTGTTGAGTTTACTCTTGCCATGAACGACTCGTACACACTAAATCTCTCCTTCTGGCTCAGTAACTCTTCCTCCAATCCCGCGATTCGTTCATCTCTAGGATCGTAGCAGTTGTTGCTCGTTGACGCCCAGCTGTGGTCCTTCCATTTTGGGTGCGCCCTTACATCTAACCACGCGTACTCTGCATCCCCATGCGTCGGAACACCTGAAAATCAGAACATGTATTTTTATCAAGTTTCAAACATTAATAGTGTATGCAGATATAGAATGCATCACAACACTTAAACAGTAAAGTTTTAATTACCAGGCATCATGTTCTAGTTTGGGCCCCCTAACGCATCCGACCACAGCTGCAGATCTAATGTAGGCCACTATACATCCTGATATGACGCTTCTAGTCCCGCGACATATTTATCCTTGTTATAAAATTAAATATACGAAGTCAATATTTCATTTAGTAAAAATGAATATTTAAAACTGTCACTTTAATTGATCAAGGTTGAAATTACTTACATACACCCTCTCATCCTTCTGGTTTGTCCACTGCTCTCGTTCGTCCTGAAGCTTTTTGCACTATCCCGCCTTCCAGGCATCATGGAGCTTCACATCATCTGGGCTCCCCCCTGTATCTTCCACCTGATAAATCACACAGAAGTGTCGGTTAGATCACTAAGTTAAAAATAAATAAACACTAATAGATAATTATACTTATATTAAATACATACCATTTTTTTCATTACTCTTTCTATGCTCCTCGACCCGCCAAACCACGTTGATTCCTTGTTTGTGGCCTTGTTTTCCTTTGCAATCGCACTCCGTTTCTGGGCCGCCTCAGACTGCCAGTGACAAATGTAAGCCGGGACATATTCTTTGTGCATCCAATATCTCTGAATCCTCCTCGGAGTAGGATTGCTCGTGTTGTGCTCCCAATATTTCTTAGCACGATGCACTTCAAAACTGAATCTCTTGGAACAAATGATGTGGTAGGTTCTGTTGATCCTTACAGCGTCCCGCTCACTCCACTAATACGTAGCCTGAAATTTAAGAATCGATCACAAGTAGTTAATATAGTAATAAAGCATATAATGTTAAATTATACTTCATGAAATTATGGCAAAGTGTAAATACCACAAATCTATCCCAAGTCTCCTGACGATCATCCGCCGACAAACCCGCGTACGTGAGGTACGGTCCATTACAATGCGCCTTCAGATTTGTGTTGATTGTGCTAACCAACCTGTTACTGCATTTAATCTCCCGAGTGCGAGGGTTGACATAAAGTCTCGTCCTCAGGGAACGGTCTGCGGGGGATGCTTAGGAAGAGTCCCCCCGCGATACACAACACCATCAACCTCCATTTGACCCCCCTCCTCGCCACCATCACCGGCACCCGCCTCCTCGTTCCCCACTGGACCATCCGCACCATCACCTCCTTGCTCCACATCATCCCCTAGATGGACCCCCTTTGTATCTCGTCGTAAAGCACTCACGGTGCCTGTTGAAGCTACACCCGCTGATCCTGATAACTGACCATCGGCATCTGCTGGTAGGCTACCTCCAGTAGCTCTTGATGCCGAATAACGAGGTGAAACCAATCTATCCGCCTGAGGTCGTTGCCCCTAACTATGGAACGACATGGACTGTCGTGGATCTAACTGGTCGCCTGTCTGACCTACCATCCCCTTCATCCCGCCTACGTGCGCTGCCATCCCATGCATCCCGCCTACGTGCCCTGCAATCCCCTGCATCCCGCCTACGTGGCCCACCATCCCCTGCATTGGGTTGGATGCCCCCTAAAATAGTCCGAGGACAACATTTGTCGGCTTCTGCAGCAAGTTAGTATATGGACATGTTGCATTCAGGGTATATGCTCCAATCCTTCCTTCCTGCGACGTACTGCTGGGGTTCTGCCTCAACGCCTGAAACACCCTATGATTTTGCATGTTATACGGTGCAGTGACAACGTGCTATCTAGATGATGTGCCTGTGTTTGCTCTTGACTTGCCTTTGCCGTTGCCTTGCCCCTGTTGCGAGGGATCGATCTCTCGTCTATGTGTCATTTCTTATATAGTAACACAAATAATTGTTAATAAACATCATATATTACATTTGACGCTCCAATAAAAAGATACACATGATTACTGATTATGTAATAACAATCATAAAAGTGTTAATTACTAATATGCTCATGACATTTAATTTAACTACAAATTTAATTTTGCTATTTTATGCTAAATTTTAATTTTTTCCTAAATTCCGTAATATTTCTTGACTTTTCCTATTTTTTATAACAAAATTCCAACACTTTTACTAAAACCATCCTAATTACTACTAATTATAGAATGAGTACACATATATAATCACGATTTACCTAGCTAAACTTAATTACTAATTAATTTTAATCAAATTACTAAGAATTTTATAATTTTATTACTAATTATACAATAATTGTCATAAAAGTGTTAATTACTAATATAATCATGAGGCATTTTTTTATACTAAAAATCTAATTTTCATATGTTATCCTAAATTTGAATTTTATCCTAAATTCCATAATATTTCTTAACTTTTCCTAATTTTTAAAACAAAATTCCAACACTTTTACTAAAACTATCCTAATTAAAATGAAATTCTCCTAATTACTACTAATTATAAATAAGTACACATATATAATCATGATTTACCTACCTAAACTTAATTACTAATTTATTTTACTCAAATTACTATGAAATTTATAGTTTATTTACTACTTATACAATAATTGTCATCAAAGTGTTAATTACTAATGTAATCATGCCGTTTAATTTAACTACAAATTTAATTTTGCTATTTTATGCTAAATTTTATTTTCTCCTAAATTCCATAATATTTCATAACTTTTCCTAATTTTTATAACAAAATTCCATCACTTTTACTAAAACTATCCTAATTAAAGTGAAATGTTCCTAATTACTACTAATTATAAAATGAGTACACATAATGTTGTCCTAATTACACATTAATTATCTAATAACAAATATTTAAGACATGCATGCATGCTTAAAATTTTAATTAACACCAATAATTGCATAAACAAATATATAAAATGCTAAATATTTAATAAAAAATATAAAACAAGCAAATATTCAATAGATACTATATTTCGCTCACAAATACTCATAAACATAACAATATCAACATATATAATGCATACAAATTAATTAAGAAAAAATAGAAAAATTTAAGAAATCAAAAACATACAATTCAACCATAGAAAATCGATTCTTTTTTTGCATAATAGTGTTCTCCAAACAATATACAAGAACATACCTTAATTAATTGTTGAATTTAGAGAGGAGTTGAGTGGATTTAAAAAAAAATTTTAGGATTTTGTGTAGGGCCGAGCTTGGGTGGGGTTGGGGATGATGGAAATGGGAGAAAAAGAAAGAAAAGAAGGAAAAGAAGAGAAAGAATTAAAAAAAAAAAAAAAAATTGTACACAAGGCTTAACAGGCCAGATCATGAGATCTAGCCCGTCAGTCGTTGATCACGGTGATCAACGGCTCTCATTTGTGGCTTCCAAAATATCGGACGCCACAAATGAGTGGACCAGATCATGCCACTCGGCATGATCTGGGCGGCTGACGCGTGGCGTCCAAATTATTGGACGCCGCGCGTGCTGTCGGATTCCTCTAAATTATTTTATCACCATTGTTTCCAATGGTGACTGATTATTTTCACTCGATGCTTGGTGAAAGATTATTTTCTCACCAATGCTGGCTACAATTTTTTTGGACTCCATTGAATTAATTTCTGTTCCTACATGGCTAAATATATTAATCACTCACCATATTTTTGACCCCATTGCCTTATATTCTTGTAGTGAAAGTACTGTGCAATTTACAATACGCTACTCAAACACACATTTAGTGCAATAAATTTCATCAATAAACACACATTCGTGCAATAATATTCTCATTTGGCGAATTGTATATAGCTAGCCATGAAACTAAACACATACTTCACCATTATTTAATCATACTCTCAACAGACATAACATACATTTTTTACCTGAATGGAATAATCACTTGACACGACTTGTTCGGACAATTGCAGTTTCGAAGTAGTACTCTTATGGTTAGCAAGTTCAGATTGCAACCCAGTCCAAGAACAGGTAATACCATACTCCTTCATCAACCATACATCATGAGAACTATTAACCAACCGTATGTTGCCCACTGTAAGTAGTTTCCCAATTAAAGAGAGACAAAAGTTGGTTAAAGATTCCATTGCTAACTTATCTGGCAATGTTATTTCATCAAACACTATTATGCCAACTCGCAATGTCAGAGTTGAACAATGGATATCAATGTCGTCGCTATGTGAGTTCTGGTATTGCCAATGCAAAAGCCAATTCAAGAAAACATGACCTCATAACAAATGGTCAATTTGATGCCTAATATTAATTTCTAACAACCTTCGCCACCTCCCTGTTGTAAGAGAAAAATCCTCATACTTGGGTGGAGGAGGTAATCCAGAATAATCACATTTTTTTTATAGTTATCAAACCTCACAACCTTGTAATCATCGTTCTCAAGCCCAAATCCCGGCACCAAATGGGCCTTTTGTGGATTAAGGATGGGTTTTGGTATAACAAGATGTTTCTTGAGAGAAGGATTGCACAAAACAATACGTTGCCTAAGTTCCACACATAAGTCATCGAATAAACATATTACACCGCGACAAAACCCTAAAATTCACAAGTAAAAACTTTAGGATTTGATAGGAAATTCGAGTTGTGAGGAAGAAGCGATGCTCTAAGGTTTAGTTTCTTTTTCCTTTCATTGATGAATAAGGTCATCCAATTCGTTGAACAAAAATGGGTCCGTCAGAGAAAATCCCCATGAGATAGTAAATTAACGGGTAGACTTTTACCTAAATGACTAAGTTATAGATAGCTACATTAACGTTTCTACGTCAAAAATTAAATTACTATTTTGGGCAAAAAGCCCAAAAATGTCTAGTTTCTAGAATTGTGTTTTTGGATCGCCAATTGATCTTCGTGTTCAAATTGTGAATCACGTTGATAATATCAGATGTGTAGCAGACATTATATATTAGGAAATATTATTAAAAGGAAAAAATGTAGTAATTTTGTTCATAATGTATATCACTAATACATTATATAACAAAATTAATATTGGCTTTTGTAACAGCCTGAAAAATATTAAAACCTGAAAATATATAAAATGAGAGCGTGGAACACGTTAACAAGAATTCTAAATTCTCACTACCACAAAGGATGTTACAATACACTTAAAGTAACAAGGGTTACGATATAATACTTAATCTAGGTCTCGAGGTGAGTAACTTTTAGCACACCAAGGTCTTTAAGCTCTACTCATGAAAGTCTAAATCTGGAAGAAATGAAAGAAGAAAACATTTGATGAGATAAAAATCTCAGTGAGTGTTCATGGTGTGTGTGCAGATCATGATTTTATTAATATAATACTATTTGAGACAGAAAAGCGAAACGTAACGTGCAATAATCTTGACTGTGAAAATCATAAATATTTTAACTGGAAATCACTTTATAAGAAAATAGCTTCAACCAAAAACATTAGTTTTTTACAGAAATCACTTTAACTGAAACGGAACTTCTCACCAAAATAACTATAATTGAACGCTTTTGACAAAGATGACTTGAATGAAACTTTAATCTTTACGAATCACTTTAACTCAAACGTTGATCTTTGATAGATCACTTTAACTGAATGTTGATCTTTGATAGATCACATTAACTGAAACACTAGTCTTTGAAAGACCACTTTAACTGAAACTTTAGTCACTTATGATGACGAAGTCCACACATTTTTGTCGATGCAGACCAACCATATCACCCATAATAAACAGGCATTTTCTCCCCGTGTAAGGAGCTACCTTACCATCTGAAACACATGCCATGGTACATGTGGAAAACTACGACCCAACAAAGACACAACGACCTCCCGATGTGTCTAAGAGGGAATGGGCCATGGGGACATGAGGCCCAACCGGCAAGCCCTCCGCCGCCCGGTGGCACCCCATGCACACCCAAGCCAAGTTGGATTCAACTAACAGAAAGGGCATATTCGAACATAATGGGACATAATCATCATAAATGACAAAAATACTTTTGAACAAAAGGATTTAACATGCCACATGCATTAAGAAATCGGTTTTTGAGTAAAACTATGTATATACATAATTATTTGTCTACATCGATATACATGCGATCCTTCTAGTTTTGAAAATATGTAATAAATTTGTAAACACTCACCTTAAGTCCAGTTGCAAAGATGTCAAGATACCCCAAAGTTAAGATCATCTACCTATAGGTCAAGCGAAATATATCAACCTTAACACCGCTTACTAAATCCTAATGTAAAGAAAGCTAATCTCAAATGATGATTATTAATCTTAACTTATTTTATATACCTATACATACATAAGTAGCTCATACGATACACATTACACACAGAGAGGGAATATAATCACAAACAATAAATAGTTTAGTTACAAAAATAAAATACTTACTTAATCCACTAATTTTATTTGAGAGTATCATATTGGAACTATAATATTCAAAACTAAATTATGACAGTTTAGTTTACTATTTTATATAAATTCGTGAACTCTTTGATATTCCATAAAATCTCAAAATAATTTTACCAAAATAATGACATAATCATATAAAACTCATCAATTAAGAACAAGAGTCTTAACATGCTCCAATAGTTTTCTAAACTCATTATACATTCCCACGGGATTTTCTGGAAGTGATTTCGGAACAATTTTATAGAATTCATCACAAGTGATAAATTCACAAAAACTTACAGTAGGTTTAGTAACACATCGAAGTTATTATATAAAAAATTTCAATCAGAAACTACGTCATTTAAGGAGTTTCCAATTAGAAAAACAATAGAGATAATCACTTACACAAGTTATAATAATATATTCATAGTATTAGCAATTCAATAAATAATTATAGATTATAGTTTTACCATGCATAAGGAAGTGAAGCTGACTATCCATTCTCCTTCTTCATTTTTTCTTTATATAATATGTTGAACAAATTCCTATAGTTCAATAACCACAAATTCACTTTTTAAAATCTCGGGGCTACCTTACAAACTCCATATTCTCATTTTAAGTTCAATTTGGTAGTTAAAATAGGATTTCTAGGCATTACGTAAGCTTATAATTACTCAAGTTCAGTTTAATTCTCGTTTAAACCCACGTCACAGTGGTGATTAATTATAACCATATGTAAGTGCAATTTCAGTTAAGAAATAACTATAGGGTTTCAAGAATTATACCTTAATTACAGCAGCGCCCGGTCTCTCCTCCGTTCTTTCCTCTCCCTCTTTAAGGTAAATGATTTTCTCATACAATAGGTATATATATATATATATGTATGTATATATATATATATATATATGTATGTATGTATGTAGAGATACAAGTGATTAAATTAACATTATATTACCATCTCTCATTTCTCTTCTTGCCACGTAAGTGGATGTGGTGGCTTAACTAGGTGTATATTAGTGTTACCAAATATATATTTAAAGATCATGGGTGGGCACCAGGTGGCAAAGGAAGTTTGCTTTCTTATATTTCATGCCAATTTCTATGAAACAAAGGTACAGCCGTAGAGAAGATTTTCAGCCATGCGTACAAATTTATGTCTAAACAATTAAGTTAATATTATCTATTAGAGTTAAATCTACTAAGCCACCATGCACAATAATTTAGCATCAAGCATGGTCCAACTTGAGAAGTTCACATTTTCTTCCGTAACCATTATTTAATAGTAGTACCTAATATGCTATATTAGAATTAATAATAAGTTCTTGAGCTATTTAAACAATTAAGTTTTGAAAAGATTTTCAAGCTATCTAAAAAACTATATACATAAATCATCTAAACATTAAATAATAAAAACATAGATATTTAAATATAACGTTACTTAGTGAAATGGGGCATCACAGCTTTTGTCTAGAATATTATATAGACCGAATTCTGAACAAATTAAAATTATGAAGCTTGATTATTGTGAAATAATTAAAATAAAATAATGCATACTATTAAAATTGAATATACACGAAATATTGCTATTTATGTATTTCCCTTCTAAGATGAAGCATGTATTCCAATTCCAAAAGAAAGCTCTAACCACCAAAGTAGTAGTGCAATTTACAGTACGCTACTCAAACACGCATTTAGGGCGATAAATTTCAACCATAAACACCTATTCCGTGCAATAATATTCTCATTTGTTGTATTATATATAACAACCCATGAAACTAAACACATATTTCACCATTATTCAATCATACTTTCAACACATATAACATAATATTTTTAGCTGAATGGAATAATCACTTGACACGACTTGTTTGGACAATGTCAATTTCGAAGTAGTACTCTTATGGTTAGCAAGTTCAGATTGCAACCTAGTCCAAGAATAGGTAAAACCATACACCTTCATCAACCAGATATCATGTGAACTATTAACCAACCGTATGTTGCCACTGTAAGTAATTTCCCAATTAAAGAGAGACGCGTTGGTTAAAGATTCTGATAGATCTTTAAGTCTTAAATTTTACTTTTAAGAAGTAGTCGTGATACCTAGTCTAGATAGGTATATAAGACAGTAAAATAAGACAACAGATTTTTAACGTGGTTCGGACTATGTCCTACATCCACGAGGCTTTCGCCCAAGAGAACAAACTTCTTTCGTCGATCAAAAGTTATTACACCTACTGGTTTTACTCTAACACCGAATCCCTCTAATGTTGATACCAATAGGAACCTTTTATTGCCTACTCCGTTTGAACCGGTAAGACCAAACTCCCGTATGATCTTCTTATGAACAAACTTCCAAGCGAACAACACTTACGTATAGATCCCTCTAACTGGAGCAATCCTTTCTCGTTGAACTCCCTTCAACTCTTGTCGGCTCGTCACGTTCTTTAATTGAATCAAGTATGAAAACTAAGGAATAAAAAATAAATGGAACACCTAAAGATGTATATTTTGTTACACGAGTGTTCTACATTGATTCCTAGGAATTCTACTATTTATAAGATAGCTCTACTTGAAAGATCCCGAGATCCGCGGCCAGTCTCCCAATCCAGTCGGGACTCGATCTTTCCAAATATATCTGAATCTTTCCTTAGATAAGGCTTCTTTTCTTTTGACAAGTCTTTGTTTCCTTTTGATAAGATCTTCATGATCTTCATTAATCTGCACATCAAAGACGAAAAAAGAACTCCACAAGGAAATGATCACTTAAGGATATAAACAAGAGTTTGATAAAGATTAGCTTTCCATAAGTTAGATTCTAAAAGATCAAGTTAAATCTTCACAAACTTACTCAAATATTCACTCACCTTTAAAAGATATTTTCCATAAAATCATGTGAATATTATCGTAAATAAATAAAACTAAATAAAACCAGAATTTTCCTTTAAAATGTTTTCGCAAAACAAGGAAATAAATCGTGTTGGACATGCAGTCCCGACAATCTCAATCGAGTTTGAATCGTGTCGGACTTGCGGTCCTAACAATCTCCCAGAATTGACTTGTTTTGGCAAAACTCTTTTAAACCAAGGAAAATGTAAACATGCTGAAAAATAACAAGTTAGTAACACATAAGCAGATAAAGCAACTAACGAGTTAAGACAGCAATAAAAACTTGTTGCAACAGCAGTGCAACACTCCGCAAAACAACTTAAAAATAAAGAAGCTAAGTTCAGAGTTCTAAAGCGGAATAAACAAAATAAAATAAATACATAAGACAACAGCAGCTCGGAATGATCCCCCCATCCTTCAATCTCTCCCATTCTTCATTCTCTCCATTTTCTGCTACCCCCCCCATTTTGCGAGAACAAGTCAAGGCTTGACCGCTATTTGGGCAAGTGACTCGTTCATGGATTCCAGCAATGTAATCACACGGGCAAGTTGCGACTGTAGGTTGTCGAGACTGCCCTGGGGAACAGATGGACCAGCTTCATCATCACCAGCAGTTGGGATAGTGGGCCAGACAGGAGAACCTGGAAGAGCTTGAACAATGTGGCTAGGGACATGATAAGGGTTGAGCCGGCGCGTTATCTTATCCTTTTTGACCGAAACATCCACTTGGGCTGTGAGCGTGCGATAGATCAGGGATGGATAGCCCAGGGTCATCTTTATCTTTTGGTCGAATGCTTCAAGTTGTATGCGCTCGAAGACCAGTTTCCCGAGATTAATGGGGGCATTCGATCCAATTCGAAACAAGACAGAAGCAGTTAATGGATTTAAGGTAGAAGTATGAGACATGGGAAACCATGTTCTTACCATGATTCCAAAGATCAGACCGTACCAAGGTAGAAGAGCACCTCCTTTCAGATTACCGTTCTTGGGCCACTTCATGGTTTGGCCAGTGATGGTGGCTGGAACATAATCCGGTGGAAATCGGACTAGTAGGGGCTCCGGTTGCAAGACAGCAGATAACTTGTTGTCTGTAGAAGACTCAATGTCATAGTCGACCAAGGGGGACAACTGGGATGGTTCACTTGTAGACTTGTTTTTCACCATGTTGAATAGTTTCTTTAGAAATGATGGTGAGAAAGAAGACATTAACCAAACACAAAATCACAAGATAGAGAGAGTGAGTAGGGTGGCGTGAGATATGAGATTTAAATAGATAGGATAATATCAAATCAAATCTTTTACTCCTCTAACTCTTTCCACAAGTTCCCAAAATTGATAAGACTCTTCCCAAAACATAATCAAGGAAAGATTCCAACAGATACATGCAACTCAATCTCTAAAAACGCGGCAAAAGATATAGGCGGGAAACCTGCCGAAATTAAACATCTCGCGCTAAAAGACAAAACAAATAAAAAAATTAAATGTGCACCTGCTAAAATAACACAAATTAAAGGAAACAATCAGAAAGTAACTCAGAAAATTACACGTAACTCATCGAGTACCGATTCAAGTGGTTGAGTGGATGTCGAGACACCCTGTCATGACAGACCGTAAGACTGAGTACAAAACAGCCAGAACCAAACAATACTCATGAACCAGATGAATAAAAAAACATGTGTGTGTGTGTGAATTCTCATAAGATAAACAGATAAAAGGGAAGAGAATTTGAAAGGGGCAAAATCGTTTTACAAGATATCTCTTTTCAAACAATACAATTGCACCATGTACACACATTTGAGCCTTTTGCATGGAGGTAGCTTTCGCTCATAACTTTATGTAGAATATGGTAGCTCTTTTCAATGAAGTGATGACTGTAAAATATGGATTGAATGCTTTCACACATATTTATTGAGTGTAGGCAGCTTTTTCCTCCATATATTTTTCTTTTGACGCTCTTTTTCTTTTGGCTCACATTCTCGTTGTTCTTTTCTTTTCACAACTCTTTTGCACACTCATTCTTTTCTTTTCATGCTCAATCCTTCTATTTTTCATGTGATGAGGTAGCAAAAGTGGACAAAGTCCATGTCAAAGAGATAATAAAAACAAATTAAAGACAAAAATTGCCCGTTGCAAAATCCTTCAATTTCACTGATTTTACTGAGGAAAAGATGTGCACTGTGTATCAATGCAGTTCTAAGTACGCCCCAGAACCGGATGTCGGACAGGTGTGCAAGTAAGTCATGACAGTTAGTTCAACAAACAAAAACATCTCAGTTAAATTGGGCAAGCCACAAGCATTTAGTGAAGACAAATGCCGAGAGACTTTCTGAGGGTCTCAAAGAATTGTGAGTCCAGGGCTTTTGTGAAAATATCAGCAAATTGTCTTTCAGTCGCGACATGCTTAATGACAACGGTTTTGTTTTCAACCAGTTCACGTATGAAGTGGTGCCTAATTTCAATGTGCTTTGTGCGTGAGTGATGAACGGGATTTTTAGCAATGTTAATAGCACTAGTGTTGTCACAAAAAACAAGTAGATCACTTTTCACAATACCGTAATCTTTGAGCATTTGTTGCATCCAAATGAGTTGGGCACAACAGCTTCCAGCAGAGATGTATTCAGCTTCGGCGGTTGAAAGTGATATGGAGTTCTGTTTCTTGCAGTACCAGGAGACCAGATTGTTTCCTACATAGAAACACCCTCCAGTTGTGATTTTTCTGTCGTCTGCACATCCAGCCCAGTCTGCATCACTGTATCCTGCAAGATTTGAATTAGTGTCAAATGAGTAGCTGAGACCGAAATCGGCAGTCCCACTAACATATCGAGTAAAAGGTGCGTTAGATGCACACGCTTCCAAGTTAATGCCAGATAAAAAAGATGATTCTTCGTTTTACAGCACGAAGATGTGACTCTTTGGGATTTGCTTGATAACGGGCACAAACACCAACGCTAAAACAGATGTCAGGACGACTCGCAGTAAGATAAAGGAGACTCCCTATCATGCTTCGATAGAGACTAGAGTCAATGGAGTTTCCTTCTGCATCGATGGCAAGATTATCGTTAGTCCTCATAGGAGTTCTCAAGGGTTTTGCATTTTCAAGGCCAAACTTCTTCACAAGATTTTGGGCGTATTTTGATTGTGAAATGAATAATCCGTCGGATCCTTGTTTGACCTGCAACCCAAGAAAGTATGTCAGTTCACCTACCATGCTCATCTCAAACTCATTCTTCATTAGACTAATGAATTCATTCAACTGGTCTTCCGAAGTTGATCCAAAAACAATGTCATCAACATAAATTTGAGCGATCAACATATGAATTGCGACATGTTTAACAAACAAAGTTTTGTCTACCCCTCCCCTAGTGTATCCATTCTCAATGAGATAGATTGTAAGTCTTTCATACCAAGCACGAGGTGCTTGTTTCAATCCATACAAAGCCTTTCTGAGTTTGAAAATGTGAGAGGGATGGTGAGGATCAACAAAGCCTTTTGGTTGTTCAACAAACACTTCTTCATTAAGAAAACCATTTAGAAAAGCACTTTTAACATCCATTTGAAAAAGTTTGAATTGAAGAACACAGGCGATGGCCAGTAAAAGACGGATTGATTCAAGTCTCGCAACAAGTGCAAAAGTTTCATCAAAATCAATGCCCTCGACTTGAGTGTATCCTTGTGCAACAAGTCTAGCTTTGTTTCTCACAATGTTACTGAACTCATCAGTGTTATTTTTAAAGATCCACTTTGTGCCAATTACATTCGTGTTGGATGGTTGTGGGACAAGTTCCCAAACATTGTTTCTAACAATCTAACCAAGCTCATCTTGCATAGCTTCAATCCATGCATCTTCAAGTAGTGCCTCTTTCACATTTTTAGGTTCAACTTGAGAGGTAAAACATGCAAATTGAAGCATCTGATCATACCTTCGTCGTGGTAAATTACGAGTACGAATACCTTCAGACAAATCACCTATGATCAAGTCAGTGGGATGATTCTTTCTGACTCTGGTTGATGGACCAGCTGAAACAGGTTTTGGAGGTTGATCAGTTTCTTCTGATTCCTGATGAGGTGCTGACTCTTGGTGTGAATCTGTGTGAGGTTCAGGAGTCACGTCTGGTGTCACAACTGGTGGGACAACTGGTTCATGGCTGCACTCATCATCACTGCAAGAACTATGATTTTCTTGACCTCCAATAAATGAATGAATTTCATGCTCCTGGGATGTATCCGAGAAGTCCCTGGAATCATCGAATTCAACATTAGAGGATTCAATCAAAGTTGGAGTTCTAAAATTAAGCACTCTAAATGCACGACTGTTATTGGAATATCCATGGAAAATGCCAAGATCGCTTTTGGATTGGAACACCTAAAGATGTATATTTTGTTACACGAGTGTTCTACATTGATTCCTGGGAATTCTACTATTTATAGGATAGCTTTCCTTGAAAGATCCCGATCCAAGGCCAATCTCCCAATCCAGTCGGAACTCGATCTTTCCAGATATAGCTGAATCTTTCCTTAGATAAGGCTTCTTTTCTTTTGATAAGTCTTTGTTTCCTTTTGATAAGATCTTCACGATCTTCGTTAATCTGCACATTAAAGACGGAAAAGAACTCCACAAGGGAATGATCACTTAAGGATATAAACAAGGGTTTGATAAAGATTAAATTTCCATAAGATAAGATTCTAAAAGGTCAAGTTAAATCTTCACAAACTTACTCAAATGTTCACTCACCTTTAAAAGATATTTTCCATAAAATCATCAGTGTATATTATCGTAAATAAAACCAGAGTTTTCCTTTAAAATATTTTCATAAATAAATCGTGTTGGACATGCAATCCTGACAATCTCAAACCAAGTTTGAATCGTGTCGGACTTGCGGTCCTAACAGATTCCATTGCGAGCTGATCTGGCAATGTTATTTCATCAAACACTATTACGCCAACTTGAAATGTCTGAGTTGAACAATGGATATCATTATCGTCATTATGTGAGTTGTGGCAAAGCCAATGCAAAACCAAATTCAAGAAAACTTGATCTCATAACAAATTATCAATTTGATGCCCAATATTAATTTCCGACAACCTTCGCCACCTCCCTGTTCTTAGAGAAAAATCCTCAGCCTTGGGTGGAGGAGGTAAATCACAATCATCACATTTTTTTATAGTTATCAAACCTCACAACCTTGTAATCATCGTTCCCAAGACCAAATCCCGGCACCAAATGGGCCTTTTTGTGCATTAAGAACGGGGTTTGGTATAACAAGATGTTTCTTGAGAGAAGGATTGCACAAAACAATATGTTGCCTAGGTTCCATATAGAATTCATCGAATAAACATATTACACCGCGACAAGAGCCTAAAATTCAGAAGTAAAAACTTTAGGATTTGTAGGAAATTCGAGTTGTGAGGAAGAAGCGATGCTCAATGGTTTAGATTAATAGTCTTCAAGGAGCGAATAATGTTCATTGTTGTCATGTTTAAAACAACAACGCTTAAGGAGAAGTAGCAGGTTTGTTTGTTTGTAGAGGTAAAAGAGATGAAACAGGGGCTCCTTATAATTGAATTCCATCCTTCGTCGATCGTGTTGCAGCCAACTAAAGTCTTGACTGGAAGTCGTAGGAGAACTTTTGTGCCATCTCCGTTGGAAAGTCGTCGGGCATTGTTGTGAACACGATGATCAAGAACAAGAACTTAGTACCGTGCGGGTTTCTTTTTCCTTTCTTTGATGAATAAGGTCATCAAATTCGTTTAATAAAAATGGGTCCGTGAGAGAAAATCCCCATCAGATAGTAAATTAACAGGTAGATATTTACCCAAATGACTAAGTTATGGATAGCTAGATTAATGTTTCTACGTCTAAAATTAAATTACTATTTTGGGCAAAAAGCCCAAAAATGTCTAATTTCTAGACTTGTGTTTCGGATCGCCAATTGATCTTGGTGTTCAAATTGTGAATAATGTTGATAATATCAGTTGTTTAGCAGACATTATATATTAGTAAATATTTTTAAAAGTAAAAAATGTAGTAATTTTGTTCTTAATGTATATCACTAATACATTATATACAAAATTAATATTGGCTTTCGACTATAATATTATATAGACCGAATTCTGAACAAATTAAAATTATGAAGCTTGATTATTGTGAAATAACTAAAATAAAATAATGCATACTATTAAAATTGAATATAAACCAAATATTGCTATTTATGCATTTCCCTTCTAAGATGAAGCATGTATTCTAATTCCAAAAGAAAACTCTAACCACCAAAGTAGTAGTGCAATTTACAATACGCTACTCCAACACACATTTAGGGCAATAAATTTCAACCATAAACACCCATTCCGTGCAATAATATTCTCATTTGTCGAATTGTATATAGCAACCCATGAAACTAAACACATACTTCACCATTATTTAATCATACTTTCAACACATATATAACATAATATTTTTACCTGAATGGAATAATCACTTGACACGACTTGTTTGGACAATCAATTTCGAAGTAGTACTCTAATGGTTAGCAAGTTCAGATTGCAACCTGGTCCACGAATAGGTAACACCATACACCTTCATCAACCATAGATCATGAGAACTATTAACCAACCGTATGTTGCCTACTGTAAGTAATTTCCCAATTAAAGAGAGACACAAGTTGGTTAAGGATTCCATCGCCAACTCATCTGGCAATGTTATTTCATCAAATACCCCTAGGCCGACTCGAAATGTCAGAATCGAACAATGGATATCATTCTCGTCGTTATGTGAGTCGTGACCAAGGCAATGCACAACCCAGATTAACAAAACTTGACCTCATAACAAATGTTCAATTTTAGGCCTAAAATTAATTTCCGACAACTTTCGCCACATCCCTGATCTAAGGAAGAAACCTCAGGCTCAGGTGGAGGGGGTAAACCAGAATTATCACGTTTTTTATAGTTATCAAACCTCAAAACCATGTAATCATCATTCTCAGCCCAAATCCCACCACAAAACGCGCCTTTTGTGGATTAATATGGGTTTTGGTATAATATGATGTTTCTTCACAGAAGGATTCCGCAAAACAATATGTTGCCTAGGTTCCACATAAAAGTCATCAAATAAACATATTACACCGCAACAAGAGCCTGAAATTCAGAAGTAAAAATTATAGGATTTGACAGGAAATTCGAGTTGTGAGAAAGAAGCGATGCTCAAAGGTTTATTTTCAAAGTCTTCAAGGAGCGAATAATGTTCTTGGTTGTCATGTTTAAAACAACAACGCCTGAGGAGCAGAAGCAGGTTTGTTGGTTTGTATAGAGGTAAGAAGAGATGAAACAGGGGCTCCTTATAATTGAATTCCATCCTTCGTTGATCGTGTTGCAGCAAACTAAAGTATTGACTGGAAGTCATACGAGAATTTTGGTGCAATCTCTGGTGCAAATTAGTCAGACATTGTTGTTAACACGAGGATCAAGAGCAAGAATTTAGTACCGTGCGGGTTTCTTTTACCTTTCTTTGGTGAATAAGGTCATCTAATTCGTAGAATAAAAATGGGTCGGTGAGAGAATATCCCCATCTGGTAATAAACTAACAGCCAGATTTTTTTTCCCAAATGAATAAGTTAAGGGTAGCTACATTAATGTTTCTACATGTAAAATAAAATTACTATTTTGGGCAAAAAGCCCAAATGTCTAATTTCTAGACATGCGTTTTTGGATCGCCAATTGAGCTTGGTGTTCAAATTGTGAATCATGTTGATAATATCTAGTCGTGCAGGATACATTAGGTATTAGAAGATATTATTAAATGAAAAAAATTTGGTAATTTTGTTCTTAATGTATATCACTAATACATTATATATGAAATTATTATTGGTTTCCTCATACAATGTTATATACACCGAATTCTTAACAAATTAATAATACGAAGTTTGATTCTTGTAAATTAATCAAAATAAAATAATGCACACTATTAAAAGTGAATATACAGCAAATATTGCAATTTATACATAAATTGCAATATTTGGTGTATATTTAATTCTAATAGTATGCATTATTTTGTTTATTTATTTTACAAAAATCAAGTTTCATATTTTTAATTTGTTATGAATTCGGTCTATATAATATTATAGACAAAAGGCAATAATAATTTCGTATATAATGTATTAGTGATATACATTAAGAACCAAATTAATAAATTTTTTACTTTTAATAATATTTTCTAATATATAATGTCTGCTACACGACTCGATACTATCAACATGATTCACAATTTGAACACCAAGCTAAATTGGTAATCCAAAAACGAATGTCTAGATATTAGACATTTTTGGGCTTTTTGCCCAAAATAGTAATTTCATTTTACACGCAAAAACTTTAATGTAGCTAGCCATAAGGGCAAATACTTACATGTTAATTTATTATCTGATGGGGATTTTCTCTCGCGGACCCATTTATATTCAACGAATTGGATGATCTTATTCATCAAAGAAAGAAAAAAGACACCTGCACGGAACTAAATTCTTGCTCTTTGTCCCCATGTTCAGTACAATGTCGGACTACTTTCCAATGGAGATTGCACAAAAATTCTTGTACGACTTCCACTCAATACTTTAGTTGACTGCAACACGGTCAACGAAGGATGAAAGTCAATTGTAAGGAGCCCCTATTTAATCTATTCTTACCTCTACAAACCAACAAACCTGCTATGGCTCCTCAGGCGTTGTTGTTTAATATGACAACCAGGAACATTATTCGCACCTTGAAGTCTCTGAAAATAAACCTTTGAGCATCGCTTCTTCCTCACAACTGGAATTTCCTGTCAAATCCTAAAGTTTTTACTTCTGAATTTTGAGGCTTATGTCGCGGTGTAATATGTTTATTTGATGACTCCTATGTGGAACCTAGGCAACATATTTTTTTGCTTGGCCACAACAACTCACATAACGACGAGAATGATATCCATTGTTCGATTCTGACATTTTGAGTCGGCCTAGGGGTGTTTGATGAAATAACATTGCCAAGTGAGTTGGCAATGGAATCTTTAGCCAACTTGTGTCTCTCTTTAATTGGGAAATTACTGACAGTGAGCACCAAACGGTTGGTTAATAGTTCTCATGATGTATGGTTGATGAAGGAGTGTGGTGTTACCATTTCTTAGACTAGGTTGCAATCTGAACTTGCCAACTATAAGAGTACTAGTTTGAAACTGACATTGTCCAAACTGGTCGTGTCAAGTGATTATTCCATTCAGGTAGAAATATTATCATATATCTGTTGAAATTATGATTGAATTAATGGTGAAGTACTAGTTTAGTTTCATGGGTTGTTATATACAATTTGCCAAGTGAGAATATTATTGCACCGAATGTGTGTTTACGGGAGAAATTTATTGCCCTAAATGTGTGTTTGAGTGGCGTATTGTAAAATGCACTACTACTTTGGTGGTTGGATTTTTCTTTTGGAAATAGAATTCAGGCTTCATCTAAGGAGGGAAATACATTCCCTTCTTAGATGAAGAATGTATTCTATTTTATTTATTAAAAAAAAACTTCAATCACCATAGTAGTAGTGCAATTTACAATACACTACTCAGACACATATTTAGGGCAACAAATTTCTCACGTAAACACACATTGGGCGCAATAATATTCTCACTCGGCGAATTGTATATAACAACCGATGACACTAAACAAACACTTCACCATAAATTTAATCATAATTTTGACGGATATATGATAATAGTGTAGAGAATTATATTTGCTTGAATAATGATAAGAGCAATTACAAGTATTTATAGATTACCAAAGGTTTCCTAGTAGACCTAGTCTAATAAGGAATACTTAAATTACATAAAAATAATAATATAAATAATATAAACTATTTTATTCTATCATGCCCCCGCAAGATGGAATGGCTAAGAGACAGACCAATCTTGGAGCATAAATTGGTGAACTGAGCCGACAACAAGGCTTTGGTGAGTAAGTCAGCAAGTTGATCTTCAGAGCGAACATGAGAAACACGTAGGATACCTTGCTGCACATGTTGGCGAATAAAATGATAATCCAGAGCTACATGCTTCATCCGAGAATGGAACACCGGATTTGCACAAAGTTGTGTAGTACCAACGTTGTCACAGTAAATGACTGGTTGACTCGGAATTGAAATACCAAATTCGGTGAGAAGAGAAAGAAGCCACCGGAGTTAAGCTGCGGTGGAAGCAACCGAGCGATATTCGGCCTCGGTGGAAGATCGAGCCACTGTCCATTGTTTCTTGGAGCTCCAGAAAACAGGGTTGGAACCCAGAAAAACAATATATGCCCCCGTGGATGAGTAGTCATCTTTATCACCCGCCCAATCAGTATCAGAATAAGCATGAAGAGTAAGAGGGCTCCGGGCCCGGAGAAGGATACCATGGTCAAGCGTACCATGCAGATAACGTAAAACTCGTTTAGCTGCATTCCAGTGATCAGTACCAGGGGATTGCATGAACTGGGACAGTTTGTTGATAGCAAAGGAGATATCCGGACGAGTGAGAGAAAGGTATTGAAGACCGCCGAGAACACTCTGATAAACACTCGGATCTTGGAGCGGTTTGCCACCATCCCGACGAAGAGTAGAGGTAGCACCAAGAGGGGTTTTGACCGGCGGGGAAGATGCCATCTTGAAGCGGGTTAAGAGGTCAAGAATGTAGCGTCTCTGAGACAAAAAGAGACCACGAGGATGTGGTTGAACCTCAACACCCAAGAAAAAATGTAGAGGACCGAGATCCTTGATGGAAAAGCGGCGGCCAAGGTCTGCAATAACGGAATCCACTTGTGAACTATCACTGCATGTAACAATAATGTCATCAACATAAACAAGAATATAGACCAAATTACCATCTCGACAAAAAATAAAGAGAGAAGGATCCGCTTTAGAATTAAAAAACCCGGAGGAGAGTAAAACATCCCGAAGCTCAGTGTACCAAGCACGAGGTGCTTGCTTAAGACCATAAATCGCCTTGTGTAGGCGACAAACGTGAGAAGGCCGATCATGATCAATAAACCCCGGCGGTTGAGCCATAAAAACATCGTCAAACAGACAACCCTGAAGGAAATCATTATTGACATCCAACTGGCAAAGGGGCCATGACTGAGAAACAGCCAGAGAGAGAATAAGCTTGATGGTGGTCGGTTTGATAATCGGGCTAAAAGTCTCATGAAAGTCTACCCTGGACGCTGATGAAAACCCTTGGCCACCAGGCGGGCCTTATAACGATCCACCGGACCATCTGGGTTACGTTTGATACGAAACACCCACTTGCAACCCACAACATTCAGAGAAGGAGACAGTGGAACAAGATCCCAAGTACCATTTTGAACAAGTGCCATAAACTCAGTAGACATGGCGTCTCGCCAGCACGGGTGAGCAAGAGCCTGAGAAACACACGTTGGTTCGGTATCCACAGAAGGAATGGAAGCAGAAAGATTAAGTTTTTGGACGGGTTTGGAGATATTATGCATGGAGCGAATGACTATAGTGCGAGGCGGAGGTGGGGAAGGAGTGGCTAATAAAGGAGCCAATATGTGGGATGCAGGCGAGGCTGCAGGGGAGGATGAGGAGGAGCTCGGGAGGCCCAACGGCTGATGAGTGGACCCTAATGGAGAGGCAGATGGGCCCACGAGAGGCTCGGGCGAGGTGATGGGGAAGCCGGAGGTGCGCACGGGGCCTGAACAATAGGGGTCGAGGTTGGTAGGATAGTATGGAGTGGGTCAGAAGCGGAAAAATGCGGAGAAGGACTAGAGGATGGAGGAAGAGAGTGTTGCCAAGAGGCAAAAGGAAATATAGACTCGACAAACTGGACATGACGAGAAACATATAGTTGAGATGTGAGAAGATCAAAACAAAAATATGCACTTTGGGACGGTGCATAACCCAGAAAAACGCATGGGACAGATCGACCAACAAGTTGGTGAGGTGTATATGGGCGAAGCCACGGATAACAGAGACACCCAAAGACACGTAGTTTAGTATAGTTGGGGTTGTGACCAAGAAGACACTGGTAAGGGGATTTCATAGGGAGAAGGGGAGTAGGCATGCGGTTAATGAGATAAGTGGCGGCGGGTAAGGCATATGACCAATAAGAGAGGGGGACAGATGCATGATGAAGCAAGGTGAGACCAGTTTCAACAATGTGACGATGCTTACATTCAGATATACCATTGTGCTCAGGAGTATGGGGCGGGACGTGAGATGAGAAATCCCAGTGGTAGAGAGGTAAGATGATAAAGCAATATATTCACCACCATTGTAAGAGTACAAGGTTTTAATTTTGTGGTTAAATTGATTTTCAACAAGAGCGTGAAATTTAGGAAAGACTTGAGAAACATCACTCTTGCGTTTGAGCGGATAAAGCCATGAATAACGAGTAAAGTGGTCAACAAACACAGCATAGTATTTAAAACCATTAATAGAAATAAGTGGAGTGTCCAAACATCAAAATAATAATTTGAAGAGGATGAGTCGACACAACAGTGGAAATATGAAAAGGGAGTTTATGCATTTTGTTGCATTGACAAGCATTACAATTTAAAGAAGGTGACGCAACATCTACAACGGATAAATGAAAAGTGGATGGATGTCCTAGCCGACTGTGCCAAGCTGAGGAAGAAGCTTTGACACCAGAAAAAGCAAGGAGAGGAGGGTTGGTGGACTTGGTAGGCTAGGAAGAAGACCATTGGTAGAGACCATGTTTAGTTTTGCCTTGAACCAGGATTTTCCCCGTACGCGGATCTTTGACACGAAAAGAAGAGGGCGAGAATTCAATAGTGGTGTTATTATTTTTGCAAAATTGAGAAACAGAGATAAGGTTATGACGAGCTGACGGGACACATAGAAGTTGATTAAGAGTAAAGGTACGAGAACGAGAAGAAAGAATACCAGAACCAATGTGAGTTATAGGCATGTTGGAACCGTTGTCGACAATAACCTCATCTGACCCAGAGTACGGAGCATGAAGAGAAAGATTCTGAAGATCCGGAGTAACGTGATGACTGGCACCGCTATCCATAATCCAATTTCCGGACTCAGGTGTATTTCCCGAGTAATGAACTCGAGGGATGTGTGCCTTGCCATTGTTCCAGGGAGACAGCGGTTGAGCAAGCTGATTGATCGGCAGGATGCGAAAATTGGGACAGGATTTGGCAGTGTGACCTTGAGCGTCACAAGCCTGGCAATAGCCAAGATATGGACGAGAGGAGGAATATGAAGAAACCGACGCTGGAGGGGGGGGGGTCGGTAGCCATGGCTGACAGTGGGGCAGTGGGCTGGGGGAATTAGGGTTAGGGTTTTAGGTCACAGGTCAGAGAGACTCATGATACCATGTAGAGAATTATATTTGCTTGAATAATGATGAGAGCAATTACAAGTATTTATAGATTACCAGAGGTTTCTGGTAGACCTAGTCTAATAAGGAATACTTAAATTACATAAAAATAATAATATAAATAATATAAACTATTTTATTCTATCAAATAGTTCCACCTGAATGGAATAATCACTTGACACGACCTGTTTGGACAATGTCGATTTCAAACTAGTGCTCTTTTAGTTAGCAAGTTCAGATTGCAACCTAGTCCAAGAATTGGTAACACATACTCTTTCATCAACCATACATCATGAGAACTATTAAACAATCGTTTGTTGCTCGCTGTAAGTAAATTCCCAATTAAAGAGAGACATGAGTTGGTTAAAGATTCCATTGCCAACTCATCTGGCAATGTTATTTCATCAAACACCCCTAGGCTGACTCGCAATGTCAGATCCAAACAATGGATATCATTGTCGTGGTTAAGTGAGTCATGGCTAAGGCAATGCACAACCCAATTCAAGAAAACTTGACCTCATAACAAATGATTAATTTGATGTTTAATATTAATTTCCGACAACCTTCGCCACCTCCTTGATCTAAGAGAGAAAACCGCAGCCTCAAGTGGAGGAGGTAAACTAGAATAATCACGTTTTTTTATAGTTATCAAACCTCACAACCTTGTAATCATCGTTGTCAAGCCCAAATCCCAGCACAAAACGGGCCTTTTTGTGGATTAATGATGGGTTTTGGTATAACAAGATGTTTCTTGAGAGAAGGATTCCACAAAACAAAATGTTTCCTAGGTTCCACATAGAAGTCATCATATAAACATATTACACCACGACAAGAGCCTAAAATTCAGAAGTAAAAACTTTAGAATTTGACTGAAAGTTCGAGTTGTGAGGAAGAAGCAATACCCAAAGGTTTATTTTCAGAGTCTTCAAGGTGCGAATAATGTTCTTGGTTGTCATGTTTAAGACAACAACGTCTGAGGAGCAATAGCAGGTTTGTTGGTTTGTAGAGGTAAGAGGAGATGAAGCAGGGGCTTCTTATAATTGAATTCCATCATTCGTTGATCGTGTTGCAGCCAACTAGAGTATTGACTGGAAGTCGTACGAGAATTTTTGTGCGATCTCCTTGGACATTGTTGTGAACACGAGAATGAAGAGCAATAATGTAGTACCGTGCCGGTTTCTTTTTCCTTTCTTTGATGAATAAGGTCATACAATCAGTTGAATAAAAATGGGTCCGTGAGAGAAAATCCCCACTTTTTGCCCAAATGACTAAGTTATGGGTAACTACATTAAAGTTTCTACGTGAAAAATGAAATTAATATTTTGGGCAAAAAGTCCACAAATGTGTAATTTCTAGATATACGTTTTTGGATCACCAATTGAGCTTGGTGTTCAAATTGTGAATCATGTCGATAATATCGAGTCGTGTAGCAGACATTATATATTAGGAAATATAATTAAAAGTAAAAAATAAGTAATTTTGTTCTTAATGTATATTACTAATACATTATATACGAAATTATTGTTGGCTTTCATCTATAATATTATATTATATATAGGCCGAAATCTTATCAAATTAAAATTATCAAGCTTGATTATTGTAAAATTATTAAAATAAAACAATGCATACTTTTAAAATTAAATATACACCAGATATTGCAATATACGTATTTCCCTTGTTAGAGGAAGCCTGTATTCTATTTCCCAAACAGAACTGCAACCACCAAAGTAGTAGTGCAATTTACAATACGCTACTCAAACACACGTTAAGGACAATAAATTTCTCACATTCAGTGCAATAATATTCTCTTTGGCCAATTGTATATAACAGCCCATGAAACTAAACACATACTTCACCATTAATTTAATCATAATTTCAACAGATATATGATAATATTTCTACCTGAATGGCATAATCACTTGACACGACCTGTTTGGACAATGTCAATTTGGAACTAGTACTCTTATAGTTAGCTAGTTCAGATTGCAACCTAGTCCAAGATTGGGTAACACCATACTCCTTCATCAACCATACATCATGGGAACTATTAACCAACCCTTTGTTGTTCAGTGTAAGTAATTCCCCAGCTAAAGGGAGACACGTACAAGTTGGTTAAAGGTTCCATTGCCAACTCATTTGGCATTGTTATTTCATCCAACACTTCTAGGCCGCTAAAAATGTCAGAATCGAACTATGGATATCATTTCGTCGTTATGTGAGTTGTGGCCATGCAATGCACAACCCAATTCAAGAAAACTTGACCTCATAGCAAATGATCAATTTGATGCCTAATATTAATTTCCGACAACCTTCACCACCTCTCTGCTCTAAGAGAAAAAACCTCAGCCTCAGGTGGAGGAGGTAAACCAGAATCATCACTTTTTTTATTGTTATCAAACCTCACAACCTTGTAATCATCGTTCTGAAACCCAAATTCCAGCACAAAACGGGCCTTTTGTGGACTTATGATGGGTTTTGGTATAACAAGATGTTTCATGAGAGAAGGATTCTACAAAACAATATGTTGCCTAGGTTCCACATAGAAGTCATCAAATAAACATATTGCACTGCAACAAGAGCCTAAAATACAGAAGTAAAAACTTTAGGATTTGATTGGAAGTTCGAGTTGTGAGGAAGAAGCAATGCTCAATGGTTTATTTTCAGAGTCTTCAAGGAGCGAATATTGTTCTTGGTTGTCATGTTTAAAAATCAACATCTGAAGAGTAGTAGCAGGTTTGTTGGTTTCTAGAGGTAAGAAGAGATAAAACAGCGGTTCCTCATAATTGAATTCTATCCTTCGTTGATCGTGTTGCAGCCAACTAAAGTATTGAGTGGAAGTCGTACGAGAATTTTTGTGCAATCTCTGGTGGAAAGTAGTTCAACATTGTACTGGATACGAGGACCAAGAGCAAGAATTTAGCATTGTTCGGGTTTCTTTTTCCTTTCTTTGATGAATAAGGTCATCCAATTCGTTGAATAAAATTGGGTCCGTGTGAGAAACTCCCCATCAGAAAATGAATTAACACGTAGATATTTGTCCAAATGACTAAGTTATTGTGACGACCGCGCCCCACGAGTCACAATCCGATCCGAGTTGGTCCGGTGTTGGTCAACTCAGACCGAACTGTAGCTCATAGGAAGGGGTCTCACTGACCAGGATCAAAACCATAGCATTATAAAATATATTTACTTTAAATACAGCGGAAGTCTTTGGAATACAAATAAATTTTACAATTTCAAAATGACTTATATAAAATTAAACACTTAACAATTTTGCAAAGTTTCCAAAATGGGACTTGTCAATCTTTCGTTCCATCCATGCTGCTATACCAATCTTGTTCTGAGAAAGGGACATATAGGACAAAAGAGGAGTAAGTCTTTAATGACTTAGTGAAATTCTTAGAACACGACAATAATCAAACAGTAAATCAGAACAAAACGAACAAGAATGACCAGAATAGTTACATCTGCATCATTGAACTGAAATTATCGGTTTTAACGATAATACTAGAGTATTCAGATGAACGGGGAAATGAACTTGTGCAATTACATATAACAGATCCAACCTTAACTCCAAAATTCAGCCGTATACCTCCCTACGAGGAGCTACCTCGCAACAGAACAGAAGACATGCTCGAGTACATGCCAATCTAACACGCGGGTCACAGCCAACTCCTGACTGCAAGCGGCGCTTAGACAGAATGGGTATTAAGTTGAAATACTTAAACTGACAGCCCTTTGCTGCCCAGCAGTAAATCTTCTCAATCCCTGGGCCCAACTTCCCAAAGGCGTCCCAATGGGTGAAACAGAATTATCAGATGAGCTAGTAATCCGGACAATATCCGTTGCTCGTTTTTGAGCTACATAGGCCGAACATAGTCCGTTGCTCGTTGCACAATTTAAGAATTAATAGGGTGATCATGATACCAGGATAATTATGATTATGAAGAAAATTTTCGATTATGAATTAAATGAGATTTGATTTAACAATAGGCAAGAAAACCGATTAAGTAAAGAATTAACGATTATCAATATAAAAGCATTAAAATGGTGATAGAATGTTGCTCGTGATTCGAAACAAAGAATCACAATTGTTATGTCTAAGTTTCTCAGGGCCGGATTCCAAACAGGGTTTTGAACAAATCAGAAATCAAACCTCACCTTTTACCGTACGAGAAATTCTTGATTAATGTCGATAATTGCAGAACCTTAAATAAATCATAAAGATATATCAATTGTTTGCTCATAAATTTACAACCATAAACATATATTTTCAATATTGCAAACATAAATTTACAACCATAAACATATATTTTCAATATTTATCATATTTAAAGAAGTTCAATTAAATATCTAATTATTGTTAATTTTGGATAAATCCAACATTTACCTATTTTAACTTTAATAATGACGTGAAAATATAAATCATGAGATTTACCATTTCAAAGTAACAGGTTGAAGACTAAATCAATTTACAAAATTACTATTAAAGTCTCCATTTCTAATTTATTAACAACATATTTGATATTAATATATACTTATGTATAATTGCATATTTAAACCTTTTTATAACAACATTTCTTAACAAAATTCTAGTAAATTACTTATTACATAATAATCTTAAATCAAAAGTTTTACCATGATGTTACACTGAACAAATACTTTAGTAAGCCCTTGAAAAAAATCATATCATATATATAACTTTGGTAAAAAACTATTTTTCTTATAATTATTGGTATTAAATAACATAATATTGCATATATCACTAATAACAATTAAAATAAATTGTAAACATGTAGATCTAATTAAAATTCATGTTCACAGAATAATTATGATGCTAATAAACTATATTAGATGGTTAGATCACAAGATAAACACAATACTTCACTTAAAGTTAAAAAAATTGAAAGATCAACCGTAAAATAAACTATATGTCATCTTAATGTTGCGAAATCCGTGAAAGATATTAAACACGATTCTAAATTATGATAATCTGATCTAACATCATTATTAGTATGTTATGAGTCCGTATTGATGATCAATTTCATGATTTAGATAGCTTTTGCAACATGAATTAGTTAAACAAAAGGTTAATGCAAATCTGAGGTTAAAACTGTAGCACTCTCGGATTCACCTTTAATCGGACTTTCAAATGACATGATAATCTGAAATTGGTTGAGGGGTTCAATCTTCAACATCATGGAGAGTATGTAGTTTCAAAATCAGATCAATAGGACAAGATTTGGTATTTTAAATAAATTATGAAAGCTAGGAGCTGTTTTCGGATTTTCTGGACAGTGGTACGTATTTCTCATTTTTAGACCCCTCAAACAACTTTGGTTGAAGAAGGTTTCGGAACATAAAAGTTAGCTTATACAATAACCAGTACGTGGTAAAAAAAGTCAGAGAAAGACTCGAAGTTTTGATATGGTTTTCAGACTTCTAAAGTTTCTGTACCAAAACTGGCAGTTTTGACCAAACTCGGTCTTGAGGATTTTTAAGGACTATAAAGAAGGCTTAAAGGGCTGAAACAATTTTTCTAGGAGTCTAAACATCAAGAGGAAGAACTTTGCAGAAGAAAAGAAGAGAAGATTCGGATAAGAGAGGTGTGTGAAAATTGTTTATAGGTGAAAATTGGGAGACAAGGATTAATTACCATACCCTAACTCATTTTTATTTTAATCCAAGCTAGGCCACCGTAATTATGAAGATGTTTCCACGCCTTATCTGATAGGATTATATAAGAATAAAATATTAGAAATATATAGCATAAAAGACAAAGCAAAATTACCTTTTTACAAATGTAAATGTAAATATGAGAAGATTTACCATTGTAAATGAATGCTTGGATATTTTGAAACTACAAGGGACCACTTTGAAAGTTTTGATAACTCATTTGGTCTTAAAGAAAATATTTGTGGTCAATCATAAATGTTTCAAAAGGGGAAGGACTAAATTGTAACTTTTTCAAATCTTTTGGGGTAAAAATCATATTTTCAAAAAGTTCAAGGACTAAAATGAAAATTCAAAAATACTTTTATTTTCTTCCAAATTTCAGGGGCATTACAGTTATGGATAGCTACATCAAAGTTTCTAAGTGTAAAATGAAATTACTATTTTGGGCAAAAAGCCCAAAAATGTCTAATATCTAGTCATACGTTTCTGGATCACCAATTGAGCTTGGTGTTTGAATTGTGAACCATGTTGATTATATCGAGTCATGTAGCAGACATTATATAATATGAAATATTATTAAAAGTAAAAAAATTTAGTAATTTTGTTCTTAATGTATATCACTAATACAGTAAATACGAAATTATTATTATTGCCTTTCATCTATCATATTATATTGACCAAATTCTTAACAAATTAAAAATATGAAGCTCTAGTATTGTAAAATAATTAAAATAAAATAATGCATACTATTAAATTAAATGTACACCAAATACTGTAATTTATGCATTTCCCTTCTTACACGGAGCATATATTCTATTTAAAAAAACAAACAAAAAAAAATAACCTTCCTTCAATCACCATAGTAGTAGTGCAATTTACAATATGCTACTCAAACCCACATTTAGGGCAACAAATTTCTCCCATAAACACACATTCGATGCAATAATATTCTCTTTGGCGGATTGTATATAACAACCCATGAAACTAAACACATACTTCACCATAAATTTAATCATAATTTCAGCAGATATATCATAATATTTCTACCTGAATGGAATAATCGCTTGACACGACCTGTTTGGACAATGTCAATTTCGAACTATTACTCTTATAGTTAGCAAGTTCAGATTGCAACCTAGTCCAAGAATTGGTAACACCATACTCCTTCATCAACCATACATCATGAGAACTATTAACCAACCGTTTGTTTCTCACTGTAAGTAATTTCCCAATTAAAGAGAGACACGAATTGGTTAAAGATCCCATTGCCAACTCATCTGCATTGTTATTTCATCAAACACCCCTAGTGTAGAAGTATGTTCAACCATCAGTGCAAACAAACCGTGTGCAGAGAGAGGGTCGAAGCCAGCTGAAAGAGTGTTCAAAATTCAGTTAAAAGTTAGTTAGAACAGAGTTAGTTAAAAAAAAAAAAAACCGTTTCTGGTTTGAGCAGGAAAACTGTTCAACTTGTAAACTGAATTGTAGCTTGTGTTATGCAGTGTGTGGTGTATATAAATTGCAGTGCATTCATTCTCTTGAAACATAGAGAGACACACGAGAGTTGAGAGCAAGAAACACTTTGTAAATTCTCTGAAATTAATAGAAAACCAAGATCACTTTCTCCCTTGGATGTAGGTGTTTGATCACTTCGATCTTGCACCGAACCAAGTAAATTTTTTGTGTTGTTTGCTTAGATTTGTTCTGTGATTCTTGTTCCTTGTTGGGTTGTGATTAATCTTGCGAATTGTTGATCGAATTGGTTGAGATTCATTCGGTTAATTTGAATCAAACTTTACAAATTGGTGTGGTGAACGTGGAGCTCTTTAATGGCGACTGCAAAGTTTGATGTGGAGAAGTTTACAGGGCTCAATGATTTTGGGTTATGGAGGTTGAAGATGAGAGCTCTTCTGGTTCAACAGGGTCTGTGGGATGCACTAAATGAGCAGAGCACTGACAAAGATATGGATGAAAATGCCAAGAAGATCATGTTCGAGAAGGCTCATAGTGCAATCATTCTAAGCCTTGGTGATAAGGTTCTCAGGCAGGTTTCAAAGGAGCAATCTGCAGCAGGTGTTTGGCTGATGCTCGAGAGCTTGTATATGACCAAATCACTGGTAAACCGACTTTATCTCAAACAAGCTCTGTAATCTTTTAAAAAGAATGAGGAAAAACCAATTGAAGAACAGATGGATGTGTTCAATAAACTGATTCTGGATCTTGAGAACATTGATGTTACAATTGATGATGAAGATCAAGCTCTTATGCTGTTAAGTTCACTCCCTAAGTCATATAGTCATTCCAAAGAAACTCTAGTGTTTGGTAGAGAGGTGTTGACACTAAGTGAGTTGCAATCTGCTCTAATACAAAGGAGTTGAATGAAAGGAATGATGGTAAATCGACTGCAGCTGGTGAAGGATTAATAGTGAAAGGAAAGAATCAGAAACAGAATAAGAAAGGAAACAAGAAGAAGGACAAACCACAGTAGAAAGAAGCAGGAAGTCCAAGAAAATGCTATCATTGTCACAAAGAAGGCCATATCAGAAGGTTATGTCCTGAGAGGCAAAAGAAACAGAAGAATTCTGATAAAGGGCAAGATTCAGGTGATGCAGCCATTGCTCAAAATGGTTATGAATCTGCAGATGTACTAATGGTATTAGAAAGGAATCATGAAAGAGAGTGGGTGATAGATTCAGGGTGTTCATTTCACATGACACCTATCAAAATTTGGTTTGAAGAGTGCACTGAAAGAGATGGTGGATATGTACTACTTGGGAACAACAAACCATGCAAGATTGAAGGAATTGGTTCTGTCAAATTCAGAATGCATGATGGCAAAACCAGGCTCCTGACTAAAGTAAGGTATGTGCCTGAACTCAAAAGAAATCTTATATCTCTTGGTGAATTAGATAGAAAAGGATTTGAGCTTAGCTGCAAGAATGGTGTGTTACAAGTGTTGAAAGGGTCTACGGTTGCACTTAAAGGGTATAGAAAGAATGGTCTATATTCCCTTGATGGAGATGCCATTGAAGGATTTGCTGCAACAGCTAAAAGCTGCACATATTCAAAGATTGAATTATGGCATAAAAGGCTTGCACATGTGAGTGAAAAGGGTCTTGTTGAGTTGCAGAAACAAGGGCTCTTAGGAGAAGAGAAGCTGGAAAAACTCAGTTTCTGTGAGGAGTGTGTTCTGGGGAAGTCATGTAGAGTTAAGTTCACAAAGGCATGCCCAGAACTAAACAAACTCTTGACTACATACATGCTGATTTATGGGGTCCTTCAAGGACTCCATCTCACTCAGGTGCAAGATATTTTCTATGTTTGGTGGATGATTTTTCAAGGAAGATATGGGTGTATACACTGAAATCGAAGGATGATGTTTTTGAGACATTCAAAACTTGGATTACCTTGACCAAAAATCAGACAAGCAGAAAAGTAAAGAGGCTTAGAACAGACAATGGACTTGAGTTCTGTGCTGAATACTTCAATGGGTTCTGTAGAAAGAATGGAATTCAAAGACACAGAATTGTAGCAGGCACTCCACAACAGAATGGTCAAGCTAAGAGGTTCAATAGAACATTACTTGAGAGAGTTAGATGCATGCTACACAGTGCTGCATTACCAAAGGTGTTCTGTGCAGAAGCTGTCACTATAGTTGCTTACTTAATTAACAGAAGTCCTTCTGCAGCCTTGGATATGAAAACACCAGAGGAGGCTCGTTCTGGACATGCACCTTACTTAAGCAAATTGAGGGTGTTTGGATGTGTTGCTTATGCACACAAAAGGCAGGATAAGTTATAGCCAAGAGCTCTAAGATGCATGTTCCTTGGATACCCTGATGGAGTAAAAGGGTACAAGCTGTGGTGCTTAGAAGAGGGGCATAAAAGATGCCTGATAAACAAGGATGTGATCTTCAATGAATTAGAGATGGCTTTTAAGAAAGCTGAATAAAAGAAGGACAAATCTGATTCAGAAGATAAGAAGAAGGAAGGGTATCAAGTTGAGGTGGAGCCAACAGCTCAAACTGAAAAGACATACATGTTGACAAGAGATAGAACCAGAAGACAAACAAAGGCTCCAGAAAGGTATGGATATGCTGATTTACTAGCTTATTCATTGGTAGCTGCAAGTACTGTACTCGAAGAGGAACCTAAGCACTATCAAGCTGCAATAAAGAGTAAAGAAAAACATAAGCGGATAGAGGCAATGAATGAAGAAATGAATTCATTGCATTCAAACAATACATGGGAGTTAGTAAGAAAACCTGCAGGTTCTAAGATTGTCAGCTGTAAATGGATATACAAGAGGAAACAAGGTATTCCTGGTGTTGAAGAAAGCAGATATAAAGCAAGGTTAGTTGCTAGAGGCTTTACACAAAGAGAAGGAATAGACTACAATGATGTGTTCTCCTCAGTTGTAAAGCACATATCAATAAGAGTTTTTCTGTCAATGGTGGCAAGATATGACCTGGAGTTAGAGCAAATGGATGTAAAAAATGCATTCTTGTATGGAGAATTGGAAGAAACCATTCTTATGAAATAGCCAAAGGGATTTGAGGTTAAAGGCAAGGAGGATTTTATATGCAGGTTACAGAAGTCACTCTATGGTTTGAAACAATCTCCAAGGCAGTGGAATAAACGGTTTGATGAGTTTATGACTCATATTAAATTCACAAGAAGCAGGTTTGACAACTGTGTATACTTCAAGTACTGCTCTAAGGAAGATTTTGCAATCTTACTACTGTATGTGGATGATATCTTACTAGTTAGCAACAACAAGGATCTAGTTTCAGACATAAAATCACAGCTGAAGAGTGAGTTTGAGATGAAAGATCTTGGTCCTGCCACAAAAATTCCGGTATGGAAATCAAAAGGGATAGAGCTAAGAGTGTGCTGTATCTGTCTCAAGAAGAGTACCTGAAGAAAATTCTTGATAAATTTGGAATGTCAACTGGAAAACCAGTGACAACTCCAATGTCACAACAGTTTAAGTTGAGTAATGAACATTCTCCTACAGATGATGAAGAGAAGGAGTTCATGGAGACAATCCCTTATGCAAATGATGTAGGATCACTTATGTATGAAATCGTTTGCACCAGACCTGACCTTGCTTACTCAGTGAGCATAATCAGTAGATTCATCTCAAATCCTGGTAAAACACACTGGAAAGCACTTAAATAGATCCTCAGATACATCAGAGGATCAGTTGATAAGATGTTAACCTATGGTGGAGTTGAGAAGAAGGATGAAGAGATCATGGAGTTTGTGATTTTGACTATGTTGGATGCCTTGACACAAGGAAGTCTTTTACAGGATATGTGTTCACTGCATTTGGAACAACAGTGAGTTGGAAGGCTAGCTTACAAAAAGTAGTTGCTCTGTCAACTAGTGCATCTGAATATATTGCTTTAACATGAGCAGTGAAGGAGACTCTTTGGTTACAAGGGATAGCTAAGGAGCTAAGATTACAGGAAGGGGTCACCAGAGTTCATTGTGACAGCCAGAGTGCCATTCATTTGTCCAAGAACCAAATGTATCATGAAAGGACAAAGCATGTGGATATTAAACTTCATTTTGTTAGAGAGGTGATAACAAAAGGAGATGTAAAGGTGAAGAAGATATCTATAGATCATAATCCTTCAGATATGATCACAAAGGTGTTGCCAAGCAGCAAGTTCCAGTACTGCTTGGAGTTGATAAACCTGACTGGAAGATAGCCTTGTAAAGGCTGGTAGAGCTTGGTGAAAATCAGGCTGTGAAAATCTGTGGTTTCAGGCTTGAGGAGAACTTGATTGTTAGCATGTTGATGCTGAACAAGGTGGAGAATTGTAGAAGTATGTTCAACCATCAGTGCAAACAAACTGTGTGCAGAGAGAGGGTCGAAGCATGCTGAAAGAGTGTTCAAAATTCAGTTAAAAAGTTAGTTAGAACAAAGTTAGTTAAAAAAAAAAAACCGTCTCTGGTTTGAGCGGGAAAACTGTTAAACTTGTAAACTGAATTGTATCTTGTGTTATGTAGTGTGTGGTGTATATAAACTGTAGTGCATTCATTCTCTTGAAACATAGAGAGACACACGAGAGTTGAGAGCAAGAAACACTTTGTAAATTCTCTGAAATTAATAGAAAACCAAGATCACTTTCTCCCTTGGATGTAGGTGTTTGATCACTTTGATCTTGCACCGAACCCAGTAAATTTGTTGTGTTGTTTGCTTAGATTTGTTCTGTGATTCTTGTTCCTTGTTGGGTTGTGATTAATCTTGTGAATTGTTGATCGAATTGGTTGAGATTCATTTGGTTAATTTGAATCAAACTTCACAAGGTGTGGATGTTTTTGTTGCTGTTATTTGCTAATCGCTAGCTTACACGCGTCATGCAGTTAGAGGAGGATCTTGCCCTTTCTACCCTTGACAGTCAGTCAGTTAGCACCTTTTTGTAACTCATCAAATCTTAGACAGGTGAGTTATCCATTATTGATAAGCCACTCCGAGACAAAGACATCCTTAGTATATCCTCACTGGTCTTGGCAAAGCCCATCGAGAGATCGGGGCCCTTATTCGTGCAAACGAGACTCCTCTCCTCTTTTGAGGAACTTCATGATCTTCTAGTCTTCCATGTGGCTTATGTCAAACGCCTTGAAGTCACGGCTACTTATCTCATCACCATTATGCACGTGAATCTGGTTCTTCCATGATTCTAGGAACTCACGTTCTTCTCAAAATTCCACCTGGTGCAACCGTTGTAATGCTGGCAACAATCAGTCTAATCGTGGAAACCACCACAACAACAATTGTGGTCACAGCTAGCAACCTCAATCCTCTAATGGCTGCTCCTCGGTTGTGTGTCAATTCTGCAGCATCACGGGGCACGGTGCTCGTAAGTGATGTCGTGTGCATTTCACTGACAATGCCAGTTTTTTGCCTCGTAATCCCACCGGTAATTCTGGCGGCAATCAATGGTTGATGGTCTCCAATGCATCCCACAGTCTCACCTCTGATTTATCCACATATCTTAATTCTTTCAACATATGACGATCCCAACGAGGTTCAACTCGTCGAAGGCTCAGGTTTGCAAATCACTCATAGTGGGAGAACTTCTATAGCTAATATGTCTCGCCCTCTTATTTTATCTAATTTGTTATGCGTCCTAATAGCCACTCGAATTTACTTTCTTTGCATGAGTTCACAAAACGCAGCAATGTTTCTATTGAACTTCACCCTCTATATTTTATTATAAAGGACCAGGAAATGGGGGCAACACTTCTTCACAACAAATTTGATCATGTAGTTTATAAGTTGCGGCTTACTCCACGACTGCCTTAGGTAAATCTTGGAGTTCAAACCACGCTGGCTCGCTGCCATCACCTCTTGGGTCACCCTAATTTTATGTTGTCGCATTATTGATAAATTTCATTTTCCAGCATGTTCGACTTCTTTAAAGAATGATTTGTCTTGCGTTTCACGTGACTTTAATAAAAGTCAGCAGTCGCATTTTCATGATACTTCTCTTGTTAGTCGTTCTTGTTTGGAATTTATTTATGCAGATGTATGGAGACCAACTCGTACCCGTTGTACCAATGGCCTTCGTTATTATCTTCTTCTCACTAATTATTTCAATAAATGTATATGGTTGTATGCCCTTCGTCGCAAATCACAGGTTGCTGAAATTATTTCAGATTTTTGCGTGCTTGTGGAAAAGCAATTTGATTCCACTTTAAGAACCTCTATTCCAACAATGGTGGAGAGTTTCAGGATCTTCAGTCTTATCTGTCCTTGCATGGAATAAGTTAGCTCACGTCGTTGCCTCATAGGCCGCAACAAAACGGAACGACTGAACATCGACACTGCCAGCTTCTTTCCTGCCGAGCTTGCTTCATCATGCATCACTGACGCCTATTCATTGGTCCTTCGCGGTGGAAACAGCTGCTTATTTATATAATAGGTTGTCGACGTCGCAGTTCTTGATGGGAAATGGCCATATGAAGTGTTTTTTCAGTGCTCGGCTAATTATGTGAAACTTCTGGTTTTTGGTTGCACTTGTTTCCCGTGGCTCAATCCCTACTCCTCGCACAAACTCGATTATTCGTCTCGACCATGTATTTGTTGTATATTTGTTTAGAGTTGTGAGCAATTGTCACACTTGGTAAATTTCAAGAATATTCTCTTGATTATTTATTTTTGATGTTATCACTTAAAATTCAAAATTAACTAATAAAGAGTCACAACTCTTGTAAGAGATATGACTCTTGTAAAGAGACATGGCTATCTGTAAAGGGGACATGACTATTTGTAAAGAGACATGGATGTTTAGTTGGAATTTTTTGTTTTCTATAAATAAACTAAATCAGATTTGTTTATAATTACTTATCAATTTATATTTTCTGCATCTTATAGAATTTCCTAAATCTTGTTGCGTTTGGGGGCTTATTTCATAAGTATAGTGTGAAAATGTTATCTTTAGAAAATTGATAAAATCACGCCTCGAGGAATCATAGACAAAAGAATAATATTTTGTTTCCATAAATCAATTTTCTGAAGTTTTAGATTTAACAATCTAAAGACAATATCTTCCATGGAGGCAGAATTCAGTTCAAGTATTAAAGTTCAATTTCATGAAAATGAATCATCAAATTGGACATATTTAATGGAACGGACTATCTCCAATACGAATTCCAGTCGCAATTATGCAGAAAATGCAAAGTTAACCCTCTATAACACATACTCAAGTTCGGGAGTAGACGTCGAGTCTGTTTACACCACTGTAGCTGCAAAATTCTACTCTAAGAAAGCATTGTTTTTAGTGTGTCTCGAACCCGGTTTTTCGTTCAAACTTATACTCTATCCATTCTTATTTTGTGATTTATTATCAACTTGTGATGCATGTTGATCATTATTATATTTGCCATTGTATGTTTGAGAATTTCCAACCTACAATTTCTGAGTAAAATTTGCTTTTATAAATCCCGGTGTTGGTAAGTCTAAGATCAACATACATGCTTCTGTGTTGTGATTATGATACCGATAACATCAAAATCTCAGTGCATATATTGAAATCGGCTTATAAAATGAAATATTTGAAACTTTCTGTTACATGCATGATTAATTCATAATCAAGGAATTGCTATATTTGGCAAAAATAGTGGATGGTTAGCCCAGAGTAAAACTAATTAATGTTGGAACATTTAGGTGTAATATCATATATCACCATCTGTAATTTCAATTTGCTGATGTTTCAATGGCCACATATCTAATTCTTTGTTTCATATTCTGGATTTCAATTTATATTTATGGTGAATATGGCATGTATGCATGTGATTCATTAATCAATGTCGTTTGATGGATCAGGCAATTTTTTTCTTCTTTTTATGTATATATGTAGACCCATCCAAAGGTAGATGGCTTTATATCAATATATTGAATTCCTCATATTGCTTTACATGGATAAATTATTGTAGTAAATGATGAATAACCAACCTACAATAAATGAGTAAAAATTCCTACATTAATAATTTGATAAATCAAAATCAAAGTACAAACTGTAATTTTTCTTTTCATAATATTAACATCTTATACTTGAAGCATATGATGATTTTTTTTCTTTTATTTCCAATATTAATTTTGGGGTACAAAGTGCAAGTGAAATGTAGGAAGATGATAAAGTAGTACTAATCCCTTAAATAAGCACTAAAAGTGCGGAAGAAAATAAAAAATACCAAAAATATTCCTTCCACTACATGAAATCACATAGTGGCAGGAAATTATAATTCTAGGGTGCCTTCCTATCAAAACAAGTCATTTACAGGAGAAATTATTACGTGCAGCAGTAAAGTGGTTCAATCAATTCGACTATTAGTGTAAATGTATGATTAAAGTGTTAAAAATTTAATGGTAATAATTCAATAATAATACATTCTTAATTCTTGGTCACGCCAGCTCATCATGCATGCAACGATGGTACAAAGTTATTTTTTTCATTTATAGCCCATGATAAAGATGGCAATTGGGCTGTGCCGGGCTGGCCCAGCACGGATTCGCCTGGCTCGCGAGCTAGGCATGTCGGGCCGTGCCTGGGCTGTGGCAACGCGGGTCGTGCCGTGTTGGGCCAGATTCGCGCCAATTCGGCCCAGCACGGCCCAATTGTATTTTTTTTTTTATATTAAGTAAAAACATGGAAAAAAATTGTTGGAAAAAAATAAAAATGCTGGAAAAACTTGTGCACAAATATTTAAAAAAAAAAAAAAAAGGACTTTCTTCATTGACTTCTTGTAAAAAGAAGAGAATTTTACAATTTAACATTGATGATTTATAATTAAACTAAGTACTAACTAGCAAATTTTATAAAAAGAGGTAAACTAACAATTGTATTCTACCAAAAAATACAAAAAATGTGAACTTAGAAATAAAAAGGGATAAATTTTAGCATTAAAAGGGCTATAAATTGAGCTAAGCAAAAAAACATAAAAAGTGAACTTCAAAATAAAATCATTAAAAAAAAACATAAAAGGTTAACTAAAAAAAATATGTTGCAACTTGCAAATGTTCAATTTAGTGGATATTTGTAAAATCATATGGCATGGTTGCGTCTTCATTATCGTCATCTTCATTCGTTCCCAAGACCGTTTCAACCTTCCTCAAATTTTTTTCTCTGTATTGTTGGTCGAGCATGTATTTCCAAATTGTTGTACTCTACTAGGATAACTGTTAGTGTGAGATAAACAAACTCTAATTCTATGAATTGACTCAATTAACACAGATAGTCCATCTTTAACACATAAATGCAAAATATGACATATGCATCTAACATGAAATAATTGACCGTCGAGTATAAGATTCATTGTCGGTTTGAGTGACTTTATAGCATTTACATTGTTACTAGCATTATCTAAAGAAATGCTTAAAATTTTATCTTGAATACCCCAATAATCTAAAGCGGATATTGTGGCATCGCGTATCAAATCCCCGGTGTGAGGCGAGTCTAATTGTGCAAATTCAATAATTCTTTTATGCATAACCCAATCTTTATCTATCCAATGTGCGGTAATGCAACTAAAATGAATGGATCCACTACTTTGCCACAAATCAGAAGTCAAAGAGATTCTACCATTAAAATTTCTAAACTCATTTTTTAATTCAATAATATCGTTCTTATATTGTTTAACACCATCCTTAAAACAAGTACCCCTAGAGACTTTCTTAAATTTGTATTGCACAGCTTTTTGTATAAAATTTTCAAACAATTCATTTTGTGCAAAACTAAAGGGCAACTCATTTTGAACTATAAATTGAGCAAAACAAATACGCATGTAAGCTTTGTCATACCTCCACGGTGCCATAGTACCGTCTAGTTGTCGTTGCATTTCCGGCCCGTTCACTTCGCGATCTTTATGTTCTCTCTCCAAATGTCTCGTTAGTGTGCCCGTCCCGCTTGATATTTCGTGAGAATATCTTGTCTTACAAAGTAAACAATGAGCCCAGTTAGAACCAGTCACTTTTGAAAAAAAATTCCATACCGTTGATTTCTTCTTTCTTGGTCGAGTTGAGGTTGTGGCATGGTCCATTTGCTCGACTGGAGTATCGGGAATTTCTTCTTCACCCATTTCTTCGTCCATTTCTTCATGTTCTCCTTCCGTTGTTTCATCGTCCGAGCCCCCGCCCGTTGAAGCGCCACCGATCGAGTTGCCCTCCGCCATGTTTGCCGACGTTTGGCCCGCATTGTAGTTGGAAGGGCCGGCATTGTAGTTGGAAGGGCCAAAACCGGGCCCAAAATGATGTTCTTGTTGATAATTGCCTACGTATTGCCCGATTCCTAATTGCGTATCCATTGCCGAAAATCCAATGCCCATATTCAAAATTGTGAACGAACTCTTGTGAGGTCACGGGTTGAATATTGCCCGTGTCCACAAAAAGTGAATCTTCATATGATGCATTAGCACGGTGTTGCGGATACGGATCGGTACTTAGAACTCCACCTATTGGAAATAAGAATTGTGGTGACATTTCATTAATATCGGGAAAAGGTGGGACGGATTGGCCACGACGATTTTCTTCATTCGCCATAATAGAAAATAAAATGAATATATTGTGTAGAAAGAATTTGAATAGGATATAAAATACTAGTAATTTAAATAAAACACTAAGTAATAAAATATTTAGGATTATGTAGATTTTGGATAGAGAGAAGAAATAAAATAGAATTGGATGATTGAAAGTGGGAAAAAGTAGAAGAGGTAGGGGGTATTTATAGTTTTTTAATTTTATAAAAAACTAGTAATTTAAATAAAACACTAAGTAATAAAAAAATCTAGGATTACGTGGATTTTGGATAGAGAGAAGAGATAGAATAGAATTGGACGATTGAAAGTGGGAAAAATTAAAAGAGGTAGGGGGATATTTATAGTATTTTAAATTTATCTTTTAAAAAAAAAAAAAGGAAAAAGGAAAATTGGCGCCTGAAACTTTCAGGCGCCTGATTTGATTGTTGAATTCAGAACGGTAATTGGACCGTTTTGAATTGTAGCCGTTGCAAAAGCAACGGCTACGTTCAAATGGTGCAAATTGCACCAAAAGCATGGCATTGGCGTGGCCACAATGCCACGCTTTTAGCAATGCTGAATTGCTGACCCACTTTTTGGTGGGTCAGCATTCTTGAATATCTGGGCCAAAAAAAATAAAAGGGGGTGGGCCCGCTTTCTTGAATATTTTGGCCCAGCTACCAGCTGGGCCAAAAAAAAGTAAAAAAAATAAAAATAAAAATAAAAAAAATAAAAGGGGGTGGGTCCGCGTGGCCCACTATTTAGCGGGTCAAATGCGTGCCGGGCCGGACCGGCCCAGGCACGCATTTGACTGGCCCGCATGGCCCGGCACGCAAAATAGGCGTGACGGGCCGTCCTTTTGGCGAGCTGGGCCGTGCCGGGCCGAATTGGCACGGCCCAGTTAACATCTTTGGCCCATGATTACAATATGTGAGTTCAATTTGCTAAATAATCCTATTTCTAGGGTGCTAAATGCCAAACCATCATATATATATATATATATATATATGTGTGTGTGTGTGTGTGTATTTATATATAAACACACGTAACAACGCGCGCATCAAATGCTGTATTTGTGAAAGGCTTTGGTTGTGTATTTGTTTGAATTTTGATGAGGAGATGGGCAAAACATCCGTGATCATCATCTACATTACACTGGCCATCCTCCTCCTCCTCCTCCTCGTCTCCAACAACCCCCACCACCGCCATCATCACCGCGGCCGTCGCCTCAAACTCCGCTCAAATTTCAACTTCACTACCGGCAACCACAACAACCATTCCTCCACCACCTTCGATCCTCTCGTCGCGGAGATATTGCGCAAGCGCGAGGATCGCCAATGGGAGGAACACCACCACCACGACGAGTGGGAGGATTTCGACGACGCCGAGGATTACTTGAATGATGAGGAGCGGTTCAACGTGACTAACAGGCTTGTCATGTTGTTCCCACAAATCGATGTTGACCCGGTTGACGGGTACGTGAGTGAGGCCGAGTTGACTCGATGGAATTTGCAGCAGAGTCAGAGGGAGGTGTTGCATAGGTCTCGATGGGATATGGAACTTCATGACAGGAATAAAGATGGCTTTGTGTCTTTTGCTGAGTATGAGGCGCCGGGTTGGGCGAAAAACTCCGGTCAGTGTTTCCTGTTTGATTTTAGCCAACTGCATGTTTGATTGTGTAGATACTTAGTTGTTTGTTTATTGCGTTCGGGATCTGACAAAATAGGCACCACCATTGTGTGTAAAAATTATGACAATAGTAATAACACGAGGATTTAACGTGGGAACCCAATACGGAGAAAAACCACGAGATCAGAGTGAAAATACGCTATTTAGAAAATTGTTGCAGTTACAGAAGTTTTCCCTAACCTCAGAGACACTGGTGGAGTTTTACCACTAGCTACACTCACTAACTTATACATCTCTTCGGTCCATGAATACGAGGAGGAATTAGTAAAGAAAGCTGATTTTCTCTTCTTTATATGATTTTACTCTCTGAATGCATGCCTCTTTATAAGCATGAAGCCAGAATGATGAACTTCTTATTCAAACGCCAAAAACAGACAGATTTAGTGTCTTCACGTGCAAGGCATGGATGTGTAATAATCATATGGCCCAAGGCCAAGTCATATGAACAATTGTTGGTGCTCTGGATCTTCTTTTTTGAGTCAATCACAGGTTTTACTTCAATGCTGCACTTTCTTTGAACTATCTTATGGATGTTCAATACTTGTGGTTTTCAAAACTCATGGTCTGGAAAAGGGTACAAAGTTTCATTAAAACCATAATTTATCTCAATGCTTTTATCTGTGTTTTCATTTTGCTGGAGTATACTTTATTGTTGTTGTTTGAAAACCTTGGATTAAAGTTATCGATATCTAATCAATAGTAAGATCCCTCCAACAGAAAGAAGCAAGCCGAAGCTGAGACTTTTTTCTGTTTCCTTTTCATGAGTCTATTTGTTTTCTTTTTCAGCATTTCGAATGGTACATGCACAGATATAACTAATTGAAGTGGATATAAAAGGTCAAATCTAGCTAAGGACAATCTGAACGCGTGGTATAAAAAGATCCTCTGTCACGTGTTTGTACGTGGTGCTCATACATCTATTTAGGATGATGATATTCGGGTTAAAGGAGTTTGATTAGTTTTGGTCTCGTAACTGATTGGCTTGTTAGGGTAAACAATTTCAAAGTGTACTGTTGGAGAAAGAAAGCAGAAATGTGGATATTTGTTGAGCGTATGTATGCAGCCCTATATATAGAAGCAAACCCGCAATCATGTTCCCTAAAATCCGTTATATTGATTGGTCCTGGTCAATGGGGGCAAGGTTAATGTTGATGCAAAAGTGCTAAAGTTAGGATTATCGACCGCTCCATAACCATAAGCTGAGAGATGTCAGTATGGGTGAAAAACCAGCTTGTTTCTGCCAAGTTAGTTAAGTGAGAGAAGAGATCCAATCTAGTTAAAATTTTGTCTGAAATTGGACTGAGTTGGTTATCTTTAGTTCCATTACAAAAATTTCAAGTGTTCATAAGAAAAGCGTTCTTGGTTTCCTAGAGTAACTTATTAGTGATGGAATGTAAGACAATTGTAAAGAAGGACCAAATAGACTAAATTCTTCTCAAGACCAGTTTTCTGAGGCATTTATTCGAAACTTAACCTATAAAAGTTTTACTGAGTATTGAATTGTGAGCTCTGTTGTCGAAAATATATGATCAGGGTCCTCACATGGTTTACGTTAGATTTGAAAAGTATTAGTGTGGAAAATCGTCGTTTCCACGTTGAGTTGAATCTCCAACTTGGACACCACTGACATAGAGTTGTTAAACCCACAAAATTTCTTCTCGTCTTACTATAAACTAGGACGCGGTGATGATGTAGGAAGTCACATAAGTCTGCCTTAGCATAGTGAATCTTTCTAATGTCATGCGATTTTCCGAAGACTTAAGGCTGGGAAAGTGAAAGCGACGCTCGTCATACATGAGTATTACTGTATGATGCAGTATATTTCTTAACTGATAAATTTCTTTCTCCAGATAACTACTCATTTGGGTATAATATTGGCTGGTGGAAGGAGGGGCATTTTAATGCATCAGATGCGGATGGAGATGGTCTCTTGAATATCACCGAGTTTAATGAGTAAGCCTTTGATCAACAGGAATGTTATATTTCTGAAATGATAATTGTTCTTCCCCTTAATTATTTTAATCTCTCAGTAAAATGCGTTGACGATTCAATTTACTTTTCTTTTTTGATCATAGTTTTCTTCATCCAGCTGACTCCAGCAATCCAAATTTGCTTCAGTGGTTGTGCACGGAGGAAATAAGGTGCTTTCAACTTCTGTGATTTATTTCACTGAAATGGGGGGGGGTGTTGCAGTAGTTCGCTAGTTTCGTTATCCATTCTTTCATTCTCCAAAAGATTGAAGATACTTCTTGGTTTGTGCTCACTTTGTGTTTGGTATTTCACTTGCTTAATATGCAAAGAGGTATATATGCTTATTGCTAAAAGTTGCTCATTTTGTCATTTATTTCCTAAACTTGAAGTTAAGCAACTTTAATGCTGTACTGTCTTAAAGTCACATGAATATTTTGTGGGGCTATTCCTTGTTTGTCCAACTTTAAAATGTTTTCATTGAAATAGAACAATATATAACACTCCCTATTCCCATTTCTGCATATTCATGAATATTATGCATTGTTTTTACCTTTATTTCCTTGAACTGTCAAAGCTCTTCCGTTTAATGATATTGATGTCTATAACCTTCAATAGCTGATAACCATTCCCAGAGTAACCGGATTGTATTATCTTATAGAATATTTGACAGTTATCTGAGGTTAATTCTAGCAATGTCTTTACTACATATTGGATGGTTTAATGGTAGATCTTTGAAGGACTACAAGTAGAAAAGTTGTCTTACTACTTTTTGCAGGTTGGAAAAAGATGTGCTGAAACTTGCATAACTTTGAGGGACACATCTTGTTAATTTTTCTGTCAAACTTTTCTGTGGACTGTTAAATGATTTGAGCTAGTCTTTAGTGTGAATACTTGTTCATATACTCGTTTTTGGAGTTTACTTATATTGGTGTCAGATACTATCCTCTTAAAAACTTCAGTGACTCTTTGGGCTTTGGCAGAAGGATTGGAATTGAACTCATGGCACCAGAGGAAAATTAAAACAATGTAAAGGAACTCAATAATTTGTTGTTTTATGTAAAGGCTGCGTGTTCATGAATTGGCTGGCCCATAGGGTTCTCACTCAAAATTCAGTGCCATCATTTTACCCTGTCCTTTTTTATCTTTTTGTATTAGTATGTGAATACAGGTTGGATTTCAGAACTAAATCTTCGTATTGTTGGAGGCGTCAGTACGTCTAATTAACAGGGTTGTAGCTATGGAATGTCATCTGTACTATTGGTCATAGGAAGTGAGGAAGGAGTCAACTAATTGTCCCCTTTGGAATTATGCCATGAACAGTTGTAGTATTTTGGCTTGCAGACATGATGTATTATGTCACTTGGGCGCAAAAATGTATGAGTTGAAGTATATGTGTGGTTTAAAATGCTATAGCAGCAGCAAATAAAGTTGTGTATTTTGTTAGCAAGGGACCAGGTCTGTGAGATTGTGACGTCACTTCTGCTAATTGGAGTATAAGGTCTGCAGTATTGAAATGAATCAAGAAAGTGAGGCTATTTCTATTCAAAGAGGATATAAGGTCTTTAAACGCATTTTAATGTGGAGATGCTTCTACTGAAAGTAAGGGTTGTCATCCACAGCTAATTAGAGCGATATTTATAGAGGTAGGCTGCACCCCGAGTGACATAATGCCCCTAACTAGGTAGAGTTACTCTAATATAAGACTAACAACTTCTTCGAATGATTAACTTTCGTTGTTTTAAGGAATGAACATTGGAAGGTCGAGAATTGGTTTCAACAGTTCAAGATTCAAGAGTCGGCTCAATTCGTTCTTTCGCTCTGTTGCACTTTATCCCGCACATCACTTAATCCCTGAGTTCTGGTTGGCTTTTGCTCTAAATACCTGTTGTCTCAGCCAATTTGTCAGTTTTGTTGAGGTCCAGTCTGCTAGCTCAAAGTGCTTAAAATCGATGGCAAATGAAGCTAAAGAATGCCTTAAACCACACACAGTTTTGCCACAAAAACCAATTTCAGATGGACTGTTCCACGTGCAATTAGAAGTTCAGGAGATCTTCCTCCCATATGTATCTTTAGCTATAGCATCTTCAATTTGCGAGTTTCCTGTTATTTCCATTGCATATCAGAAAAGTAACCTTTTTTCCTTCGATAAAAGTAGTCAACATCGTACTATTTGGTAATAGACTAGTAACATTTTAGTTTCCTCCAATTGTTAGCTAATCAAACTTGATTCATCACTAATTCAGCATCACATCTCTTATGCCATTGTTATGGCATTTCTTCAACTTATATGTATTTATTGTCGTTTTCTTTCTTTGTTTCAGGGAGAGGGACAGCGACGGGGATGGTAAGCTTAACTTCAAAGAGTTCTTCCATGGCCTCTTTGACTTAGTTAGAGATTATGATGATCAGGGTCATAATTATCCACACCAGTCCGATGATTCCGACGAGGCCTCAGCTCGAATGTTATTTGCCCAGCTTGACAAAGACAGTGATGGGTAATCAATCAACTATTGATCTCTGTTTGAATTGTGATTAGTCACTTATGATAAATTGCATATTAATTGAACTATTATCTGTGCTGTAGATATGTATCTGACCTTGAATTGCTACCCATAATTGAAAAGCTTCACCCTTCGGAACGTTACTATGCTAAACAGCAGTCAGAATATATGATGCAACAGGTAACTATTTTTCCTTGAGTCAGGTTTTTTAGTTTCAGTTGGATGAACTCACAAACTGTATCACTCGCACATTGATAATGAATATGATTTAACATGCTTAGTCATTTTAGGTTTTGTCTGATACAAAAACTTCCCTTGCTGTTTGAATAGTTACATGAATAGACCTTGCAATGGGAAAAAACATTTCAGAGACTCCTTTGAGGTTTGAATAATTATTTACACCCCATGAAGTTTGAAAAATATTAGAGATAGATCACCAAATTTTAAGGGGGCTGTCTGTGAAGTTATTCAACAAGACGAGTTTTTGTAATTAGACCAAACCTCATGTTGTGTTAAAGTAGCTCTCTTTTATTTGGCGTAGAATTATATTGAAACATGAGAGTGGCGTTTTTATATTTCACGCTGCATTACGCTTTGTAGTTTTGGTCTCATGAGTCACCTGAAAGATCAATTCCTTATATTGCAGGCAGATACAAACAAGGACGGTCTTCTGACCTTAGCAGAGATGACTGAAAGCCCGTATAGTTTCTACAGTTCTGTGTTCAACGAGGATGAAGATGGCGATTATGATTACCACGACGAATTTCGCTAGTTCCCGAGTGAGGAAAGCTCGTGATTCTCAAAGAAAACTGTCACATAATATTCCACTTTTCTCTTCTATGCTGTTGTCTGTTGTCTAATGATTTGGCGTAAGATAGTCATGATTTTGGGTGTATTAGCAAAAAAAAAATTACCTTTCATTGTAAGTATATATAAGCATACAATGTTGATTATCTTCTAGCTTTCTGTATAGCAGATAATGGAGTAGTTCACCTGATGAATATTATTAAGACAGTTTTGTAGGCAAAAGATTGTATGTAATTCTTTGAACCCTGAGCCCGAAGCAAATATTTCTCTGGGAGAAAGCAAAATAAGAACTTGGAGAGACTTCCTTTATTTAGGATATGCTTTATTTTCTGGCATTGTTTGTTTGGATACATGTTGTGTTGATTGGTTTGGCTTTAGTCCAAGTTCAGATTGATTGTTTGAATTTAAGCAATAGTAGGCTAGATCAGCGTAAACGAGGTGACTTAAATTTGATGGATCTAATCCAATTGAAAGGATTATGATTTTGATATGATAATAATATTTGGTTAAATTTATAATTTTCCCAATGAGGTTGATTAGTTTGTAATTATGTTTGTTCGGTTAATAAACCCAAATATACGCACACACATATGCATAATATGCATTATACATGTTCACGCATATCACAATTCACAAAAGACACATGGGACGCGTCTTTTTTCTTTTTGATATAGAATATACATGTTGATGTGCTATATTTTGGATATAACACGTGGCATATCCTCAGTGGCAGAGGCGCAGATGAAGATCAACTTAGGCACCAAATTAGATGCAGAATGGTCGAACAACTTGTGTTCGATCGGCTTGATCATCACTATTCGATCATCTGAGACGATCGAACAACTAAATCCGCGTTCGATCAGTTTGTTAAACAAGTTTCTTCCCCGATTATCTGCCGTGAATTACGGAGCTAATTACTTATAAATACCCCCACCTCGCATGGGGAAAGGTACGTCATTTCTAGCATTTTATTGTTCATTGTTCGATCGCCACTGATCAACTGTTTGATCGCCGCTTGTTCGATCACTCTACAGTGTTCGAACGTTGTTATTATCTACATCTCTCTGACTTAGGCATCGAAGAGTCTACGCCGGATTGACCGCCAGCTTAGCTCACGTGCGGTGTTTGATTGCAGGTTTCTCGAACTCAAAGCTGATCTGGACTCTACGAGGACTTGGATCAGTCTGAGGTGGCTCACACCTCAGCAGACAGATTATGTGATGTCCGAAGTGCACATGGGGAGTTGCAGAAGTCATTTAGGAGCAAGAGCTTTGGCACCGAAAATTCTCCGTCAAGGTTTTTATTGGCCAACGGTGCTTAAAGATGCCACGAAATACGCAAAAAAATGTGTAAGTTGCCAACTGCACTCTAATGTAACTCATTTGCCGGCACAACCGATGAATATGATGGAGAGTGCTAGCCCGTTCGATCAGTGGGGTATCGACATTAAAGGACCATTACCAGTTGCAAGGGGGCAAAAGAGGTTTTTGCTTGTAGCAGTAGAGTACTTCTCAAAATGGGTTGAAGCGGAAGCACTATCGAACATAACGGAAGACAACATGATAGAGCTTGTTTGGAAAAATATAATATGTCGCTTTGGTATACCAAGGATCTTAGTGTCTGATAACGGGAGGCGGTTTCAGGGCAAGAAAATGATGGAATGGTGTAAGGATTTGAAGATCCAACAAAATTTTACTGCTGTAGCTAACCCCCAGGCCAACGGACAATTTGGACTGAGGAGCTGCCTGGAATACTTTGGGCATATCGAACCACACCAAGAACAGCGACGGGAGAGACTCCGTTCATTTTAACTTATGGTTCAGAGGCTGTCATACCTGCAAGATGGGCATGCTGACGCATCGAGTAGAGTTCTATGATCCTGAGATTGAGCATCTCAACGTCGTTTGGACCTGGAAACAATTGGATCAAGAAGAGAGGACGCTTATCAAAAAACACAGGCATATAAAACCATGATGGCAAAGGCTTACGACAAGCGAGTAAGATTCGGGAGTTTTCAAGTTGGTGACTATGTGTTGAAGAAAGTAGAAGCAAGTAGGCACGTTGGCAAGTTACAACCAAACTGGGAGGGTCCGTTCAAAGTGGTGAAGGCAGGAGCAAAGGGATATTACTACCTGGAGGATACGGAAGGAAGAAAGCTTGCACGTCCATGGAACACTCAGAATCTTCGACGCTTCTACAGTTGAAAGTTTAGAGTAAAATTTACAGCTATTTTATTACAAGAGGAGTTCTACATGTAAAGAACTCGTAGTTTTCTTTTACATTCCCTAAAAGAGTTCGAAATGTGAGAACTCGTCTAGCTTTAGGTGCTTTTTTTTCCTAAAGAGTTTGACGTGCAGTCAACTCATCTAGTGGTCAAATTTCAGTTGTAATCAAAACTCCGAACTACGGGATTAAAAGCTTGATTCCTTCACGGGATACGTAGGCAGCTTGGAGTTATCTCCGAGTCCAGCTATATATCAATGAAAATTTCAGATTATGTCCACTACAATTGTGAGTGGTGCAATCTACAAGTTATGAAATTTATATCTACAACATGTGCAATCACGTAACTCGTCAACGAAAAAAGAAAAGAAACAACTAACATGAAATCTATCAATATTGCCTACGTACATGGACTCAATATCATGTTCAAACAAATTCAACCGCAACCTTGAATATTCTCCCTACGACAATTTATCAGGAGTATGTATCGATGACACTGAATAATCTCTAGATAACTACTGAACAAGACTCAAAAGAATTCCGTACAACTTGAATAGACAAACACTAAAATCGACAAAGCATTGGCACGTCTAGCAATGAGAAAATGGAAGTATCATAACGCAAGTGATCAACACACACGTTTGTGAGGCTACATTACAAAAACAACAAGGAAGTTGTCAAACATCAAGCCGACGTAAAACAACACTATTTCAAGGCATAAAGCTACATTATATCAACCTGGTTCATGCCAAAATCATCAAGATAACATAGATCAACAAGTAAAGGGAAACTTTGAAAGAATGTGACAAAGGGAAAGGGGGCGACGAGGCACTCGTGAGCAGTATAAAAAAGCAACCACAGTCAATAAAGCGACTCAAAATAGCCAACGAGGCAATCCAGATAGCGTAGTGAAAATGTCAAGTGCTACGGTCAGTAAAACTAATTAGAGCACCTAAAATAACCAAAGTGTTAAAAGCCATTGCAGCTCCACAGTCAGTAAGGAGACACAAAATAGCCAACAAGGCAATCCAGACAGCATAACAAAATGATAAATACTCAGTAAGGCTAATTAAAGCGACCAAAGGGACCAATGCATAATTGATAGCGTAGTGAAAATGTCAAGTGCTACGGTTAGTAAAACTAATTAGAGCACCTAAAATAACCAAAGTGTTAAAAGCCGTTGCAGCTCCACAGTCAGTAAAGAGACACAAAATAGCCAACAAGGCAATCCAGACAGCGTAACAAAATGATAAATACTCAGTAAGGCTAATTAAAGCGACTAAAACGCCAATGCATAATTGAAGGGTAGCGTCAATCAAGCATCATCAACGTCGTCGTCAGCTATGAGACAAAGACCTGTGGCGGCAAAGGCGGCGGCAGACTTGGCATGTATCCCTGCCTTATTAAAAGGTTCCTCTACAGTGTTGTCTGAAGGCGGCACAGACGCAGTGACATCAGCCATTGCGGCTCCAGTTTCAGTAGGGTCAGGACCCGAGATCAACAACGTCATAACCGACAACTCCAGAAGTTGGACCATCTTTGGGAAGAGGCGTGGGTTCAACTCTCACGGTCGCATCAGGAGCAGAACCGTCTTTGCTCTCATTGTCAGATTCACTTGGCAAACCAGTCATCCAAATTTCGCCATCATCAGCTTCAAAATCTGTGATGTCGTCCATTTCATTCACCACGGGATCAGGGGGAGAAGGATCACTAGTCAGTGCGATAGGTTGAAGGTCAGCATCTTATGTCAGGCTCAGCTGGGAAGGGTTGTAGTTAGGAGCAAACCCATTTGAACGCCGAGTCTGACTAAGAACAAGGTTAAAACCGGCCCGAATAGCAACCATGCCTGTATACAGCCCGATGCGCCGGAAAGAGGGAGATTTGAAAAACTCGCGGACAACCTCAACCTTCATATCCTTAGTAAGCTCCTGTATAGAGTAAGAGGAAGCAAAGTTGGGATAATCTTTAGGTAAAAATGGAAAGCACAAATGACAAATGATGAAGAAGGTAAGAGATGAGAGAGGGGATAAAGTATATGGCACGTAAAAGAAATGAAAAATAAAAAATATATACCACGGATAACCCGCGGGTATATCCAACAACCTCATGTGCTGCAGTGGTAGCCTGAGCAGCAGCTAGCTCCAGCTTCAGAGTAGCAACCTCATCCTCATCTTTCTTTGCTCTCGCCTCAGCAGACTTAAAGGCCATTCCCAAATTTTTCTTCTCTTTCTTAGCTTCATTCAAGTCCTTCTCATTTGGTCGTGAGATATTCCCTGTTGAGAACCAGAATCTAGTAGCTTTTGATACTTTATCTCAAAGCGTTCAATGGTGGCTTCATGATCCTGAGCCAATTCCATCATAAACTGGGACAAACCTCCAAACTGCATAAAGTATAGCCAAGAGATCGATCGATCATACAACAATATATTATATAAAGGATTTTCCATATGGAGTAGAAAGTAAGGTCTTACCCCGGCGCCCATCAATGCCATATGAAGTAGAAAAGTAACATTTTTCCTTCGATAAAAGTAGTCAACATCTTACTATTTGGTAATAGACTACTAACATTTTAGTTTCCTCCAATTGTTAGCTAATCAAACTTGATTCATCACTAATTCAGCATCACATCTCTTATGCCATTGTTATGGCGTTTCTTCAACTTATATGTATTTATTGTCGTTTTCTTTTTTTTTTTTGTTTCAGGGAGAGGGACAGCGACAGGGATGGTAAGCTTAACTTCAAAGAGTTCTTCCATGGCCTCTTTGACTTAGTTAGAGATTATAATGATCAGGGTCATAATTATCCACACCAGTCCGATGATTCCGACGAGGCCTCAGCTAGAATGTTATTCGCCCAGCTTGACAAAGACAGTGATGGGTAATCAATCAACTATTGATCTCTGTTTGAATTGGTTGATTAATCAATTATGATAAATTGCTTATTAATTCAACTATTAACTATGCTGTAGATATGTATCTGACCTTGAATTGCTACCCATAATTGAAAAGCTTCACCCTTCGGAGCATTACTATGCTAAACAGCTGTCAGAATATATCATGCAACAGGTAACTCTATTTTTCCTTGAGTCAGGGTTTTTAGTTTCAATTGGATGAACTCACAAACTGTATCACTGGCACATTGATAATGAATATGATTTACCATGCTTAATCATTTTAGGATGGCCTTATTACCGTAAAAAAACTGAAAGATCATTGAAAAACTGTATCTATGCTCTCTTTTTATACGTTTTGGAGGCCATGAACAAGAGTGCAGTTTTTCTCTTTGTTATAGATTTTGTAGTTTTAGTCTCATCGGTCATCTGAAAGATCAATTCCTTATATTGCATGCTGATACAAACAAGGACGGTCGTCTGACCTTAGCAGAGATGACTGAAAGCCCATCCATTTTCTACAGTTCTGTGTTCAATGAGGATGAAGATGACGACTATGATTACCACGACGAATTTCGCTAGTTCCCGAGTGAGGAAAGCTCGTGATTCTCACAGAAAACTGTGACATAATAATCCACTTATCTTTTCTACACTGTTGCCTGTTGTCTAATGATTCGGCGTAAAATATATAGTCACGATTTTGGGTGTATTAGCAAAAAAAAAAAAAATTGCCTTTCATTGTAAGTATAAGCTGAAAATGTTGATTATCTTCTAGCTTTCTGTATAACAGATAATGGAGTAGTTTTCACCTGATGAATACTTCTTACACAGTTTTGTAGGCATAAGATTGTGTGTAATTCTTTGAACCCTGAGCCCCAAAGCAAATATTTTTCTGGGAGAAAGCAAATAAGAACATGGAGAGACTTCCTTTATTTTTAGGACATGCTTTATTTTCTGGCATTGTTTGTTTGGATACATGTTATGTTGATTGGTTTGGCTTTAGTCCAAGTTCAGATTGATTGTTTAGAATTTAGGGATAATTACAGCTACACCCCCCGAGGTTTGGTGTTATTACAGACACCACCCCTGAGGTTTGGGAAATTACACTCACCTCTCCTGTAACTAGCTTATGCCATATAAAAGACAATAGTGCTCTTCCTTAATTTTTTTAGAGAATCTAAATTAATTACAAAAGGCTAATTGGTTTTTCTTTTTTCTTTTTGGTTTGATGAGCTCTCATATTTTCTCCTTTCTTTTTTCTTTTAGTTTTGTAGTAAATTTGATACTAAAATATTATTAAATTTGCGAATCAAGAAACCTATGTTTTCTTCATTCTTTTGGGCATTTTTTATTGAGATGAATGAGGAGTTCCTATGATGCACCGACACTTCGAAAATTTATTTTATGCCATGTCCGACACCCCGACACGACACCGACACATTGACACTCTTTCGACACTCCTCCGACACGCCATGTGGCGTGTCTTAATAAAAATAAAAGAAAAGGAAAAGGGACACCGTGTCGGACACGTTTTAAGGACGTGTTCGACACGCCTTGACACTTTTTGAGCTGATTTTGTAGTTTTTTAATTTTTATTTATGGTTAAAATTTAACTTTCTTAAAATATATAGATAAAGATATTAGAAGAATGAAACATTAAACTTTAAAAGTTAAATAATTAAGTAGCAAAAATGCATAAATAATAACTTTTTTTCCAATCAAATCTCACGAATAGGCCTATTGCATTTCTCTTTGCAAAAACAACAAGGACAGACAAAAAAAATATTCGTTCTTTCTTCGAACCGTGGCACTAATATCCTATTTAAAGATTTTATTTGGGTATTTTATAACACTTTGTTTTGTCATTTGATTTGTGTATATGCCTTTGTATTTAATGCTTCAAATTTATGACTTATACTTTAATGACTATTTTATTTGAACTTGTAGTCGTTGGTTACTTGGTTTTGAGTGTAAATATGTTTGATTTGATTATATATTTGAACGTAATAATATTATTTGTGCAGATTATGATAATGTCTTATATTTTAATATAAAAAATACAGTCGTGTCGCGGTCGTGTCGTGTCTTGTAATTTTAAAAAATCCATGTCGTCGTGTCTGTATCATGTCGTGTCCATGTCCACGTGTCCGTGTCCATGGAGTTCTAAGCATATTGTATTCTTTTATTTTATATTATTAGAAGAAACTATAATTAGTAAACACTAAAATAATATTATGATTTTTTAAACATTTTATAGTAAATTTGAATAAATTAATTAATTAAATAGATGTGTGTTTCTTTTTAAAAAAATATACCTTTTATTTTTAGTAGTTTTTAACAATATAATTTTTATGTTGATATTTATAAAGGTATTTGTAGAATTTTAAAAAATACTATTTACTTTATATAATAAAACCTACTCAAACTTTGTATATTATCAATTGAAATGGAACAAGGGTAAAATTGGAAGTTTTCATCCATATATTCAATAGAGGGGCTTTATTCTAAGGTTGATGCAAACCTCAGGGGTGGTCTCTGTAATTTCTCAAACCTCATGGGTGGTATCTGTAATTACACCAAACCTCAGGGGATGTAGCCATAATTATCCCTAGAATTTAAGCAATAGAAGGATAGATCAGCGTAAACGAGGCGACTTAAATTTGATGGATCTAATCCGATTGAAAGGATTATGATTTTGATATAATAATAATATTTGGTTAAATTTATAATTTTCCCAATGAGCTTGATTAGTTTGTAATTATGTTTGTTCAGTTAATAAAACCAAAAATATGCACGCACATATTCATAATATGCATTATACATGTTCACGCATATCAAAATTCACAAAAGACATGAGACGTGTCTTTTTTCTTTTTGATATAGAATATACATATGTTTTGGGATTTTCACCTAAAATCCCCTTGTCATTTCGAAAACACTTATGTAATTTCCTCGTGGTTTGTTAGTTATATAGGGAACTTTTTTGCTAAAAAAATAAGTAATTGGTTATTCGCCAATTAAAATAACATAGGGGTGGTTTTTTCTAGGGTTAATTTCAGCAAATCCCCCAATCTATGGGGTCTGTAGCACTTTGCACCATAACCTATGAAAAATGTGCGAAATACCCCCAACCTATTGATTTTTGTGCGATTCGCCCCCTGAGTTGTTGATCAACAACTTATTCTAGACATGTTTCTAAGTTCTTGTCCGTCAGATTTGACACTAGGGGCAAATCGTACAAAATTAATAGGTTGGGGAGCATTTTGCACATTTTCATAGGTTAGGGGGCAAAGTGCTATAGACCCCATACATTGGGGGGTTTGCTGCAATTAGCCCTTTTTGCTATTAATCCCTAAACATAACTGAACCTAACTACAACAGAATTTTGAAGAGACTGTATTTAACATGTGGGATTAATTTGCCGCCCCAACTAGCATCCCACAATAGACTCAAAATAAACACACGCAAAGGCTCTATATAAACAAGCAGATAAAAGTAATTGAAGTCCCAAGAAGCCCCATCAACCTTTGAGTCTACTCCAAACTACGCATGCTTTTCCTTTTATGGTGAATATGCCTATAGATTTTGTCGAGTCCGAGACATACTTTTTAGATTTTTTAGAGTCAGTTTGCAACTCAAGCTCCATCCAAGCTACACCAAAATCATCTATTTACAATCAAGCATGCAAAATAAAGCTTGAAGGCGTACTTTGTATGGTGCAACCTCACAATGTTAAGGTTTGAGACACCAACTGCTGATCATGTGGAAGCAATCTTATTTCAGTCTCTCAGGAATAGAGAAGTAAAAAAGATAATGTACATTGATAAACCAAGTTCTGTGACAAAGATCAATGAGCTGGTCATAAGAGAAATAAGAATGGAAGAATGAATCAAACATTTTCACCTCAACCTATTACTCAAGGAAGAGGCAGAAATATAAATTAGCGGAAGGGCAAACCACAACAGAAGGATAGAGATAAAAATAAGAGAGGGGTGGTGGACCCTATTGAGATCGATTTGCAAATTACACCCCATTGAATGCGGATGCAGCTCATATTTATACAACTACTGAAGCTAGAGGAATGTTGTACAAACCAAGGAGATTCAGAGAGACTCCCTGGACTCAAAGCTTCGACAACTATTGCAGGTATCATGACCAAAGGGGACATCATACTATAGACTATAGTGACTTGATGAATGAAATATAAAATTTGATCTAAGAAGGTTGAGTTTATCCTCGAACAATTAAAGGATCAGGCAGATAAAAGGCATTCGTACATATCTCGGTCACCCAGTGATGCGAGTAAACAAGTCATGATACCAAAAGATCCACCGATGGAGAACATGGAAAATCAAGGACTGATCAAATTGATATTAAGAGGGTCAACGACGGCCAATGCCACTAAAGGCCACAAACAATTTTGAGAGATATCTTGCATGGAGCGCTATGACAACTGGTACCCGCTTTGTCAAGGCAACAAAACAGTTGCATACTAAGGTGATATGTGATGACTCTAGGAGTACACGGTTGATGCAATAAACACTCACGCTTCTAGGGTTTGGTGTGGCAAGATTCATCTGATTGGAAAAGTTGTCTTACGAGCCTTGTTTGGTGAATATCCATACAAGCGCACATTGAACTTGAATTATTTGAATTTTCATGTGCCATTTTCCTTTAACGTGGTTATTGTAGTAGCATTCACAATCTATATCTCCACCGCGCATCAAAAGATAAAATTTCCTACCACGTGAGAGGTTGGAGAAATTATGATAGATTACAAGGAGAGATGGAACTATTACATCTCATCGATAAGGTCACAGAGAGTTTTTTAAGAACCAAGTGTGGTAATCATTGAGAGAGGAGAAGAACAATCTAAGCTACTCAAGAAACAAAAACATATGGCTGTAATGGTGGAAATTCTTGAGCCTAAAGAAAATTGAGGCAAAGTGGAAAAGCATATATGAAAGAGGAGTTGCAGCTCGAGAGTTAGATGGATCTAGTGGTTGGTTTCAAAGAGGTACAGGTGATCTCGGGGGATGATGCAAAAGTAACCGAGATTTGTGCATAATTAGAAGCTTTTATAAGAAAGGCGTTAATCGCATGGACGCGCAAGGATACTGACATCTTTGCATGGGCGGATACAGACTTGAAAAGGATTGACCCTAGAATTGCATGCATGTGTTGAATGTGGATCCAAATGCACTACTTGTAAGACAGAAGAAGATGGATTTTAGCATACAAAAGAATCGGGCAACTAAAGAAGAGGTTAAACATAAATTGGTTGCATGCCACATCTTTGAGGCTAGATATTTAGACTGTTTAAGTAATATTATGTTAGTTCCCAAGGCCTCATCCATAGGGAAAATGTGCATAAACTGCACAAATTTAAACAAGCACTATCCAAGGGCTCCATTTCCACCGCCTTGAATGGACCTTTTAGTTGATTCAACACTTTGGTGTGCTTTGTTGAGTGTGTGAGATGCTTAAATTGGTTGTCTCTCAGATACTTATGATACTTATGACAGTTCATGATAAATTGGAAATGACACTTGCAACAGACAAAAGAGTTTATTGCTACAGAGTAATGTCATTCGATTTGAAAAATGTCGGTGCAGCTTTTCAGAGACTAGTGGCAAAGATTTTCTAAGATTAGATCGAAAAGGATATGGAAGTATACATTGATAACATGCTCATCTAGAATTTGGGGGACCATGTTAGCGACTTAACATCGCATTCGCAACAATGAGAACTTATGGGATGAAATTGAATCCAAAGAGATGCACACCTAGGGTCAACGGGTGAAAATTCTTTGGTTACATGGCAATCGGAGAGGAATATAGGCTAACCTAGAGAGAATAAATGCAATCATGGATTTACAAGCACCGAAGACAATAAGAGAATTACATGCTCTAGTGGTCAGACTCACGGCCCTGGGATGGTTCATCTCACAATTTGTAGAGAACAGTTTGCCTTTCATCAAGAAATTAAACCTGATTGATAAATTTATGTGGCCACTAGAACCTAAAGAGGCTTTTCGATAGTAGAAGCTCCATTTGACATAATCGTCTCTTCTGGAAAAGCCAAAGGATGAAGAAATCCTATGTCTTTATTTAACAGTATCCAAACATGCTTTAATCATTGTACTTGTGTAGGAGGAAGGACGACAACGCAAGCATGTTCACTATGTTAGCAAAGCATTGTCTAGATTAGAGCTTAATTACGTAGAGATCGAGAAGTTTGCACTTGTGGGAGTTCTGACGGTAAGGAGTTTAAGACCATACCCTTCTATCCCACCCAATAAAAGGGTTAACAAGCCAACCATTAAAGTAAGTCATGTCCAAGTCTAATATATTCGAAAGATTGGTAAAATGGGCCACTAAATTTGGAGGATATCGATTAGCTTACAAGCCAAGAATGACCATTAAAGTACATGCTCAAGCTGACTTTGTTGCTAAATTATTCTTTAGCAGATTAAACAAGCATGTTTATTGCTCGCCAAATATATCAAATCAAATTGTGCTTAGATAGTGTGCTGATCACGATCATAAAATTCTTGAATGAGGGTTTTATGTGAATGATTGAGATCATTAGATGACTCGTCCCAAATCATTTTATAAAACCCACATCCACATGATTCGAGGAGTTGGATTTTTAAGATTTGATGAGAATCTATAATGCACCGACACCTCGAAAAATCTTTCAATGCAGTGTCTGACACGTGTAGGACACTGAAACGACACCAACATGCATCCGACACGTGTCGAACATGCCACATGGCATGTCTTAATAAAAATAAAAGAAAAAGAAAAGGGACACAGTGTAGGGCAAGTTTTAAGGATGTGTCCGACACGCCCAGACACATTTAGGCTGGTTTTGTGGTTTCAACTTTTATTAGTAGTTAAAATTTAGTTTTTTTTTTTTTTTTTTAAATATGTATAGATAAAGATATTAGAAGAGTCAAACATTAATCTTTAAAAGTAAAATAACTAAGTTGCAAAAAAGCATAAAAGATCTCTTCTTTTTTTTCCAAATTAAATCCTACAAAGAAGCCTAACGCATTTATCTTCTGCGCAAACAACAAGGGCGGAAATAAAAAGTTTGTTTTTTCTTCAACTCGTGGCACTAAAATCTGATTTAAAGATTTTATCTGAGTATTATATAACACTTTGTTTTGTCATATGATTTGTGTATGTGACTTTGTATATAATACTTGAAAATCATGATTTAAATATTAATTAGTTTTTCATTTAAACTTTTAGTAGTTGATTATTTGGTATTGAGTTTAAATATGTATGGTATGACTCTGTATTTGAACTTAAGAACATTATTTGTGGAAGTTTTGATGATGTTTTATATATTTTAATATAAATATACAACCGTGTTGCGGTCGTGTCGTGTCTTGTAATTTTAATAAACATGTGTCATCGTGTCCGTATCGTGTCTTGTCCATGCATCATAGATGATAATTAAGATTTTGAGCTTATTATGTGATTGTTCGTTATTCAATTTCCAAACATAGTTGTCCTTACTAAGCGCACTTCGATGCACGTTTTTCTTGTAGTGTGCGGATCAGTAGAACTATACAAATTTTTGCATTTCCATGTTGTACTAAGTGTATATATATACGTGCATGGTTCACAATCTAATAGAAATGAGACAAGATTGCAAGCTAAAGGGGTCATAGGAAGGTCATAGAAAAGTTTGAGGGCACACCTTCAATTCTCAAAATTGTGGGTTTATGCGGTAAGTTGAGAAAATTTGGTCCACGAAGCATCGTCCTGCTTGGAACTCTGTCTAAGAATGGCGATGAGATATTAGATTGTGTACATGTCTATTTTAAGGCGTTGAAAGAGGGGTGGAGAAATGGTTGTAGACCTTTAATAGGGGTAGATGTGAGTCATTTGATGGGTCTCCATAAGGGTACTCGAGGTTGATCCTGCAAAGGCTATCTTCCTAATTGCATATGTAGTCGTTGGTGCGGAGAATTTTATGAATTGACATTAGTTTTAGGGATTTTGAAGAAAGAGTTAGAAGGTTGGTGAACCATGATCACATCACTTTCATATCAGATAAACAGAAGTAGTTGATTTAGGCCTTTGGTGGTGTGTTTACAGATGCCACGTATGAGTTTTGTGTCAGGCACATAACTAAAAATCCGTATCATGATGGGTTTAGGGAGGAGGATTATAGTGATGCTTTGTGGAAGTGTAGCAATACTACTACTGTAGGAGAGTTTAAGGCTGCAACATTAGAGTTACAACAACTTAGGGCAAGGGCAACAATTTGGTTTAATGACAAGCACATCTTGCTCATTGGAGCAAGTCACATTTTGGGATTGGACAAAAATGTGATGCCATTCGGAAAAAAATATGATACACCTTCAACGACAGTATATTGCTTGCCAGAGAGAAACCTATCTTGACTATGTTAGAGTAGATTAGAGAGTACTTGTTGTAAAGGCTCACTACTACAACTATTTGTGCAATGAAATGGAAGGACATCAAACTTGTAGGTCAACTAAAGCATCTATGTTCAAAGATTCAAGAACTTTTGGACAAAGCTGTTGAAAAGTCGTCAGATTCCATCCCTGTCAAGTCGAATGATAAGAGTTATCAAATCTCACTTTGAGATGGATCACAACATCGACTAGACTTCCCTGATAGTTCATGCACATTAGGGTTGTTCATGATCAGGTTTGGGGCGGGATGCTGTTGAAAATATGACTATACCAAAAATTTGCCGGCTACCAATTTGTCAATCCAAGCGGGTTAAGTTAAAAACTAAACTATGCGGGTGGCGGGTTGGGCGGGTCGTGACCAGTGGCGGGTTAAATTGTGAAGAAAAAATATAGTAATATTTTGGTCTTAAAAAACATACCTACTTTATGTTAACAAACGACAAAAACAATACCATAACTTTATAAAAAAACTTAAACCACAACATAACTTAAGTAGAATAACAATATAAGGATGTAAACGAACGTTTTATCCCCATAAAATAACAATTTAAATCAATTCACAGTTCGTATACAACTATACAACAAAAAATTAACAAAAAAAAATTGTATTATACCTATATTATGAAAATACAATTATATGACTTCCGAAAACTTTCCTTACTCCCCTTATTTCTCCACAAATATAGAAACTAGGGGTGTATGAGGGCGAGTTGTATTCCGAATTATGGCCATACCCAAACTTTGCAGGTTATCAATCAATCAACCCGAACGGATGAAATTATAAAATAAACAATGGCGGGTGCAAATTTGGCGAGTCTTGTGCACCCGTAATGCACATGTAGGAAGTGGCAGTTGACTAGTATACCTTTTGATTTTTAGGAATTAGGGTTTTTGGTGTTTGGGGATTTGAAAGAAGAAATTAGGATCTAGGTATTTAAGTGAATCTCGGGTTAAAAATGTGATGGGTTGGGAAAGAAAAATGCCAATCTGACGTGGCTTTTTAAAAAATTCACGATTCGTCAACGCAAGTTGACACACAGGATTTGACACGCGTTTTAAGTCCAAAATTCCGCTCGGGCCAGGTTAGGCATAAAGCACATGATTTTTTGAAGATTACGAGAGTCCTCGACCGGCCCGACTAGATAAAGGGTCTAAACAAAATTTACATAAAGTTATGAGGCCCAAAATGCAATTTTGCCTATATTTTACATGTATAGAAAATATAGATAAAAGAAGGCAACAAAGGAAAAACAGATGTATTAATTATTAGTACACACAAGGCCTGGGGTTGGGAAGAGATCTCATCTCGTTTCTCCTTGTCTCGTTCTTATATATTATCTCTCTCTCATTCTTTCTCACTCATCACTCGTTCGCATCATCTATCTCTTTTTCTGATAATTTAGTCTCATAAACCGCAATTGATAATAAGGAGCAAGCAAGCCGCCTCCAGCGAGTAAACCCTAGATCGATCGAATGGCGGGCCCCACTCCTGGATCTGAGGCTCCTAATTCCTCATCTGCCGCCGATGAAGCCCTCAAGAGAAACACCGATTGCGTCTACTTTCTTGCTTCGCCTCTAACTTGCAAAAAGGTTTGATTTGGCTCCTTTTGTTGTGGGTTTGTTCTTTTGGGGAGAATAGTTTTGTGGGTTAGGGTTTAATTTTCATTTTGTTTTTGTCGTAAATATTGCATCTTTTGTATGAAAACCCTATGTTTTGAGCTGGATGTTGAGCTAGGAATCGATTTGTAGATAGACTGATGATGTTCTTGTAGCAAATTTTATGTTGAATTTTTTGTCGATAAATCATGGGATTCTTGGAGCTGCAGTCTTTGATATAACATGGATGATGAATCTGTGCGGAAGAGCGCGAATTATGAATTAATTGGCTAGGCGTTGAGAATAATCGATCCTTACGTATGACCTATTCCATTGTATTTATTGTTCTGGTGGTTGTTCTTATGTAAAAAGATTTGAACGACTGTTGCAAATCTATCTCTATGATAGTTGCGTAAGTGTCGGTTGCTGACGTAGGGTGTTCACAATTGGTAATTTTCTTGAACATCTGTCATGGGCTTACCACACTACCGACACGGAAGTTACCTATGCACTTGTCTTGAACCTGTCAAAATGGACTATAGTTCATTCTGATTTTGTAAGCCTAAAAACAGAACATCCTTGCCCTTTATCTGTGTTTCTCTAACCGGAGTCTCGGGTCACCACAAGCAGTGGCTCTCTCTTTTTTTTGTTTTGCCATGGAAACCCCTGTATTGACATGCAGTTGTTATGGTTTTCGTTTACTCCAGTTTATCATGTGTTGATGCTCTTGCTACAAAATTTCTGCTTTAATTGTACTTACTCCTTTTAAAGGAAAGTTGTTTGCTTTTATATAAAAAGTTCACTGACTATTCAGCACACGTCAAGAAGCTTGTTGTACCCTCTAGCGTCTTGAATTTATTTCTTATGACATATCAAGTTTATTTATAAATTTTGTGCTTTTCTAACTCACAGGGAAGCGAGTGTGAGTATCGCCATAGTGAAGTTGCACGGGTGAACCCAAGGGATTGTTATTACTGGTTACATGGTAATTGCTTAAATCCAAAGTGCGCTTTTCGGCATCCGGTCAGTCACATATCTTCCTCCATTTATATACATGTTATTCATCTGCAGAACTGTGGATTGGCTGACAAGATTACTCTTTTCTGTTTGTTGGTTATCAGCCACTTGACGGATTGCTGGGCACGCAAACGCCTACATCTGCTGGACCTTCTCTACCTTTGACTCAGAATGTGCCAACACTAACTGCACATGTTCCAAATGCATCCAACAAGCCTGGGGTACCCTGCATATTTTTCCAGAAAGGATTCTGTTTAAAGGGTGATTGGTGTCCTTTTCTCCATGGCCCAAATTCCATGAGTAACAAAGGCTCACTAATGCCAGAAACAGCCTCAGCTTCTGAAGCGGCAACTTTTAGAAAGGTCGTTGGTGACAAGAAGGTTGTGCCTATAAATGTTGTCAAGCCCGTCAAGGAATCTCCGCTGCCAAAATCAGCTGTTGAAGTGGAACGTGGTCTTATTAGGAATGAATTTCCTATAAACAAGAGGATGACACATACATCAGGTGTTAACGAGTTCTCAGGCTACAAGAATCTTCCTTCTGTTGCTAATGGAAATCCTCGTGTTCAGCCACCTTACCCGTTGGACGAACCTGGAAGCATGAACTATAAGGATGCAGAAGAAGTTTCGAGGGAGCCATCTCCTGGGTTTGATGTTCTTGTAGATGATGAACGAAGAGATTCAGATTACTACCATAGTGAAGATCAATATGGAATTTCAAGGGAACATGAGGTTAGGAATGAATATAATATTGGCCGTCCGATTGATTACGATACAGAAATTGGCAGTGAAAGATATCAGGATCCTCGTGGTTATGACTCTCGTGAGCACTTTAAGGGTCAGCATGCTCGGGAGCACAGAGATATTAGATCCAATTCATTGGAAAGGATGTCAGGAGGGTCTTCTTATCTTGAAAGGAGGCCATATGCTCGGAAAGATAGTCAAGTTGAGGAATTAGATCTAAGGCACCGCCTAGCGAAGCATAAAAAGTCTAATGGTTTGAGGTCTGTTATTAATCACGAACATGCTCGTGACAGACATGCAGAAGATAGGAGCTACCAACGTTTCCATAGAGAGGAGCATGTTTCACGAGGAGAGAATTCTTTTGGCAGTCGCTTACGAGGACGATTGAGAATTCCTGGTAGGTCGTCATCTCCCACTGATAAGGATATAATTGGGAGTAGAAATCAAGGTAGATTGTCTCCAGTAAGGGCAGCTTCTTCCCACCATGGAAGGATCCGAGACAGAATTAAAGGAAATGTAGAAGAATCGTTCAGTAGTGATGGGAAGAATCATAGAGACCTGCACTTGAGAAGACACACAGTGGATGACAATTCTGCTAATTTTGCTGCGCCCAAAAGTCTTGCAGAGTTGAAGAACAAGAAAAATACTGAACATAGTAGACCTCATGTGATTGATCAACTATCACTTGGGAAACGAAAACATTTGATGCTTGATGGCAATGAACAAAGTGGCGATGATCTGTCCTTTGAAGGGCCAAAGCCTCTTCAAGAGATTTTGAAGCGCAAGAAAGGGGAAACAATTGGAGTCGCCGCAGGCAGGAACTCATCCAACAACGATGAAATTGCTGAAGATAACAAAGCACAAGAGTCTGTCAACAAGACTGAAACAGAACATGGCAGATCATATGGTCGTCTCTCTGCCCCAACACCCGCTGCTAGCAAGGAACAGGCTGAAGATGGTATAATTACCGAGGATGGGGAGTACCAAGAGACTGAAGCCGCCTATGAACAGAGGGAAGGGGAGTCGGATTACGAGCAAGCAGGTGGCGAGGAATTTGAAATGTACGATGGTGAGAATGGAGATGCCGAAGGAGAGGAAGAGTACCACGATGAAGATGATGACGACGACGACGACTTTGCAAAGAAGATGGGCGTCATGTATTCCGAAGCGTAGAGGCCAGAATTGGGCTTGGTGGTAATTTGTTTGTCTTCATGGGTATTGTCTTTAGGTTTGGATTGGAATCAAATACTCTACTAATTTTGAGTTCAGAAGTAGAGGTCATTATAACTGTCATCTTAGAAACCTTTTTATAGTTTGGGGGAACCTGTTGATTTGGGTGGATAAGTTTATTTGCCTCAATGGTTGTGATTGTAACATTAGAAGATTAATAAACTGTTGTCGTTGTTGCTTCTCTGCATGTTTAGTACTTTTTGAAAACTTGTACTCAGTTCTCTTCTTGATAGTTGAGTTAGCCAATGGAAAGTGAAAGATTAAATGGTACTCTTAGGATTTAGTTTGGTTCCGATAAAGGATTCAGCTATATTGCATAGTACGGATAATGCCAAGGATTCTGATAACGCCAATATGGGTTATGGCAAAAGTGATGGATATGGATACTAGCATACGTCAATTTATCTTAATATTAATATTTATATAAATAATTTAACCAATAGTACTTAAATATAATTTATAATGCATGATAAACTGATGTAATGTACTAATAAAGATTAAAAACACAATTCTTCTAAATATTTACTAAAGCTACTCGTACGAAGTAGTCCAGAATGTCTTGTCGAGTGCTAGACACACGGCGCAGTTTTCACAAGGATCTTTGAAGTTTAGTCCAGAATGTCTTGTCGAGTGCTAGACACAAGGCACAGTTTTCCGACAATGGCAACCAAGCTAATAAGATTCACACTCTTGCCCTTTATATTTTTTATATTTCTTGTTCATCTATTATTAGCTTAATTTTTCAATTTGACGAAAAATTATTCTAATTCTAATAGACCCCACTCGCCACCACCCTTAACACCACCCGGAAAATCAGGTCACAGGGGATGCAGCATCCAGTATATGTGAATAATGGTTCACACAATACTTGCGAAACAAACAAAATACGGTCGAGACTGAAGAATTATCATGGCTTGCACGCACCAAGTACAAGAACTACTAAATAAACATTGGACTTCCACAAAAATAACAATGTTACTTCAATTACTTACAAATCAAACATCTAACTGTTGAGATAGGAAAGAACTATAAATCCTTGTACCCACCTCGTACAAAACCTACAAAACTAAGAACATTACATAATCTACAGAACTACAATGGACCATTACAGATATTTACAGCAAAATTTTGGTACTTATATTTTGTCATTGAAAAAAATAAAAAAATTCCTTCTCAAATTACTTGGTGCTGCTCTGATGCAAAACGTGAGTTGCACCCCAGCCTTGTTCTTTCCCCCTCTCAATCAAACACATTAGTACTCTTAAGAACTCATCAGCTTCTTCCGGAAACTTGAATTCCAAATTCGTTAGAGAAAGAGGGAGTGGAGAATGAGAGTTCCAAGGCTTTCCCTTTGGTCTATTTCCTCTTTTCTGCAGCTGTTGACTCTGTCTGAACGACGTATCTGAACCGCTTCCCACAATGTGTACCACCTCCCCGGCATTATCAGCAAGAATTACAGTATCCAATCCAATTTCTGATTGTATCACCCACTTCAGATCTGCCGGAACTCCTTCAAATTTGGGTTTTCCAAAGTCTATCAAGCAAGAGCAGCTGACAACTAAGATGAGTCTTCCAGTGATCAGTACATATTGGCCACACTGCTTTAGTGCTTTGCACATGACTAGTGTCTCTTCCCTCAGCTTCATTTCAGTTTCAGTGAGAACATATGTTCCAACTGCTTCCTCCCAAGAGTAAGGCTTCAGCGGTAGATCCATACTTAAAGGCCTTGGTAAACGAACCCTAAAACATCGATATCCCATCTGGTGGATCCTACTACGGTTTCTGATACTTTGTGCAGTTTTTCCAGTGACTTCAAGAATACTGGCAGCTGGCCTTGCCACAAGTCCTGTGACTCCTACAGCTATGCCTGCAGGATGGAGAACCATAATAACGACACGGACTTATAGACATCGCGAAACTACCTCATGTGAATGAATCTGGAACCTAGTAACAAAGAATTATTTTCCTCAAGCAATATTACCTGAAAGAACTCCGGGTAGGCCATGTTTCTCAGCCCCTTTAATGGGCGATTGAAGAACACCCGTAAGTCCCTACATGCAAAAATAATTTACCCATTCATGAACAAAAGAATGGTTCACGACAATATGCAAGAAAAGATGCATACCAGATCCAGGAAGATTGTCAAAAGTAATAGTTCCAATAGTGTTTGTTTCTACAGAGCACCTATCCTTGAATTTCTCCAAGATGCCCCATTTTTAACCAAATAAATCACAAAGTAGTAATGATCACAAGTATAATAACTGTTAACAATATAGAGTACCTCCAGGAATTCATTTATCACTCCTTTACTGTGTGAAGACATTCCTTTCTGTTCCTTCTCCATTATCGTTACAGTATGGTCGTCAAATGTAAATGCAACAATGCCCTGCAAGTTGATATTAAATTAAATTAAACTGAGATTTAGAAGGCTGCACTCGTGAACATTACTAGAGAACCAAGTACCTTATGTGCAGCTTTACTAAATTGGCTAGTAGCATCACTTATGGCATATACTGTGTTGCTTAAAAGACTTGTTGTTCCCTGGGCCATACCTGTGATAAGTCCTGCAGGGCTCTGGAAAAGCAGAATGGTATAGTCTTCATTCTTAAAAGTATATAGGATAATAAATATACCAATACTCTACCTGGAAAACATTCCAGATAGGAAGCGAGAAAAAGTCTTTGATCCCAAGTCCTAAACTCCTTGCAAATCCCATTGGGTTTCCTATAACACCAGCAGAACCAAAAACCTGCACAATTTTGTCCCTGGTCAAAATGCAATTGGTTGTGCTGGGGAGTCATCTACAGTAGCCATACATGCAATTCATCCTAAATAGAGAAATAACTTTTTCTTTTTAACTATACATTTCTAATTCAAAAAATTCACGCCAAAACAGTTGCTTTGAAATCCATACAAGGAAATATTTTTTTCACTCAGAATCCATCAGGCAAAGAGCATATAGAAATTGACCAAAAAAAAGAAATATCTCACCGCATGGAAGTTATAAGATAGCGGAACCCAAATAATACTGAACCTTATCATAACAAGCTTCCTTGTGCAGCATGAAGGGAGTGCTTTTATCAAATACATAAGTGAAGTAACATATATTTCGCAAGAAATGTCTCTAGTCAGATCGTATATTATATAATTTATGATAAAAAAACATTAACTCCGTAATGATTTGGTGAATTACAAAGGTCGCCTCAACTTGGGGACGTTAGACTTACCTCTCCCTGTAGCTGACAAAACTACACATGGTGCTTGGCATAATGGGGAGTTTTTTTATTTTCTTGTTTTGTCATTATTGGAAATTGATGATGTATCATGCATATCGCGGGGCAATAATTTTACCCTTGAGGAGGTAAATGTCAAGCTAGTTAACTTTTGAGGGTGGTAATTGTATTTACTAATTTATTTCAGTTCAACTGATAATATTTTTAAATACCACATATACAAATTATTGATGCACAACTATTTTCAGAATTTAAAATCTTCTCTGACTTAAAGCTTGAATATTACATATTTAAACTAGTAAATTTATTAGTTAAATGTGTACATGTAAGAAAACTTATAACTATTTATTAACTCTAATTCACTCCATACATATAAGGGCTAATTGCAGCAAACCACCCAACCTATGGAGTCATTAGCACTTCAAACCCTAACGTATTGGTTTGTGCGATATGCCTCCTAAACTATTGATTTTTGTGCGATTTGCCCCCTGAACTATTGAGCAACCATTCATATTGAGTTGATATCCCCTTAAAAGTCCACAGTGGTTTCGAAATCTTGTACGAAAACCTTTGTTAATTGTATAAAACCTACCTTCTGGTTCATAATACTTTGCACAAAATCCTCTTTTTATGAAATCACAAGGGTTTTTAGAGAGAGTTTTATGAAACCAAAATGAAGGTTTCAGATAATTAACAAACCACTAAGATGTTTAGTGCATGATTTCGCAACCATTGGGCGGTTCTGGGGGATATCAACACAAAATGAACGTAGCCCAATAGTTCAGGGGGGAATCGCACAAAAATTATAGGTTTTAGGGGGCATATCGTACAAATCGATTCGTTGGGGGGCACACCCCCCATAGGTCGGAAGGTTTGGTGCAATTAGCCCTATAATATATAAATACATATACCAGCTCTTCAATGATACAAATACAATGATATAAACACGACAGATTATGCGTATAAAGGTGTAAATTACAAAAAATAACGAAAAAAATGCATATGATTGTAAAATCAAATTTAAGCATTTTTAGATTCAAGTATCACTGGAAAAGACAAAGTGGTTAAGCAAAAAAATCTTAAATCTCGGTTGTATCAATGCCACTTCATTTGTAGCGGAGATAGAATGTATCTACCAGAAACTATTCTTTGATGAAGAAGAGCATATTCGGACTTAGGTATATAATTACATTCATCCATTACTGCAACTTTATTATTTTTCTTTAATAACTAAATTACAATTATTATGTCTGATAGGATGAGTGTTATTCTTCAAATGTATCAGCGATTCTTTAAATCATCAGGGGAGATGCAATTTCTTTCGTTTCATTAGGGTGATACTGTAGTTTTCCCATTGAGTGCTAAGCAGGATGGAGTCCCATGATGATGTTTGCCAGTTGACTTTAGAAACTACTTACACACAAGACCTATTCCTACAAAATAGGATACTAACAGTTGTTCTATTACATTCATCGAAAAAGGAAACATTCAGTTATTCAATTGAATCAGGAATGTTTAGTATTCTGGTTTTCTAAATCTAAACTATAAACTTAGACACCCATATCAATCAACCCAGTAAATCATATTAAATTGCATCCCTGAGTTTTCCCTTTCTAGAGGTTTCTCCAAAACATCAGAAGCAGCAAAAAAGCAACCAAAAGAAAGGAATTCTACAGAAGAAAGAGGAAAACACCACTCCATGGTTATCCAACCTCTGGTAGCATACAAGAGCCATGTTACTTAGTGCATATAAAATTTATTAGGACAATATCACTAAGATACCCTGCCACCCCTACTTAAATTCACTTAGACATCAGATAAATCGATGCATTAAGAAAGTTCGTTGGATGTTATTGCAGTTGGTTCGTTAAAATTAACCACTGCAGTTTTAAGAAAATCTTATTTTTGCAATGAATAAATTTAACCAATATGACCTTTTATTTGGACCAGACTACTCTTCATGTTAATTTCCCGAAAAAAGAAAAAAAAACAAAACTAATCTTCATGTGTGGCAGAAAATTATGTTTGATATATAGTTCCTGAGAAGATAAATTCATCCATTTACAAAAACTAACATATCGATATAAATATTATTTATTACCTGTATAAATATTATTTATTACCCGTAAAATAAACAAAACAGAAAAAAAATCACAAAATAGAAAAGAAAGAAACTCTAAGATGACCCTGGTCTCCAAAGCAAACGCACAATACCTTTGGTTTGATTTGCAGGAGTTGCACTTTTTCCTCTAGAGGAAGAACACAATATCGACAATACCTAAAGTTAAAGAAGACTGGGATGGCAGCTGCTCTTCAGTCAGAGAGGCAAGCTTCGTGATATAATGTCAAATCTAGAACTAAGTGATATTAAGTGATGCCATTTTATCGTTCTTGGACACTTTTGTCTGCAGTTTCTGTAAAGAACGTGCCATATCTAATCCATTTTCTCTTGTTAGTTGGGTTTTTGTTGGGCCATATGTTTATGTGAAATTCGGCTCGGGCTTAGGCCCCACATGTAAATCCTTTTATTGATGTTTAAAAAAAGAGATTGCAAAAGATGAAGCCAATGACTGCAAGGGAATCCTAGAAACACAAGCAGATAATACCAATATACAGCTATTCTTGAGCTAGGTTAAGGAATGATTATCATGAATATTAAATATTCACATCAACCTGATTGGTTCTATGTAGGACAAGCTCTTATATCTGTTAAGGCAAGTCATATATTTTGATTGGAAATTCGTTGATTTTCATGTAGAAGATGACTTGCATATGGAAAGAAGAACGTAGACAACACAGTTTGGAAAAAGGTAACACTGAATAAAGATTAAGTGAAGAAACACGCAGCAGAATAAATCAGTATAGATTATCATCCCTTTATAGAAATACTAACACGTGAGGTTTGTCTGATATCATGTTAAAGCATTTATAAACCATTCCTAACAGTAAAGAAATTGCACATGATAAATTTTCTTTTGAGAAGTTCAAAACTTTAGCAGGATAATTTCCAGAACAAAAAATTATAAGGCACCGTACAAATGCCTTTGATACATGTAATGGCATACTTTGTGTTATAAAAAATTGAAGGGAAAGAATTGGCTGCTAAGTTGCTTTAGCTGATTATAAAGAATGTTTACCTACTATTAATATATAAAATACTAAGTTAGATGGAAAATTAATTTAAACATCCAAGACTAAGTTTGCTGGGCAGAAAATGGACAAGGAATACATACGCACAATTCTGTTTCATAAATCCAGTAACTCCTTGAACAGTTTAAGGTAGAGTTTACCATTCAATTATCTATGACAGATTATGGCTAATATCAGAAGTCGTATCTTTCGATAATAAGAAGCAATCTAGAGGGAAGATGAATATAACAGACCAGAAAGAACCTAGGCAATCGAGCTCTTCAACATATTCACATTATCAAGATCAAAATACATGGGCAAGCAGAACATGAGACTAACAGAAAAAGTAAGACAGGTTATCAGGGAGTTACCTTGTACATCTCATGTAAAAACTGCCTGCTGTAATGGCTAATAAGGATCTCTTGAATGGATCCCCAACTAGCTATCTGGTGTGAAAGGATTAAATGCTTGAAATGAATTTTTGCACCCTCCACATCAGCAAGAGCCATAAGACCTCTCTACAAAGACATGTAGATATTGCTTATCCAATAGGAATATTTTTCTTAATAAATGATTATTTTAGGGAAACATAGGGGGGCATGTGTAAATGATTCTCCATATTCAAGGGAAAGATACCAACTTACATGAATGAGAGATTCTCCGGATGTAAGAACACCATGCCTAAGCATCCATGGACTGCTGGAAAAGCTGCAAGAAGAAATCATTCCACAAGTTAGAAAAAATTATATTATGAGTTCTACAGGAAATGAAGGAACAAATGGTGACTCAAGACCAGTAACCTGCTTACCTCAATGTCAATTTAATTGGTGCTATATCAAGAAGTTCAATGTATATTTTTTTTTGCTTCTGTGCAGGTACTTGGATTTGCTGCCAAGGAGCTCCAATTGGTACCACATAAGGCATCCAACTTTTTCTGTTGTAATCCTCATTACACAGAGTAGTGCTAGTGAAATTGAATTGTTTTTCACCAAATCTAGCAAAATACTGAGAATTTCCAGATGTTCCCTCAGCAAATTCTAAATCGGGATATAAATGATGCTGCATTGATTCCAAATGAGTGAAAACTCTGCTCTGCAACCGTGAGGATGCAGTTTTTCCGAACTCAAACAATCTTAATACTATTTCTTGCTCAATATCAAGATAAAAATCTGCTATTCTGCAATGGAAGAGCATTTTTCATAAACAATAACAAGGAAGAAGAAGTAGATGTACACTTCAAAAATATCACAAACCTGAGGCCTATAGATTCAAATGAAATCAGGGAAGAATCATCATTTCTCCATTTGGAAAAAGCTAAGGAGAAGACTGGTTCGTGCAAGTTTGCAATATCACTTTGAGTCACATTTTCGGTCACAGTGCTCCTATCTTTGGATTTTAGCAAGTGGCCCTTGGTTCCATGGTTAAAAGACAGAAGTACGGGATATGGTGTGGTATGTAATTGGTTATCAATTTGAAATGATGCAATGTGCAAGGAGAAACGTTGCTGATCCAAACTTTGTACTAAGTTGATTGTTGTGCTCTTAGCACATGCAAAAAGCAACTCCTACAGGACAAACAATGACACTCGATTATGACATATTAAAAAAAAGAAAAAAAGAAAAAGCACTTGGACAGCAAGGATACCTCAGCATGAGAATTCATCAGTGAGATTCCAAGAAAGGGAATGTCAATTGATAGCCTTTCCTTGTATTCAACAATAGAATCATAATTCTGGATTTGTTTTCTTTTATCTTTCAACTGAGGAACGCGCAGGCTCTTCATATCATTCAACACATGGTAACAGGAATCAATAATACTGAGAACCTGAAACAAATAAAGATTGTTGTGACAAAATCCTCTAGGAATAAATGCATTATTCTAGTTAATGTTCTCACCTTAATTGCTCCTTCAGAATGGACAGAAATGAGAAAATTTCTTTCCGGCTTCTGCAAGAACATCAGTATAAAAAAGAAAAATTACTAAATAGTTTAGATTATTGTTTACATATAATAAACAGACAGCAAGATAAGTGAGCAGCGTAGTTCTATGTAATTTCGACTCGGCCTCTTTTATATCTGTCACTAAAGGGTGGCAAATGAATCAAATTGGATAGGACCCAATCCAGATCCATGCAGATTGAATCTCGATAAATCCAACTTTGGTCTACGTTGCGCCGTAACTAAGACCATTTAGATTATGACTGGATCCACATCAGATCCATATCTCATTTTTAGTAGTAGTGATGTAAAGTTTAATGTTGTTCACATCAGATCCATATCAAAATTAATCAAATTATGATAAAGCCAAACATCATATTAGTACGTTTATAGTTGCAGAATTGTAGAAAATACGTACAAGTACGTATGCAGTTGCCCAATTGTAGAAAGACAGAATTGTCTCCAAATGAAAGTAATCAATCTAAGCAACTAGATGTTTTGAGGGGTGGGGTGGGGGGGGGGGGGTGTGTGGTGGTGGTGACGTTGGTATTGCAGTGCTTGCCCTGGGGCTAGGTTAAGCTAGCGCACAGCTAGCCGGCTCGGCCCGCATGAGATACAATGCTGCAGAGTGTGGTGTTCTATTATAAGTTTGGAACCCATATTGATGATACATTAAAAATAACTACAACAAAAGAAAACCAATGTAAAAATATAAAAAATATGAAAGCTACTAATAAAAACAATGAAATGTTTAAACCACCACAACCCACCCCATACTCAAACCTCTAACTCCCAATGCTTATGGCAGCTAGCTGTCCTTTTCCTACCCCCACAGCTTACCCCCTCCTCATCCCCTCGACCCCAGTAATACCAGTTACATGGTTGTCTCTCCCTGGTCAGCTGGAAGCATTCTCCACATTTTGTTTTCTTCTGACATCCAATTTGTTCAAAATCAGAACATGGAGGGGGTTAGGCCCAATCTCCATACCAGGTTAACAGCTATCCTTTATTGAGTTGATGCTAATCTTCTTGGTTTACAGCATTAAATACTAGATAGTAATATTGACGGTACCGAAGTAACATGAACTTTTCCTCCTTATGGATGTTCTGTCTATGAAGAAAACATATGCTGCACCACTTAAACCCATATCCGCACCTCCTAAGTTTACAGAGAGATTTCTATTTATGTGCTCAATATTTGACATGCGTGAATTAGATATACTTATCATGATCTTACTTTTCTTCCATATTACAAGTTTTACATCAATAATGCTGGAACCTCATCAGAAGTGCACTCATAAAACATTCATCAACAACCTTGCTGATTAGACAAATCTACCAGAACCTGGAAATATTTATAGTTCTTAGCTAAACAACCTATCTTGATGTTCAAAATTATACAAAAACGTAATCACTTCATATAACTGTCAATTAATCAAACCCATTTTGAAAAGACCTCCTTAGTCATAGAAACTGCATGGACCATTTATAAAATCATCACAAGAGTAAGTTGCATCTCTGATAGGAAAACACATTCATTTAGCCAAAAGAAAATAAAGGGTGAAAACAGAATATGCAGAAAACAAGAATATTACATCTGAGGTTGCAGGTAGGCACACCAGTGATTGAGCTGGTGCATCATCAATAGCAAATGATCCTAAGATACGTTCACCAGGCACCTGACAAGATTTCAAGGAAAGATTAAACCCAAATATGGACTAGTTAATCACATTAAGGACTATCATACCTCAACAATGATGCGATGTGGGTAGCAGGGTTCATCCCAAGCGTATGAGGAAGATGTATAAGGGTAAATCATCGTCTCAAAAGATTCACATTTTGGCTGGTAAATTCGCAATCTCTACAAGGTGTCAAAAAATAATATTAACTTCCAATATCTAAAAAACCAAGATAGGATTGTTACACCTGTTATAACCTACAATTAAGGACATTAAAAAGTTGGCACAAAAGGAATATTGTGACTTTTTGGGGCATCATCAATAAATAAAAATATTTTCTAAAGAAAAAAAATATACCCACATGGGAATATCTAGTGATGACCTGAGTCGGGGGTGGTGTAAATGTTGCTGTAGTCTCTGAACAAAAATTAACCAAAACTAAATTGGTTGGAGTCAGGTCTAATTTGATTGTGTGTTGGGTCATCAACTACTATTGTGTAGAGTCAAATTCTTTGACGTGGACAAAAAGAGAGAATGTAAAAGCATTTTGAAGAACCCTCCCTCCCTCCCTCTTCTTTGAGGTGGAAAAAAAGAGAGAATGTAAAAGCATTGTGCAGATACCCTCCCTCACTCCCTCTCTCTAACGAACAGATACTACCATGAAAATCCAAGATCAAGCTTTAACTAACCTCCCTTGAATGGTTATCGATCCTATATGGCATAAAGCAAGTATCATCATCAAACAAAAGAATCAAGTTTGTTCCGGAGTTCCCAGTCGTGCTTCCTACAATCTTTTCTTCTATGACATAAGCATCAGCACTCCTCACTTCCACACGCACCATGCTTACCGCAGCTGTCATATAATTACGCACTTTAACCTGAGTGTCGCCTAACTGCTCAGGTAAGAAGCATCCTGACCACTCCCATCCTGGTTCATCGAACCGAATGGAAAGCAATAACTCCCTGAATACAAAAGAAAAACAAAGAAACAGACAATGGACTGATTGAGGGGCAAGAAGAGGTTTACTATACGCTAGTATCATACATATGGGCATATATTTCATCTCAGAATTATGAAAAATTGAGTGGTTACAATAAAAGTATCTTTAGAAGGTGTAAAAGTCTATGCAGTGTAAGCTAACAGGATTCCTTTTTTATACGTAAAACTCATGTTTATTTGTAAATGAAAATGAGATTCTCTGAAATTGATTTGTGAAAAACATCAAGTTACTAATACCACAATTGGTGAGGCCAAACTTTTAATTAGTAGCATAAAGTAGTGAACCTTGTCATATCCATCCACTGGATGTTGGAATGTTGACCAGCTCCCAATATAAAAGGAATGTCAGTTCCCTTCTGCTTATAACATAACTTCTTGGTGCATGCATTGGAGATCACATATCTGTAAAATAAGCATACAAAAGAAGAGGATTTAAATTAAATATGGTGCGAAGCTCATTATTTGACTAAACGTAATGGATATAAAAAAACTACCTTGGTTCGAAAGTGATAATTTTTGTCCTTCCAGAAAATGGTGCAGCCAGAGCAGAGACAGATATCACATACCCAGATTTCAAGGATGGTTGCGGAACAAGAACACTGGTTGAACCAGTTGGAGGTACTAGCGAAAATGGGGCAGACCACGATCGCTTCGGGAAATTTTCTACAACTGAAGGTATATACCTACTTAGCTTCACCATGATTTCCCCAGAATATGAACTAGGATCAGGAGAAAACAAGCAAGCATTGACCTTCCTATTATCACTTTCCACAAAATCAGGTGAGACCCCATTTGTTTCACAGGGAGAATCTGAAGAAAAGAAATGAAAAACAAAATGAAAATAACCGAAAATCTTCATCATATGATCTCTCAAGCAGCTTTGAATTGACGGCACAATTCTTACCAGTAGCAGACAAACTAGAACAGATAAAACCAAGACCATCTTTCTTCGCAACAAGTACATTCTTCTCATCCAAATTATAGCACGAATGGATAATACAGCTACATCCTTTCATTTCATTGACAGAATTTGAGAGAACTAGAGAAAATCCAGTACGGTTGTACAGCAGAAAAGGAACAGATATGGATATTTCACGAGTTCCGGAGAATGCATCCATCACCTTCTCCATGGTTACATACAATGGACCTAGACCAATTCAAAAAAGCTACTAAGTACATTTGTTGATATCCATTTATATGAAATACGTCATTATACATATATGGACAATTGTTTAATTGGCATTACCATTTGATGTCTCAGGATCAAATCTAATTATTTCAGACATAGAAAACTTTGTCCCACTGAATTTAGATGTGGCGCCAAAAGATTCAGCACGCGGGAACTTCAGAGTTGAAGGCCTAAATCCACGCATTTTGAATGTTATTGACAAGTCATGCGAAGAGTCAATATGAAAGAAAGAAGTTTCAACCTGAAAATTAACATTGACATACAATAAATTGACGTTAACAAATCAAAAAAATACAAATGTAATCAAATTTGCCCAAGTGTGCAATATCAATGCATATCTTAGATCCATTACATGCAACCGACCTCTGAAAGAAAGGCAGCACGGGTGACTCCAGCATTTTCTAATGTCAAAGATATTGACAGCATAAGATAGTTCTTTAAAACCAACGGACTAGTTAACATCACCTGGTACAGGAACCGATTTTTTGGTTTGTCCAAATTGTTGGACTGACTAAGATAACTTACTGACTGTTTACCACCGTCAATATTAATCATGGAACTAATCCTCCTTAATCTTTCTATTGGAGGCAACAACTGATCATTCACAGAAATACAACAGCGAAAAGCCTCACTGCTTGGATGAGAAGGATAGCAGACAAAGGAACGCAAAAACCCTATCCTGACATCTTGAGCGATAATATTTGAGATATTATAGGCTTCACTCCATAAGTACGAGTCACCAACAGGCCGCCACCGGATGCAGCCTACTTCGGCCAAATGAAGGGGGAGCGGAAACTCTTGGCCAGGATATACTGGGCCCAATATCTGAAAACACGGAGTTTTAGAAACAGTAACCGGCGACAACTACAAGCAATCCCATCAGTAATTTTCATCATATTACCTTTGGAGAAACACCGAACGGTATATCAAACCTTATTTCAAGGGGTACCGAAGTTGCATTGAAGATTACAACCTTAAAAAAAAAAAAAAAAAAAGACAGTGAGAAGCTAGTAGAACCAAAAAAGAATATAAACCTAGGGCAGAATTTTAACTTACTGTTGAGTATAACCGCACCAATTTTGTATACCGTTGAATGGAAACATCAATCACTACAGGAATAACAAACCCTCTTACATCATCTGTTCCACTGTCTCCCTTGACTTTTTTATTCCTTCTCATAGTATTTGTATCATCATGAACTTCTGAAACATTTGATGGTTTTGAAAAGTCCACTTCAAAGTATCTACAACCAACAAGGTCCATTGAAATCGGAGTAGACGGAGCAGATGTACCCTCTAGCTGGAAAGTAACGTATCGATGTGCTGCCTCAAGCAATTGTTTGTCATTAAGTCTGTCAGAAGATTGCACCGGTCTATAGCGGAAAAGTAATTTCTCAGGTGATTCATTGATATAAATATGAATAGAGGAACCAGGTTGCAAAATGCCCTTTGATGGGGTCACATCCAAATCATCAGCCGCAAATTGTTGTTGGCCGATATGAAAAACTAGAGGCAGAGTAGTTAAGTTCTGTATCATGTATGGAGCGTGTCTTCTGGTTTCTGAGTTTTTTATCATTTGAAAATTTGAGAGGGCTGGGCTTTCTGTCATATCCATAAGACCCCAGGCATCTTTTATCATCTCAGTTGCCCTTGAGCCAACCTTGGAGCAACATTTAGTATGTCAACTTTAAACTACTTAAAGCCAAACACATGTTCGAGGAAAAAAAAAGTAAAATCCACGACATTTGTAAATAACTGCCACATTTCGAATACAAATGCGAACCACCATTAGCATACAGAAACTGATAATCCCTCCAGAGGATTGCATGATAAAAACTCTCCTAAAAATTCAAAAAATAGAAAAATGGAAACTACCTCAATGATGGATTCATTAATATTCAGATTGAGATGCGTTGTAGATTCAAGATTAATATCTGTCGAGATAGCACTACTGAAGAGAGCCCTCTCATCATGCTTTCTGTTCATGCTCAACTGAAATTTCCAAGGTTCCACCAGAGGCTCCCACAAAACCTAAGAGAGTTTCATGGGAAAATAGCCAGTTCAAGAACCAGGAAAAAGCTATATGTCCATACACACACAGAGTCACAAACAAATATTATCTTTCATGCAGTATTACCTTGTCAATATTGTAGTAGTTCACTTGAAGGTCACACCCGATAGATCCTTCAATCTCATCCACTCTTACGACAGACCAGAGAGTTGAATTTCTCAGGAGAAACTCTAGCAATGGTCCACTAGAAGTCCGCTTCATTAGCACAAAGTATGAGAAAAGTTCAGAAACATACATGGGCAGTTGACCAAAATAAGTAGTACCGAAACATAGCCATATACTTATTTCAGAATTCTAACCAACAACTGTTTGGATCTTGTTCATTGTTTTGGGATCACTTGCTCGCGAAGGGGTTCTAAGTAATATAAAACTAATTCTTGGCTTTCAAAAATTGACCACCTCAAATTTCTCTTAGATAAAGACTGAAACTTTTGAGAAGAAGAACAACACTTATTTAGATAAGCTGTACAAAGTTTATCAAGTTTGAAATGCCTTCATGATTGCTTCATGTTTCCTTACCCCTGATAGGGTTCTCGATTTTCTACAAGGTTCTTCCTCCTATGACACTAATAACTGTTTCTGTCTTTCTCTTTTCCACGTAAGCTATTTCTTTGTAAAAATACGATTAGAGCGTCCAATATCTCAAAAGTTGACTATCTGAAGTACTCTGTTCATGCCCAGAAGACTGCAGTAACTTTTACCACATCAAAGTTTATGCACGTGGTTTCCATACCCAGTGCATTTCGGTTCTCATTCTTCTTTTTCAAAATTGTTGTCCTGCTGACTGAATGGTGGCAATGAGAAAAGACTTGCATGAAATAGTTAAACAACTTCTTTTTATTTTCTTTTTTATTATTTTGGTATGTTCACATACATATTTACATATTATTAAAGGAGGTGTAAATGCTATTTCAGGTCTCCGAACATAGCCTTAAGCTCTATTGTCGACAGGAAAACCAAAACAAAATGTAATAATGGAGCAACTCAAAAAAATGTAATAAGGGAGCAACTCAATGCCAACTTTTTCCTTTTACTGCATACAAATGAAGTTATACCTGACTTACTTTCAGTATTAGCACTGAATACTGTAACTAAGTTGAGTAGCTGAACATTTAGATATGTTGGTAAATGAAATGAGAGAACGAGTCCGACTTACTGCCAAATGAATGTTTAAACTTTGTATAGAAACTTAAGCTATTAACTTGCTGAGACATTTTACATTAATTTTCTCTAATACATCCCATCATGTGCAAGCATTATGTGCAACTTTTTCCAAAGAAAATGGTCATACTGGAACTTAGCATGTCTCCCTTTGACATGGCTCCAACCAACTGAAACCTTACCTCTTAGAGGTGGAGATATCCATATCTCACGTCACTAACTTGCCCCTCATACAGAGGCCCTATTCTGTTTCTGAAACCTATCAGGCTGAACTAATTTCCATACATAAATTGTATTTAGTGTCTTTAGAACCAAAATGTAAAATGTCAAGTAAACGAAATTACCTTCCAATCAGTCAAAAGAAGAGATATCTTCCTCAGTCGCACTTTCAAATCCATTCTCTTGAAATTAAACTGAGAAGGCATTTCATCTGATTTTTCGAACCACGTAAAGTGAAAGAGGTATAGTATGTGACTTGACAGAGAAATATCCAGACTATCACACTGAACCTCCATTTTGATGTGAATATTCTCAGTCCGATACATAAAAATCTCGGCCTCAAGGGTAACTTTTGACAACTGAAGAAGTGGCCAAGTTTGTGCACTGCCTTCTGCAAACAGCTTCAATACCCCACTCAAATTCCCAAAACTGAGAGACAATTTCATTGTGTCGCCATCAGTAACCAGTTCGCTGTTTCTAATTTGCAAGCTAACTGAAAAAAAACAACTTTGTTTATCATTTAGCATGCCACAATACTCATCTAAAGGCTGCTTATCATGAGCATGGGGTTTGCCAAATGTGTCATATGCATCTCTGCTCAACAGTGCTGGAAAATGAATAGCCAGGCCAACATGTTCTAATGTTACAGTAGAAACACCAGCTCTGTGGTTAATTTTCTCTGATCCAGCACAACTTGGTCCATCACCTGCTAAATATTTACTAGTATCAGTGGGGATGCAAACCATGGCTTCTGCTGATATATCTGAGGCCATTGCCGTAGGTACTTGACTGCAGCACAAATTCAGTAGGGAAATGACCTCATCCCAGTCAGCTAAGTGTAGCCACATATCCAGGCAAGGAAGGGACAAAACACACTGGTTTTCACCACAATCTGATACTGAAAGAATTATGTCAAGAACCGATGAGCCTGAACCAGGATGAGCACATTCAGCAAGCACAACAGAGTTCAGCAATGAAAATAGCACTAAAGAAGAGAATGAGATATCAAAACATTTAAGTTCTCCATTCATTAACGACAAAGAACACACAAACTGCATCTCTGCCTCTGCCATGAGTTCAGAATAAGTAGAGTCTCTTTTGAACCCATGCAATCTTATTGATAATGACCTCATACAAAATCTCATTTCATTGAAGATCACAATGGATGTTTCAAGAAGTGAAGCATCCTCTATTAATTGTTTCTTTGCTTGTAGAAAATGTGGAATATCAGAAGTAAAACATTGGGATTCTCCTTCAACCAAGGAAAAGCGATCAATGATATAACCCAGTGCCTTGAAACCGGCTATCGCACATACTTCTGTAAAGTAATGAAAGAGCACAGGAATCAATTATAGTGAGAAAAATTTGCATAAATATCAAATTATAATGAAAAATACTAAGTCATCGTACCATCCACTTCAAGCTGGCAGTCATTCACCATAGCCATTATACACATTGGACTTGCATCAGATAACTCAGAATTACAGGGTATTCTCACCCACACATCTGCATTCACTTCAACTAATTGAAGACTTTTACATTTATTCAAAGGATTGACTAACTGATCTTTGCATAAGAGTGATATCCATAAATCACATTTGCAGAAGTCTAAACAATGATTTCCATCCGCGAATTTCCCAACATCAATGCAGCATGCTGAAGGAATGCCCTTAGTTATCAAAATTCCTTCATTGTCTTGTGCAAAAGTAACGCACAGATGTTTAACATTAACTTTTAGAAACTCGGAGAAATCATCATTAGCAGGTGCAATGATGTCACAATCAACTACACCAAAGTTCCATTCAACAACAATAGGGTCTTCAAAACTCATGGTGTCAGTAGTTTGTTCCATGGCACAGGAACTCCAATCAGGTAATGAGCAATAACCAATAATTATAGCCAAAAACTCAGGAAGCAGCACACAAGATATATGCTGGATGTGAAAACTAATTTCAAGTTTGGACCTTTGTGAACCAGTGTTTCTTTTCTTCAGATGAAAGTTTAAAATTGGAGTAATATTCAAAGATAAGGGGCCCCACAGAAATTCATTAACAACCTGAGACCACCATGATGATGATAGGATCACTCCCTCAGTGGAACATACTATGTCAAAGATGCCTGCAGAAACTGAAATTGATGATTTCACCAAGGGCAGCATAATAGTCCCAATAATGCAAGAGGAATCATGAAAATGCACTCTGATGCTGCCAAGATTCAAATTGACATGCAGATCACAATCAGTAGTACATCTTCCCGAAGAATCAGCACCAATGTTGCAATTCGTAGGTGGAGCAGTTTCAATATGTGGTCTCTCTAAAAGGCTAAACTTTGGGTGTCCGTCTTTCTGGTCCTTTAAATAGAGAGCTTTCTTGAATTTATGGCTGGCATCTTTAACCATACTCTCAATATTGTGAAGAGACTGAGTATTTTCAAACACATCAAGAGGAAAATGATCCATTTGGAAAGCAGCAATTTCAGGGATATGTGAATGATCATTTTGCTGAATTTCAGAAACATGTCTAGATGAGACATTTCCATTTTCTGCATCTGGTTCCCTGTCCTCAATATCAGTTATCCCATATACTAGAATTCTGTCTAAAAATCCTACAAATTGCGCAATAATATCTGGATGACAATGCACGTCAAGACCACTTGCGCAAATCACATACTTATGATAAAACAATTCATTGTTTCTCAGAGCTTCATAATGCAGAACACTGCAACTTTCAACAACTGAAATTCCATGAGCCGTATATTCATTTTGACCGCCACTGACACCCATATTTTGATGCCTCACAGATTCAGAGCCATGCATACTTCCAGTTGAGCATATAACATTCTTTTCCCATTCATCTCTTATTGAACAAGCGGTCATCCTACATGCCTGCACAGAAACCCAGCACTCCGGGAGATCTCTTTGATAATACCTGGAATCAAGTCATTAACTGAATAAAAATATTTCCTGTACAAATTGGTGTGAAAGTATTGTGTATTCATTCAACATATGTGTACACATATATACAAAAGATTTACATCTAACTATGGTAGGGAATAAATCAATACCCCAATTTCCTTCAAATAAATATATACCTTCATAACGTTTCCAAACAAACCATTTCTTACAGAATGCCTATGGGGTTTCCATTGTCGTCTTCCCCTCATTATTTACCACCACTTTACAACTTCCTTTTGCATATTGCCATACTTGTATGATCTTTAGTTCAACTTCAAACATTTTGCTAAATATTTACTCTTCTTCCCCAAAAAATTCTATTACTGTAGGCATATCTGGATCGAAAACTACAACTATTCTAGGCAAGGAAGCTGTAAAAGACACAATTAACTCATTAACAGGCTTATAGTGTCTCAGTTAGAATATTATACCGTAACTTAATTGAAACTCTAGAGAACTAGCACAGGGATATTTGATATTGATATTCGGAATTCTACAGATGCAGGTGCAGATAACTATTATATCCATAAATCAGAATTCATGTGTGGTAGAATATGTTCACCCATATAAACTGAATTTGTAACATAACCCTTCACACCCATGACATCAATTTCAAGATTCATACAAATTAAAATTTAAGAGTTAAGCATTAGCTAAAATTAATACATAAGCGTAAAAAATCAAATGAGCCACAACACGAGATGCAAGAAAAGATTTCGCACGAATTGATTAATATTATATCATCTTGTGAAAATAAATCCAAAAAGACTGAAATCACACAATACAGACAATCCTATTATTTAGTGAATAAATGGCACACTGATAGATTATACCGCAGAGTCCCCAAGTGCAAAAGGAGACATGTGAATAGCTTTTTCCATTTGTTTCCTTTCCAGCATACATTGCCCAAAACATTTACAGAATGTCACTCAATGAACTAAGCAAAGCAGTAAATAGCTCTCTGCATTACTAGTACTAAATTCTTAACAAAGATTGCAAGTGAAAGATCACAAAGATTAACATCAAATAGAAGTCAGAAATTTATATTCATCAACTCACAACGTATATTTGTTTCTATATTTAATTTCAACTTACACAAACAAACAAAGAAATGAAATCTAACTCTTAGAGAGCTCAGTGTGACAGTCATAGCAAACAAGTTGATAAAGAAGCATGACAAAAACAAATGAATGCATACATAAATATTTACCTGCTCGGCAGAGGATAAGAAAAAATTGAAGACTGAAAGAAGTTACTAGATCAACACAATGCAAACAGATTCTTAAACACAAAGTTACAACCCCACAACGAATAAAGGTATAAATTATTAAATAGTTCAGGGATTGGAATGTTGGACCAGAGCAGCAAACACATACTCAGGGATGGAGGGCCAGATTTCAAAAATAAGACATGAAAGATGAAACACAGTTAACATGTGAAACGTTTTGCGGGTTTTTCTAGTAAGAGGATGGGGTTGAAGGGGGTGTAAAGCATCGAGTAACTCGCAGATGTAAGATGGAAAAAATTATAGATGAGTAATTCTAAGAAGAGGAGGTAGAGCATAGGTTGCCACTTTTGGCACAATATGGCTTCTTATATATACTTTAAAAGAGCTTATTAGCAATGTTCTAGCCCCTGCTAACTACACTGAGCTATAACCAGTGTCACCTAATGAGAAAACAAGAAAAAGAATTACTTTGCAAAGAACTACAAGAAATTTTAAGAAAATATTTCAAGGATAGATACAATTTTATACTTAAGGAGTGTGTTGCAAAATCTACTAGTTGATAGTGTTAGGAAAGACTTCCTATCCACACAATCCAAAACATCAAAACTGAAAAGAGTTGGCAAGTGCTTTTGGTAGCATCAAATGTTTAGGCACGTATAATAACTATTTGGTTTAAACTAATCAGAAGTCGCACATTTCCAAGGACAAGGAACACTGCAGCCAACCACATTTCCTAATGACCAAGCGTGTATGCTATCACAGTTCAGAATGAAAGTCGACTCAAACATCACATGAGAGAGAAATCTGGGACTACAATCTTTTCACCATGAAGTCACACCACTGGCCAGAATGATTTTGCATATTACTCATTTACATTTGTGGAGAACTCATAAAAAAAAACATACCGAACATCTAGAATCTGACAAAAGAGCTTCAGGATACAGCCATCAGCTACATCATCTTCTAGATTAATTGCCAAATTAATTGCATCCAAACAAATATCAATAGAGAACCAGGGACACACGGAGGCCTTCAAGTCATCTGATTCACGATCACGTGAAGCAGTGGAGTCGGATGAAGTAAGAAGCAGATCATACTGTGTAACTAATCCCAGGATTACCCCATAAATGAATGCAGAGAAGTGGGCAGAAAGTGATGGCACCTGTACCCAAACCTGAAAAAGCCACCAAAAACACAATTGACAGATTGAAAGTGAACATACCTATGACTGCATTGTTTCCAAGTCCACATTGACAAGTTCTACTTAAAACATAAAGTGGCTTGCTTTCTGATTACCGCTACGCCCTCATCTGCTTCGCATGGTGAGATTCCTTAAAATCAATTTTTTTCCAAATGTTCATTAATTTCTACTGCACCAAGGATATTTGAAAATAATTTGTTTCGTATTTGTCTCCTCAATTCACAAAACTAGATCCTAAATCTTTGAAGTGTGTTTTCCTCAGTTATTCAGTTATACAAAGGAAAAGATGTTATTGTCGTAGTCTTAGCATCTTGTACATGCTGATCTTGTTAATTTCGTGTATTTCTAAATTAAATAAATATTCCGTAAATTGTTGTCTCAACTCTCAACAGAACACACATACTCAAGTACAAAATTAATGAAAGAACCTATTTAACTTGTTGGTCATGTTACAAGACAAGTGAATACGGGATTAATATGAATTTGAGGGGGAATGCAAATAAGGAATTTCAGCCCTAGATCTGTTAGAATACAGAGTCATAGCTTAGTTACTGATTTGATTGATCTCCTCTTTGTGCCTATCAACTGGTGTTTATTAATTAAATAAGATACATGTAATTATTCTCTGGTTATTGATATGGTACCAAAGCCATTTTAATTTTTTTTTGGATGTCACTTTAATCGAAGAATGCCCGTACGTTCTTGTCTCGTCTGATTATAATGATAGTAAGGCATGATGACCTGTTGTTGTATCATGTTGCCTATCAATCACATAGTGATGCTCCTACGGTACCACCACCTATACACCGGACGCCAAATCCTCTTGTCTAGTGTTCTGCTACAGTTTCGTCTTCAACCTCAGACAAGCCGGATAGTGACATCCATCTCCCAATTGTTCTTTGCAAAGGTAAATGCGACTACAGTTTTTCTAAGTCTTCAATTATGTTATATAACCATTTATCTTCTTCATACTTGTTTCGTTTTTACTTACTACCGTTTCTCTTGGAACCAACTAATGAAACCTTATCTATATTGTTGGGACTTTATATGTGTGTGTGTGTTTGTATGTGTACGAGAACAATGAAACACAATATTTTTATTCCGAATTTTATATTACTAGTTATGGTTGCTATTAATTTCAAAGGAAGTTATTAAGCGAGTATCACTTACCTCCAACCCTTTAAGTACAGGCTCATCAGGTAAAATACAGGACACCAAGCTTGTTGAAGCATTAAATTTCTCAATTACAGGGACAGTTGAAGAAGAATCTACCAGTAATTTCATCTGCAGGACATAACATTTTGAGAATAAATATTTGTCAGAAGATTATTGTTGGAAGGCTGAACTACCAACCTGCATTCCATTTATCTGGACTTCGAAGTGATCATACAGATCCTGAAGCTGAAAACCCGTTAAAATATCTTGACTGGTGAAATTGAAATTTTTCTGAATATGAGACTGATATCCCTCATCATAACCAAAAGAGTCTATATCAACCTTGGATGCAAAGGATATAATTGGTGCCTCCACTACCTGCCAAATTGCAAAACTTCTGAGAATAAATAAATAAATGCAACAAGATTGCTTTTCTGAACAAATCACCTGCCAAAACTGTCAAGGGATCTTTTTATAGATTTTTTACCACTTAACTACATTTAGGTCCTTCAACATCTCGATTTCCACTAAGATCAGTGACATACTATTTTGGAAATGTTTCAGACATTCTTGCTCAAGATCATTTCGGCTACTTTTGCAGCCGTAATTTTGGAACTTAGAATGAGGGCAACATTTGGGCTCTAGAAACGAGTGAGGTAAAGAATGCATTGGCTTGATGCTTGAATCTTAACCCATTGTGTCATTTTGGAACTGTATAGGTTCAGGGACTCTGCTGCTATACCAAATTAACTGCTGGAACTGCCTTCTCACAGGTGTTAACTGGTGATGTTTCTGCATCCCCAGGAGCTTCTGCTCATTTTGACTACTGGAAACTTTAATATGAAGCTATTCCAGTAATCTGTGCTCAAACTATCTTCCTTTGATACCAAACTTTCGATATGTGGACTATAACCTTCTTTTGCCTACCGAGCCTTTCTTGGTTGTTCTTTTGAACATCACATTAGTACATAGCACCGCTTATTGTGTGAATGAGAATGAACAACAAGGTGCAGAATATTCCTGATTATATTGATTTTTTTTACAGATGAAGTCACATATCTGATAAGGTCAGTATCTCTTGAAATCTACCCCACATTGGTTGGGAACTCTTCTGGGCTTCTGTATATTAATGAGTTTCCCCTCTCCCTCTAATAAGGCCTTTTAGGGAGAAATATGAGGGGGCCTCATTTCAATTGTACCAGAGCTACTTCTGCCCAAGTCAATTGGGCTTGCCTAAAAAAAACACCCACGTGTTAGGATCCGATGCTCATTCTGGCCTACACGTGAGGGGGCGCCTTGAAATCTATCCCACATTGCTTGAGAACACTTCTGGGCTTCTGTATAGAGTTCCCCCTCTCCCTCTAATAAGGCCTTTTAGGGGGAAATATGAGGGGGCCTCATTTCACAGTATCGAATAGGAAATAAGCTCCTTTGACATAGATTTTTTAATTGGAACAAACATTTGGGCACCTACTTGATGTTATGCACTTTACGATATTTCATTTTTTGGAGTAAGGCTCCTCTAACGAATTGCTATTTCATTATCTCCAGAATGTCTTAAACTTCCTCTTATATTTGGATCCGCAAGATTTGATCATAAACAACGTATTAATGGCGTCAACAAGTTAAGTCCTCGAGAAACAAACTGTTTGTTTTTATGCTATTGTAGCACAAAGTATGCATTGTTATTATATCTATATTAACTAGTGGTTTAACAAAAATGATGCCATTTTTCTAAGCCTACATCATTCTTTTCACAACCTCATCCTTACATAAACCTCCGAAATTCCATCCCATTGCAGTCCTTATTTCCATTGTTTCCTTTCCTCCCTCAACAACTTCCCATTGGTTCGAGTATCATTTTGCAGGTATACATGCCTTGTAAAACAGACAAAAACTAATTAGACTCCAGCGCTCTTGGGGTGGTACCTCCATTTTCATAAGCCATCTCTCAAAGGTTATGTTTGAGTTGGATAATCCCACTACTGCCCACAGAGAAAATTAAATGTGTACATGTCATCCCATCTCTAGCTTTGTGACTTAATATCTTCTTATTTTTCTTAGCCCACCAACTCTCCCTGGTTGGAGAGCTGCCAAGGATAAAGATATGCAAGTTTTGGAACAGAGTGTTACTTGCTAACCTTGTCTCTCTTGCTCCAGGCCAATCCTATGTTGGTTTCAATTGACTTACACAGTCAGAGTCAAAATTTGAGGGTTTAAAGCATGTTCTCTGGCTAAAGAATATGCACAGCCCTATTGAAATATAGCCAGTGGGCTATGAAGCATTTGGCATAACAGGTTGTTAAGATCTCTGCTTCTATCCAAACATCCAGTCCCTTTGCAAGTTGAAGATACGCAACTTCACTAAATATGATGGAACTGGAGACCCAACATTAACTGTAATGCCATATGGCATATTACCCACTACAGAATCAACAATCCTTCCTATCCACCTCTTGGCTGTAAAGTTTGTTTTTCCCCAAATTTGAAGCATAAGTATGGGGGTTCATCTAGATTTAAGCCTAATTTCACTAAATAGTCATTGTTTCCCTTCAACTTCATCTTAATCCCTGAAATTAAGGTTTGGAAATTTATTATCAAAAATTAGTGTTTGAATATTAAGAACCCTATGACAAAATTGAAGGGGAAAGAGGACATTTTAATGAAATTTGGGTTAAATTGGGACTGTTCCTTGGTCCGTAGGTCCTGACACAAGGTTAGAATTCTAGCTCTTCCAGAGTGGTATCTCACTGATGGCTCGGGCCCCCCGGAAGGAGTCCTTTCTTCATTTAGTAACCCCGCGATCGCCCTCTGAAGATCAAACCCCATGTTTTTGCGTCAAACTCCGATGAAAATAAACTTTCCGGCAAAGATTCCGCCAGAAAGTTGACCGGGGGCACTTTGCCACTATTACGAAAGGTAAGGGGGGAGTTTTCTATCTTTTGAAGGTTAGGGTGCACACTGTGAAACACCTTACAGGTCGGAGGTATGACGATTTTTTTACCCAAGACAAAATAGAAAGAAAAAAAGAAGAGAGGGATTACACTTGTTTTTCTTAAATGAGTCCTTACGACAGGAGCAAGAGGCATGTGGAATGGCAGCAAATAGGGGGTGGAAAGCCTGGAGGTGGTGTTAACTGCTAGAACTAAAGTTGACTTGTAAATTATACAGCAAAGAATGCATGGTATTAATGTGTATGTACACTTGTTCAGGGAAAAAAAGAGATAAAAGAATCTTCAAAGATGCAGAAAGCAGAGAAAAGAAGAGAGCAAATTGCAAAAGGTTCATACTATCTTATGCGTCTCAAAGTTGCCATCTTCCCATGGTATATTGATGACAGTGCTGAAAAGCGTAATATCCCACACTGTCTTCTTGCGACTAGATAACAGATAACTGCAAAATGAAGGACACAAAAGATAAAGCCAATAAAGCAACATCGTAGTAGACACATGGAGTACTACAAAAGTACAATTGGAGAAACCAAAAGTAGAGCCATAAAACCATTAATGAGATTTGAAACCTACTCAATCTTTGATAGAAGTCGTGTGTTAAGATCGTCAAAGCCGTTAAGCGTATGCAAGATCTGCATGAGCCCAAATAAGTAAATGGGAAAACATTGTAAAATCGAACATTTGTAAGTAGAGCAACCGGATCACTTCTATTCCATAAAAAGAAATTGTAATTCTGTTTTCAGAGCTGAAACAAAAAGAAAAGTGAACCCTAGAGAATCAAGTGGCACTTCTTCAACTTGATAAAGCACAATATTTCAATACATCTTTTGGCACTGAAAACAATGCACAATCATGCAGCCAATATAATACACAACCACTGTAGATTTTTAACAACAATAATTGGTTACAATTACATGTATGATACAAGATTACTGGAACGCTACCATGAGATTCCAGGCTTTCTTATTTTTGAAAAACCACTTGCAATGAAATCATGTCAGCTAAGTAACCACCACATTTAGCACAAGGCTGCATTCTATCTATCTCTAGTTTCTGGTGGTTCTTTCACATACATTTCTGTTTATGGAAAGTTGAGCCTCAGTAAAAGCTGATGGGCACATTTAAAATCAATCTCAACTATGAAAAATTTAATTTATAATTTTGATCTATACATAGACATTTTGAAGTGTAGAACCACCAATATCAATAAACTGAAATTCACAGAATTCATCCTCATCTCAGAACACGGGTTAAGCAAACTGCTACCTCTCCGCCACCAATGGCATCAACAACTTTCTCTACTTTCCCCCTACCTTAGAGATGCTTTTATCTTATTTTAAAATCTTCCTTTTTCGTCAGAGCATTCGTAGTCACACAATGTTACCAGTGAGTAACCCTTCTTTCAAATGAGTTTAAACTGGCAGCCGATGATGGACATTGTCAACCATGTCTATTGTGGATGATGGACTCTTCTAACCATGCCTACTATGGATGATGGACTTTGCTAACCACATCTTACTGTATGCAAACTATGTTAGTTAGTATAGTCAAATTTTACTTGTTCAAGAATTTATTCCAGCAGTAATCTTCCACACTTTCTCTTCACCTACTATAATTCTAAAATACTTTTGACTTGAATCCAGATGTTTTTCTTTACATGCAATTAAGGCACTTCATTCCTTTATAAGAAAGAATATTTTGACAATTAACAAGATAATTATCTGAGATTAACATATTATGCCTAAATTCAAACTAAGATGGTTTGATTTCACATGGATTAGTTAGTTTACAAGATCAAGCAACCTTCCACGCCAATTTCGCTGATCATCACCCATCCAGCCCTGATTCTTGATCTCCTTCGCAAAAAACAAATTCTCCTTGAGATACGAGAACCAATTTGTGTGTGTAATATCCACCTCTTGCATTTATTTGTTTTTCTTCTTCTTCTTATTTTGAATTACGCGAACCCACAAAGTTCCAAAAATAACTTGTGTATCATCTCCGCCTATACAAGGATTTATTCCTAAAAAGTCCAACCACCTTCATTAACAGCAACTCAGTCATATTCTAGTGCATTTTCCAACCTTCAATTGACCTGTTTGCAAACCTAATTTATTTAGACAAAGACCTAGTCCAAAAAGGCTGAGAGAGACTAACCTAGTATTCTAACCACTCAGCTTATGTCAAAACTCATCCTGCAGAACAAAAACAAGATTTAAGGAAAAACCTTAAGCTACTATCAAAAGCTGTAGTAAGAAATGTGAATCAAGCAGACAATCCAGTTTAGGCTCAGTTAAATCCATGAGGCTTCTTCTTTTTCAAGGCTCAAGCAAAGCTTCAAAACAATTCAGCTGACACTTGTTTTTGCTAAATTATGAGATTAATTTTCAGACACCTGACTTTCGGTATTCCAAATTCTGCTGTTATGAATACATGATTTATGATTCAGGTTATTGTCAATATGGCTGATCTCAAATAAAACTTGTCCAGTTGTATTTCAAGGACAAGTTGTATTTCAAGAAAAAAGAATATATATATATATATATATATATATATATATATATATATATATATTGACATATGTGTGTATATATACACACACACACAAACAACATCTGATATGATCCCAAGCGTGTTCCAAGCTGAGTTACCTCACAAACCCAAACACAAACAGTCACCGGAAACAAAGAGATAAGACGAGATTCATTTTCAGAAAAAGGAAAACCACCTCAATAAGGACATGCTTGTTCAACAGGTACAAAAACTCCACGCCAAAAATTTGTGATCTAACTAGGAAAATTATCTAAGCATTTTTAAATTTTGAAAAGATGATCTAGTATCCGAAATACTTTAATTTCTTTTTACATTATGTAATCTCAGACTCTCATTAAATCATGATAAAATATAAGATCTATAAGTCAACGGTAAGTCATTCAGTCCAGTCTGTTTAACAATATATGATCCGAATGAGCCACTAGAGTACAACATTCACAAACACTAGGGAAAACAAGAAGAAGGAAGATGACGGAAGTAAAATATTTTTCAACTGAATGATATCTGTAAAAGACAAGAGCATATAATCTTGGAAAAGATCATAAGAAAATACAACTAAATAAAAATATCAAAGAGCACCCAACTATGACCTAGCAAAAGAGTCACTTTATTTCATTCTTTAAGAAAGAAAAAAAACAAGCTAAATAAGACCTGGAACTTCATTGACATTGAATCATGCAAAAAAATGAAAATGAATAATTACCCTTTGCTGATGAAAACTCATTCGTTGGAAGACATGAAAGAATTTCAGGATATTCTTCACAAATTCTGAATCACAGAATACTTCAAATGGATTTATAGTGACCTGAATACAAAAGCTAATCAGTCATTGTTCCCCAAAATCAATCAAAGAGACACTAGACAGTGTGGTAAGTCCTCAAAAGTAATGAGGTCAAAATTTGAGTTGCTATAGAATAATGGAGAACCTTCACGGATGAATCATATTCACAGCTTGGAGGGGAGAGGTCAACTTTGATATTAACAGAGGGCTGCTGCTTTTCAAGAACATTATCCTCAGAACTGGCCTGCGAGCAATCAAGTTCAAATGAATATAGTAACAGTCATAATATAAGAAGCAAAACAATCTATGGACAATTTGGTGATTCTGGATAAAGAAAGAGAATAAGGCCATTCCAACTCATGTTAAGTGAAAACACAGAGTTCATTTAGACTGCATCCCAACTCAAATTATTTCCAGCATTCCACGTAAGAATATTCAGGAACAGCCTTCATAAGACTGATGGAACTCAGTTTTTAACATTGTACAAGGAAAAGCTACAAATTTTTCAACCTTAAATCAGATAGGGATTCGAATACAAATTGCTAGCTTAACCAACAGAACAGACATTTTTGCACATGTAAAGTGATAATTCAAGTTCAACTAATTTATATTACAAATAATTGAAGTTGTAGCAAAAATTGGTGAGCCTTTTACTCAGTTTGTACATTTAATTTTTTCTAGATCTTTCCAAGTCAACTAAATTAACAAGAAGCTTCTAATCTCAATTAATTCGGGTAAATTATAAACCAAACAATTTCACCACAAATGGAACACTTGAAATCTCTTTGTTCACTCTTTCGATAACAATTCTCTTTGATCATTCTTTTGCTCTTAGCGTTTGTCATAGGTTAAGTGTTTTGACACGTTGTACAAATACACTATAAAGTAGTATGGCGCAAATCATCAGATGTGATCACCATTTTATGTAGCTTATCACAAACTTACCACAACCGTCCTCTTTTCTCCAAGACTATGGCAAGAAGTGAGAGATCAATAATTATCAAATTGAAAAGTAACGGCCTGAACATACATAGGATGTAACACTTCACCCCCTAAATTGCCTAATTTATCAAAACTGTTGAAAAACTAGTCCATTATTGTAACAGTAAGTTACACAAACTACCATAAAGTATAGGTTAACTAAATAAACCATCCCTCATATTCGAAAAATTACACAAACTACCAAATATCATTGCTATTAAAATTCATTAAGCTTTTTTTTCTTGGAGAAATTACATATGTAAGCTTAACAGTGTTCTGGGTAACTTTTTCGCATATGAAAGATAGTTTGTGTAAGTAACCCATATTTCAATGGTACTTTGTGTTATTAATTCATCATCTGATCGCATTTTCTCTTGGCTACTAGTTTACATCTCCTCATATTGACATAACAAGCACAATCCTTCTCTGATTAGGATTCTAAGGTAATCTAACTAAACATGGAATCTAAGATATTCTAACCAAACTAAGACTCTAATTCTTAAAATGAACTAGGATTCTAAGTCCTTATTGACATTCCCCGTCAAAATGACGCTGACGTGAAGCATCAATTTGTCAACTAACATTCATAAGACTCTCCCTCAAATAAGAGCTTACTAGGCTCTAAGCTTGTTACTAATGACACACAAAACGAAAACCAAAAAATATCTAGACTACATAATGTTAGAGATCAGGAACTTATGAGAAGATAGGTTAGAGAATTAAAGAAGAAGGAGGAGGAGAGTAAGAACAAGAAATAGAAGAATTTAGGAGAGGAAATTGCAAATCAGCAATAGTAATCAATATTCATAAAACTTGTTTAACAATAAAACCTTAGCCCTCTTTTTATGGGATATACAAAAGAAACCTACCATACTAGAACTCTTAAATGAAGTAATAAGATAAACTAGAATCTTAATCTAATAACATCCAAATATAAATAAACTCTAAATAAGCTATAATTCTAAATCCTAAATATATTAAAGTCATGATTTCCATCATTCTCCGTTCACAAACCCTTTCGAAATCAAGAATTTAATATATTTAAGATTTAGAATTATAGCTTAGTAAGAATTTATTTGTATTTGGATGTTATAAGATTAAGATCCTAGTTTATCTTATTACTTTATTTAAGAGTTCAAGTATGGTAGTTTTCTTTTGTATAGCCCATAATCAGAGGGCTCTAGTTTTATTGTTAACAAGTTTTATGAGTATTGATTATTATTGCAATTTTCTCTTCTTTTCTTCTAATTCTTGTTCTTACTCTACTCGAATCTTCTGATTCTCTTCTTCTATCCTCTAATCTCTCCTCTCACAAGTTCCCGCTCTCTATCACATAATAGTTACAATGATTAATAATCCATAAAAAAAAATATATAGAAAAAGAAGTGAGATAACCAATAATTAATATTATGGAATGGATCCTTGTCAAGTCATGCAACTCTACTAACACACAATTCTACAGTGACAAATAATTGTCAACAGTCCTATCAACAAACATTTAACCACGTAATCAACCCACGAGGACGCCTAATTGAAAAACTCAATCCTTAATCAGCATCGAGTCACCTACAACTCCGCTAATACGAAATTCTGCAGTTACGATCAATAAAAACATGGATCTACATAAGAAAGGAAACAGATTGATACTCCAGATCCAACCTGCAGAATTAGAATCCGCACTAAGAACCGTCAATCCACATGAAAGTAACTCCAATCATGCAGTCAACCACAAAAAAAACAAGAGTCGATGACAACAACAAAAATTTCAGAAAAAACAAGAATACCACTTGAGCAAGAACCCCAAAAAGTTTCTCCCAAAACTCAAAAAATCAAAAAACAAATCAAAACCAAAAAACTTTTGACATGCAAACTAAAAACCAAATACTAATTACTGAACACCAGAAAATCTAAATCCAAACTAAAAGAGGCAGCGAAGAGAAAAGAGCTGTGATTGGTAGCTGCGGATGGCGGCGCGAAGGTCGCACAAGGGTGGTTAAGTAGCAGCGAAAACCAAGGCTTTGCTAAAGACAGCGGCAATAGACAAGAGGACACGAACTAAAGCAGGCGTTGCAGCGGCTTAGGGCTTTCTCTAAAGAATTCTCCTTCTAAAGAATTTTGGACAATGACTCTGATACGATGTCAATAATATATTTTTTGGTTAATATTCTTTGCATTAATTTGCTCTTATATAGACATAACCACAATCCTACTCTGATTAGGATTCAAAGGTGATCTAACTAAACAAAAAATCTAAGATATTCTAACCAAGTGTAATTTGCCCTTACTTTAGAGATCAGAAAAGGTTTACTTGAAAATTACTTCAAGTGATACTCATATAAGTTATGTCAATCAAAATCTGTAACCTTCATTTTTCCTTGCCTCATCCAACTGACTAAGGCCTCATAAACATACGCTTCATTAATGCATCTAGTCGCACCTAGGTCCACGGATCGGATCTAATCCTATTCCATTAAGAAACTACAAAAAAGTGCAAACTGACAAACCTTATTGCCTGTTAGGAATCTTTGGTGAAAACAAAAACTCGGATTGCAATGTCAGGTTGCATCAGGAATCATTTATTTGTCATCCAATCAAGGTGCGGTGGACACAGCAGCCTCTCCTATTAAGTCGAGTGCTTCTGCCCCTGCTTCTACTTTGGATGTGTATTGAGAAGGTGAACGGGCCTTCGTGAGAAGCCAGATCATGTCTGTTGATACTTGTTCAGTCCCGAGCACCAAAGCAGAGTTAGCTCTTGAACCTGACAACTGACAGTGCCCCCCAGTGCAGCTATCTCAGCTATATTTAGCAGTTCTTTTACAAGACTTAGAAGAACCACTAGTGAGCTACCATCTTCCTAGCCCTTCCTTCCTATTATCCTCATTAGCTGCTAATACCACCTAAACCTTTTATCCATGCTCCAAACTTCCCACTAATACAAATTCTGGTTTATTCCGTTATGTACTCCAGTAATTTGCCCTACCAACTGAATCCATATAAGCAGTACGCAGCACCAATGAGTATCAATTAGGGATTCTCTAAATTGCTGAATATCTGCATTAAGTGAAACATATTGTGTCCCGATCTCATTAGATAGATTTTATTCCAATTACCTATTCAGTGGCTGTAACTATGCTTATATATGTGTATATATACAGGTGTCAAAATGATTCATCCAGGAATACACAACTCTTGACATGAGGACTTACTCCATGTTGATCACAATGGTAGGAGAAAAAAGAAAAGTTGTTCATCTAAACACCAAGGAGCCAAAAAAAAAAAAAAAAAAACCGAGGTCCTAACGAGGAATGGTGGTGTGTGCCTAATGTACTATCTGAATTTCCATGCTAAGCATACAACTACCACATAAATTTTAAAAAATAAAGACCCTAATTTAGCAGTGATCCAGCAACCACCCATTCAACACTCTTTGATACCTAAAGAAAGGAAGACAAGGAAAATTAATATATTGATCATCAATTAAAGCCAATAACTGCAGTCTATTTCTGCTGATACAGTCCTTTCTATAGTAATAACCACGCAGAGCTTCCCTTAAAAGTTTTACCAGAAACAAAAAGGAGTATCTGAACCAGTATCTTTCTGTATACAAAGTAATAGAACACAAACCTTTTCTGAGAACAAAACAACATGACTGTTTAATGGATTAAGGATCTGAGCAGAGTTGACAGAAGTTGTAATAATTGCAGATTTCTCCCAGACTTTACCCTCAACAGAAATCCTCTTTAGCATCAGATCAGCAATAGCCTGACCCAGCTCCCTAATTATACACCAGAATAGCAACTTGTAAATAATCTTGATGCAAATGTTAATAAAATTAACAACTGAAACAACTTCCCTTTTCTCTTATCATACAACAATTGCTGTTTCAAGTATTGGACAAATACAAATAATATATTTATCTACATGAGGGTACATATGCAAAGACAAGGATTCAGAGGTATCACGATATTGTCAGAATACATGATCATAAGGCCTCCCTCCCAACTATGCTTCAGTCCAGAAATATGATCCATAAGTAGCAACCTATGTATTTGCAATCAATGGAAATTATGGTGCCTAACTTATATGAGAGCAGATGACTTAAGACTCTGCTTAGCGGAAGATTATTCCCACCAAATACAATATCCATCAGTGCAATCAACAACAATGACCAAAACGTAATAAAGTATCCTGGCAAAGACAAGGTCAAAGCACTAGAATAAGAAAATTGTTCGAATTTTATCACCAACATGGTAACACATGAGAACTATGAAGTTTCCAGTGGATATAGCCCACAGCTGTTACAATGAGTCTAGCTGACACAATTGCAATAAAGAACTGCTGCAAACATGATATCTGAAAGTATGAGCTCATGTGGTGGACTCAAGAATTTGGACTGCTTGTCCTGCCAAATGTATAATCAGATAAATATTGTAGTTCAAGAAGATGCTAGTAAAAGGTGAAAAATGTATGAGATCAGTTAACCAGGTTTGTATACATAATAAGCAGTCTCTCTCTGTAATAAAGTAAATCCAGAGTATTGACATCCTGCCAATTTAGATATCTTGAGTATATGAAAACTGCTTTGAACCTTCAGGAGTTCAAGGGGATCTACTCAGCTTTAAGCTTAAGGTTTCAATAGGCTATCTTTAAGGAGCCTAGAGTTGTACTAGTTCAAGTCATTCTTTAAAAACCCAAGATCGAGAAATTCGGAAAGCATCTGTTGAATCTCTGATGGGCCAAAATATAAAACCAATCCAGACAAATGTAACCATTGTAACGTTTAAAGTAGACTGTGCCTAGCAAATTCAGAAGATGGCCTGCAATAAACTTTAACTACTTTACTGTTAAGCTGTTGGCTGTAAAAATTTATAGAAAGATCAAGAAGTTTCCAGTAACATGCTATAATGAACAAACGGTTCATAAAATATCTAAGCGATTTCTAAAATTTAGCCATGTAAAAGAGGTTATGGGCATGCGACAGGAAGCCAACATGTGCCGCAATACAATCTCAAATATCTTAAAGAAGAACTAATACATGACTGCTTCCTATAGACTGTAAAAATCAGCCACAAGTTTTGACAAGAAAGTGAGAAACAATTCTTACATGCTTCGAAGTGTGGTGTGAATTTCAGAAATGTTGATTCTCATTGAAGAAATGTATACTTCATCAATCACAGCATAATCCCCAGTCAGTGCAGGAGCTGGATAAAATTTCGTCGCCTCATATATATCCTACATATAGAAATATCAAAGTTTCAGAACACACAATACAAAAGTATTTTTTCAAATTGAAAATATTGATTAGATGCTGCTACACAAGTCACAAAAATAGATCAAAAATGATACCTTGATCACTTCATCTGAAATGACACCAGTAAACTGACTAGAATCATTTGTTCCTCCAGCTCCAAGCATTCCGTAGGATAGCCAGTTTAACCATCCACGGGGCTTGCCAGGAGGATGATCATCTTCCCCCACTTTTCCAGTAGTTCCACCATTGCTTCCACCCAAGGATGGATTAACAAGGAAATCCTACAAATAGCCAATGAGTTTAAAGCAGAGTGCAGTGGATCTATGAGGTGTATATTCTTTCCCTCAACTGGTTTTAGAAGGGAGCAACTAAAGTGAGATAAAAATTACGACACGTAAGCTAGCTTCAAAATATATCTTACATAATAAAATTAAAATATACCAAGCAAACAAGAAGAAGCCAATTACACAAGATTTTGAATCCATCAAGTTTCGAAAATGTTGCTTATCCCTCACCTTCAGTTCACGTTCAGCAACGGATCTGTAGTCCAAAATGTCAGATATATCAGTTTCTTTGTCCATTTCCTCCAACTCATGCTCAACATCTTCTTCTATCACCTGATGATTGTAATTGTATAAAGCAGGGAGATACAGTATTTATGAGCCTCATAATAGAGAAACTATCGAACCCAATTCATGATAGCCTCCGGAAAAAACAATACAGGAGCGTTCTGATATTAGAAAAACTGTACACATTACAACATCATTCCAGCTCTGACGTCAAAAAGTTCAAGCAGAAAAGCTAATCATATATAACACTGCTAGTCCGACTATTCTTTTTTATCATAGACACTTAAAGGCGAAAACGTAAAATATTGTGAAGAAACATTGATTATAAAATTTTATATCTTAATATTTACGAATATTCTTCCATTTTCTAAAGGTCTTCAAGGATAAAGCTAAAATCAAGTGAATGAATCGCAATGAATATTATTACAAGACATGATATTTCACTGGTTCTAAAAAGCGTGCCGTGTCCCTCATATCGAGATTAGAAACTCAGGAATTGTATGTTTTAAATTGCATTTTGCAACCATCAACTTTCTAAATATTTCAAAACTCATACCCGATATCTACTTTGTACTGGTTAGGTAACAAACAATTACGTGAGAGACAAAGCCAAATATATGGACTAAATCAAAGGTATTTTGATTTTTAAATCTTTTGCGTTTCTTTCTCGTTCTTTAGAATCATAAAATCTCTGATATAAATTGGGGCGACCTGCCCGGTTATGTCTGCATCCATCATAAGAGACTCAAAGTGTCTCACCTGATCATGCCTGAGGCATTTCAACTTGGTCTTGTACAAATTCACATACTTTCGTCGAGAGTTTCTGCAATTAATAAAACAGCGTAAATATTATACTTATATACAAGCATACAAGCATCATAATCATGATCATTTTGTTACTAATATTTCCAATACCTGGCAGGACTATACCAAAAATTCATTTAACATCACATAAGAAATCCGAGAAAGTACATGTAAGTTCTGTGACAAAAAATTGATTCCCATCACCTTTCTATTTTGTTCCCTCCTAACTCTTTAAGCATTAATACCTTCCATTTTCACTGGTAAAACACTAAACACTCATCAAACACTAAACACTCATCAAAAGGACTCCGAACTGATGCATGTATATAAGAAGCTCGTAAAGGAAACACGTGCAGATACATCGGTCCATTTATGTGTGAGTGCATGCATGTATGTTCACAAAGAGCCAACTTCCCATCTGCTTGAGTACTACTATATAAAAAACATCAGCTACAATCATTCACATCATAATTCATCTTCATCAGCCTAACATGCCATATATTAGTCAAATAAATGACATAACATACTATCGGTCACAAAAGAACAACTGGTTCTTTTTTGTTTCATCAAATATATTTAGTCAGTATCCAAACTGAAGAATAATTATTGTATTGCCTATTATTCTATCTTCAGATAATTTGATTTAACTAAAATTATAACATGTTGGGTATGTGCAAGTTGTACACATTCTTTAGGTAATTACTAATTGCCTTCTGTAGAATTCTGTGAAATATAATAGTTCATTCTGTTAATCAATGGTCACAGCCAACAAAAACATAGGAGAGGATCATGAGATTCCTAAGGTCTGGGATTTAAGAACCCCTCTAAACAAGGAAACTACCAGCAGAAAAAGTCCTATTTTTTAATATTAAACTATGATCCAAGATACAATGTACATATTTACATTCTATACTACGTAACTTACAGTATTTCTACACTCCCCCTCTAGTTGGACTGTGCATATAGTACATTCGCAGCTTGGAACATAAGTCTTCAAATGATGTCTTGTTTAACGCCTTAGTAAGGATGTCTGCTAGTTGATGCTATGAAGGCGTGAAGGTGTATAATGTAGATTGACCAACTTTGCCTCTATCTTTTCACTGATGAAATGGCAGTCAACTTCAAATTATTTCGTTCAATCATGGTGAACGGAGTTTCTAGCTATGTTGATTGTTGCTTGATTGTCACAAAGCAATTTGAGAGAAGAAAATACTCCAACCTGGAGCTCAGTCAGAAGTCAACTCAACCACATACCTTCCTATATTCCATGTGCTATGGAGCAAAATTCAGCCTTAGCACTCTGCCCCTAGCCACCACAGACTCTCTTACTGTGGGAAAACAGATTATCCATAGTACAGGGGGCAAGTTGCCAAAAATAAAAGGATAGGGGGCAAAGTGCAACAGGGGGTAAAGTATAGGGGGTTTCATGCTTTTATCCCATAAGTATATTATTTTTCTCAATTCTTCACATGGTACAAGAGCCATCGGCGCTCTTTTCCGCTGCTTGCCTTCATAGCCAAACACTTACTGGTTTCATGAATAGCCTTAATCACTGTGAACTTTCATTGGTCCACCGGCATGGTGAAGATTCTGTAGCGCGTCAAGCACCGGGCTAAGGGGCGGTTGAGCAACTCAAGAGATCAGCATCTAAAGCCAGCCTATTACGTCTAGCCAAAAACTCTGCCCTCTCGGCCTTATAACGTGCCAGCTGGTAGTCCTCTAAAGAGGGGGAGGGGTTCATGAGAGGAACCATCTAAAAATGCCCAGCCTGATTGTACGCGCGAGCCTGGCACATGACGGGGAAGATGAATATGGACATGCAAAAGACTGCGATGCAAGTAATGGAGTACATACAGATGTGTGTAAGGACTAAAACTGCAATTTATCAAAACCTCCATCCCCTTTTATATCAATCGGGAGTTATTTCTCCATTCCTTGATCTTAAAGTGCTTTATTGATTGTTTGATCATCTATAATTTCCAGCACTCCTGTCAGAAATTGCGGACGTTTCTAATGTCTCAAACACATAATATGGAAGTAAATTCTGGTACACTTTTAGGAGATGTGCATAACCTACATGCATCTTATAGATTGAATGGAAAGAATTATTTGAAGTGGTCACAGGTAGTCAGGGCATTCGTGAAAGCAAAAGGCAAGTTGAATCACTGGCTTGGTGTGGGGACCTGCAGCAAGAGATCCCAAATTTGATGTTTGGGATGTCGCTGACTCTATGGTGATGTCCTGGTTATGGAACTCAATGCTAGCAGAGATAAGAACACGTGCATGTTCCTAACCACGGCAAAAGAAGTATTGGATGCCATTCGACACACATATTTTAAGGTTCGTGATGCCGCTCAGATATATGAGATCAAGATCAAAATTTCAGCCACTAAACAAGGAGAATGCACTGTCAATGAATATGCCAATTTTCTGAAGAATCTGGCAGGAAATGGATCATTATCAATGCATTAAACTTTAATGCAGTGATGATGCAGACATGGTGAAAAGACTCGTTGAGAACAGAATTTATGATTTTCTTGCATGTCTTAATACAGAATTTGATCCAGTCAGAAAACAAGTTCTTGGAAAAGATGATTTACCCTCACTGAATAAAACTATTGCAATAGTCCGAGCAGAAGGATGGAGGGGAGTAATGTTGGAACCACGAACAGTCGAGGCATCAGCTATGATTTCAAGAGGAGCAGGTTCAAAAAGTTCAAGTTCAAGCCTTGAGCAACTAACTATAAGCATGAATTGGGGTGTAAACCTACCGAAAACCACGAGCAATATAGTTTATGGTGGTGTACATATCCAAGACGCCTCATCATATGAGAGAAAACTGTTGGAAACATCGCGCAAAACCACATGTGTCCAACTAAAATTGGAACATAAAGAATGGACAGCAAAAGGGACATGCTCATATGACTTACACATAGTTAAGAAGTTGAGACCACCGGAGCAAGTTGTGGCCGTTTACTTTATACCAAGTGTTGGGGAGGACACAGTTTGAGCTTCCATGACGGACAGAAGTGTGAGAAAATAGATGTTGGCGTGTTTGATACGACGATGCTGAGTTTTCAGAAGTAATTGTGAAAGATTTTGTGTCAGAGACCAGAAAAGGCTAAAAGCAACTACAGAAAGGAGTAGATAGAGCTACGTTTCCTCTAATACCATGTAGAATTTTGAGAAATAGAATAATTTATTTTGTCAATCAAAGGCCAGAGCCAATAAAACATATAGGAGAGGAATCATGAGATTCCTAAAGTCTGGGATGTGCAAATCCCTCTAAACTAGGAAACGACCAGCACAAAAGACCTAACATTTACACTAGATCTAAGATCCTATCCAAGATACACTCGACATAGTTACATAGTATACTGCCTAATATATCTACACCTTCCACCCATCAGTTGATGCACCTTGACGACCACTTCATCAAATATAATTTGACTTGGGCCTCAACTTTCCTATTTGGATTAACATTCTATATTATTCCTTCAAGTCAATTACAAATATGGAATAATTAACTTGTTAATAACTAAAAATATCAGTCATATAAAGCTTCTTAATATCTCTATCTATAGGCATTGAACAACTTGAAGGTGTTCAATTCCAATTTAGGAAACAAAAAAAAAATTGAATTTGAGGTTAAAGGTAACCTCATGGCACCAAAATTACAAACATTAAATCAGACACCGGTAAAAAGCCAAATATTACAGAAATTACAATTTAAACAAGCTGGATATCCAGCATTTCAGCGAACTCAAATTGACGGTGATATAGATCAACTTACAGTCTTTCTCCAAAGTACTTCCAAGATGTTTTTCTCAGCCTCCTCCGGACATCAGAAAGAACAGATTCTTGAGCATAATGCCACCATGCAATTTGCCATCCCTTGAGCTTTTTTGCTAAAGGACTCCACCATGGACGATAACGCCCATATCTACAATATTAAAAAAGAACAAAGCATCAGAGCAATCTGACCTCAGTCCACAACTGCCCCTTACAAAACATAAAACTAACAGATAAAGAGAGGCCAATTAACAAGCACAAAAGTAAGAGAAAAAAACAATAGTGCTCAAGATATAAATTTATGATTTCAGCTACAATAGTTTTCAGGTTCATTGTAGGATACAGGAGTCAGATACTGGACTCTGAACTCTAAAGCTTACAGTATAAAGACTAGCAACATAACATTGTCCTGAGTTCAGTTTCGCTATTCCAATAAACACAAAAGATTGCAGCATAAGCCTCTAGCTTCACTCTAGCAAATGTAAGTATGTGACCCAAACACAAAACATATAGTGCACTTACTTCTCTCTCAATTCACATATAGACATATAATCGCAAATAGACAAGATCTGCTGCAGCTGCATCTCATCAATTGACATAGCCTAGCACAGACAAAGCAAAATGTTATCAAAAAGGTTTATCTGAAAAGGTCAACGAATATTTGCTAGAAATTAACGTAAACACTGAACTTACCACATGAGTTAACTCTACGTCGATGGTATACTGTGGAGCATCATTTAGTAGCTTCCCTGATCTGTTTACCTACATGAAAATTGACGGAAGATGTAAACACAATACACATGATATCAATATCAACTGCTTGATTTTGTATACTAACGAAGCTATTTGTCTACCATGATAAAGGAACAAGAGAAAAGAGAACGAAAGAGTTAGGCATATGCTGGAAGCAAGAGCCACATTAGGTTCACCTAATATTTATTGAGTATCGGTGGAAAGCGCAAAAATGTGAAGGGGTCCATTTGCGCGGGGTGCAAGCCCCAAAAATTTTCCATATTTAGTTTGAGAAAATCAAAAGAAGTTACAAGAATGAAAATCTATGACGGAACGTGAGCTGAACGAATCTATTCAACCCACGCCTCACATCTCCGCATCCGAATCTTTGACAGAATAACACTAGCGCTTTGCATGACATGCGACTGTGACACTTCAAGCAAACAAACATGGATCTGCTAGGCTCACCAACAAAACATGACAATTTAATAAATCCAATGTCAAAAAGAGCAGCTGCGGCAACAACTTACCCACTAACATCGACTAATTGGAAAAGGTAGGGCTTACGATTCCTTTCTGGTCATGACTCTGAATTGAACCTTTTACCTCCATTCTTATTTGTCAAAAACATTTTACAACACATTTGGGGGAATTTTTTGCTATGAGAACTGAAAAGATGAAGAGAAACGTACGTCACAGGAGAGGGACATGGATACTTCGAGAATGACAGCAAGGAAGGACCAACAAAAGCAGATGAAAGGGATATTAAAGACAAGCTTGGTGTGACAATTATGATAAGCCCAGGCACAATCAAACGACTTGTCCGGTAAATCGTAGTAAAGCCAAATAAAAGAATAAGTGCAAATAGTAACTGCGCACTCTGGAGAAAACCCACCAAGAGATGAATCCCAAGACTGCTATCAGCAGATACCGAATGACAAAACTGTTCAGAACGTCGGATCTTACATATAAGAGTTCATACTCCAAAACTTGTGGTAAAGTAAAACACACTATTTCAGTTATTGCAAGTGATAATAATTCCAAATGGCTTGTATGTTTTGATTGCATTGGCCATGTGATCTTCTGGTAATTATAAAGTTACTGTGGGTAATGGAAAATTGTCCTGGGTAAAAAAGAAACAAGTTTAGATTCTAATGCCTTGTATTTCAAGGAAGCGTTACATGCCATATAACCTTCTGTTAGATTAAGCTTGACTTGAGAACAGAAAGCACAAAGGCAATCAGAAGTTTAGTGTTCCTCTAAGTTCTAAGAATGCTTCAGGATTCAATCAATTCTAAAGACTGGTGTGCTGAATAAGGAACCACATTAAACGCACTAAACCAGAATGAAAAGCCCTGGTGGTCGACCTGTCGTCTAGTTTTATGGAATAAAACGGCTGTCTATGACATTGCTTAGGTGCAGACACATTCATTTTGTGTACGCATAATAATGACACGTGCCAAATAATTGTTCAGCTTGGAGAAAATTGACCAACCAAATAACTTTATGAATGCAAGGAAATAAATATATGATCAAATCTTGCTTTCAACCATAAGAAATTGGGAATCAAATCTTAATACGCAATTTAGGAATACAAGTTGCCTAAAAATTCCCAACTGATTCTATATATCTTAAGAGAACAAAAGCTCTGGAAATTCTCTGCATCAAATTCATCATTTCAAGGCATTCAGAGCAAAGACCATGTCGTTTGTGACTTGGATCAGAAATCTAGTTAGATACGAGATCAAGCTTTTTAGTGCTTGAAGACCTATCATTAAAAATCGAGACTGCTCGAACGAAGATCGAGATTTGAAAATGTCAAGACGAAAACCAAATTGTTCATCGTGAATATCAAGCTCATCGTTCATTCAAGATCGAGCCAAAGGGCACTTAGATCAACGTTTAAGCCATAGCATACCTTTTGGAGGACATCAAGACAAAAATTCTAGTGTCATGTTTTTAAATTTTGAAGATCATTGTTCCCAAAGAATCGAAGTCGGATGATTTAATAATGGTTGATAAACAAACCCGTTCCAAATTAACATAAAGCTTATTTGTACTAACTTTCCTTGTTTCTTGATTTAAGGACACGAACTCCACCTCTCATCCGTGTTTCTGCAAGTTTTTTAAAATATCGAGATGTCAACTTTTGCTAAAAAGTTGACAAGCCAATTAGAGCAAGAAACGAAAGTTCCTCTGAGGGGGTGTTTGCAAAAGCTTATATAAGGAGCTTGTTCACTACTTTTGCACAAAGACACTTTAAGGTGGTGTTTGCAAATGCTTATAAAAAGAGCTTGTTGACTACTTTTGCTTAAAGCCACTTTAAGTGACTTTTAATAAAAAGTCGGGAGTGTTTGGAAATTTTTTTAAAACGCTACATAAATCATTAATTAGGTGTTTGCAAAAATTAATGAGAAGTAACTTTTCCTTTTAAAGGCCTTCTAAAAATAGCATAAAAGCAGTTGGGGAAGCACCCATGGGCATGCTTTTACGGCTTGTGCTTTTTTTGACTATTTTTTAGACAAGTAGATGCAAAAGTCAGTATTTCAAACACTAAAAATGTGCTTTTGCGGCTGCAAAAACCAACAAGCTCCTTTTATAAGCATTTGCAAACACCACCTAAGTGACTCTGACAAAAAGTCGGGTATTTGCAAAAAAAATTTAAAAGCTACTTAAACCATTAATTAGGTTTTGCAAAAAATAATTAGAAGTGACTTTCCCTTCAAAAAACTTTTTAGAAATAGCATATTTTCAAAAGCAGTTGGAGGCACCCCTGACCCTGCTTTTGCGGCTTGTGCCTTTTCTGACTTTTTTTAAGACAAGTAGAAGCAAAAGTCGGTAATGCAAACACTAAAAAATGTGCTTTTGTGGCTGCAAAAGCCAATAAGCTCCTTTTATAAGCATTTGCAAACACCACCTGAATTGATGACGATAACTCCATTCATATTAAGGGCGAAGGCGAAGCCTCAAGATGAAAATACTAAGAAATTGTCATAAAACCAAACAAACACTCAAGCACCTTTAGTAGAAGAAGGTGTTGCTGCATTGACCAAAGCTCTCAAAAATCTAACCAAACAAATCCAGAGGCATGAAGAACAGTTAAATTATCTTATTCTAAAGTCAGAAATTCAAAAAGAAGATGACCAAAGTTTGGAAACTCTTGAGTCTTCGAGAAGTTACTGACAAAGTCGAAGTCAAGAAACAAGCCTAATATTTAATTGCCTTCTCATCTTCAAACTCGAAACTTCAAAAGAAAGATGTTCAGACTTCAGAGTATGCCCCATACACTAAGGTCTCCGAGAGAAACAACTTAAGAGACCAAAGTTGGAGAATCTAGTAAGCCCTAAGCCAAGAAATCCAAGTGTCTTGTTTCTAAGAATAAATTGAAGGATATTGTTGAAGTTGCTGCAAAGTATTATAGACTAAAAGCATTCAAGTCTTACACGGAGCCTTATACTTGAAGAATTGAACAATTGCAAATACATGGAAGTTATCAACTTCCAAACTACCAACAAGTTAATGGGAACGTAAATCCAAGACAACATGTTTAAGCTCCTCCTCTGAGACTTAATCTGCCATCCACCACATCTTTAACTACCTCTCTTCCAAGGAGATCCCACCTAATCGATATTTTATTTTTCTAATCCAATATGACTGCTATATTATCCATTATATTATCCACTACTATCCCTTTTGAAAAATGTCTTTCTACACAGCGACTCAAGGAAGACATCTACATCGAGGGCATGGAGCTTGCCCCTGGTATAACAACCCATTTCCAACGACAGTTTGCAAATTAAAGAGGTCTTTGTATGGTCTTAAACAGGCCCCTAGAGTAGTTGGGGTGTTGCCATTAACTGCAGCTCTTCACAACATTGTAACCTACTCGAAACAGAATTCCCAATATCACAGAGAGACAAAGGTGTTAAATATGTCAAAAATTACATTAATGAACTCTTTCCAAGGAAGAACGCCTTGTTCACCAAATTTCATATTGTTGGCATTTCTAAATCAAATGAGAATCTTAGGCTAGAGACATAAATTCTCCTTTGCTCGTTTTAATCAAGCCGATTGCCTAGATTACACCCTTTAGAGATCATATCTTTTCATATAACCTCCATCCACATTCTTTATGAACATTCATTCGCTATTTAGACAAGTTCTAAGTTGAGTATTTCTAAACATAGAGTGATGCATCTTTGTGCTTATATCTCGCATGATAATTAATTTTCTTGCACTTCTTTATAAGGAGTAGCTTTATCCTAGTGAGAATATCATCATTTCTTCCTTTATCGCTTTTAGTAAATTGACACATCTGGTTGATCGGGCCTTTCAACTGCACTCAGCCTTTGAACATAGAATCCTTCATAACATAAATAATATTAGTCTAGCTGTACATTAAAACTTCCCCTCAATGCTTATCAGATTGTTGCGCCAGATGAAACCACCAATGTACTCTTCTCCCATGCAGTGGGTTTAAATTCTTTAGTGTTACCCATCTTTTTGAAATAGCATAACTTATGTATCTAACCTTTCCACGTTAATATTTCTTGTCCATCTAGTGCTTCAAGAGTATAAACTTGACCACTCATTTTGCACTATATATACTATGTTTGACCTACTTATTCTAACACTCCAAGATTATAAGATTTGCTCCATTAACCCCCCATATAATCTTATCAATTAAGGTAATGTCATCTGCGAACATCATACACCCGTGTAACTCATTCCACATAAAATTAGTAGATTCATCACATGCTCATAGAAAATGTCTAGTACAAGCAATAAAAATCAAGAAGGAACTCTTATAACCCCCCAATTTTATTCGATTTGAGCCACTAACTATATTACATACCCTAAATTACAACAATATACTCCGTGATAGGATCATGGCGCTAATGTTCTCATTCTTGGCCAACTTATAATTTCAAAACTGCCTTTCATTATTGTCTGTCTTCCATTTTGGGTAGAATTTGGTTAGTCTTGAGAAATGTTTACCTCTTCATTCAGCATAGTGTCTTTACATAGTGGGATACAAACCCTTGATTCACCAAGATGATGTACCAAATATGTATTGCTAATCCAAATATAACACAGCCAAATACTAGGAAGGATACCTCACAACTTTATGTTTGTGCACAAAGAGCAAATATTGATTTACAAAATATAATAAATTGGACCAGCTTACGACATTCGGTATGTAATATCTAGCACAAAGCACTCTAAAAGTAAAGGTGTACAGTACATATAGTACACTAGTTTCCTTTAAGAAAATAGGATGACGGATCACTTACCGACAAAGACACTTGTACTCCCATTGGAGCCAAAACAGATGAATATTTCTCAGCTGCAAGTCTTTCCCCACCATTACTTTCAAAAGCCACTGTATCTTTCATACTTGAATCAACAGTTTTCTCAGACGTATTGCAATAAAGTTCTAAATTCTGAATTTCAATTAATTTGTTGACTAGGCCCCCTCTAGCTTTGGCCATAGAAGATCTGAAAGGTTGCACAAATATCAGCATATGAAAGTTCGAATTGCTACAGAAACTAAAAACATAAAATGAACGTCTTGATTTGTCATGACTTTTTGAAAGTGTTCGAGGGCTAAATGCACAGCTGATGATGATTTACTGAAAATAGAGAAAAAACTTTGTACCCAGCTTACATTTTACAATAGATTTACTTAAGCATCAAGTGTTGAAGCAAACCAAGATCAAAATTTTAAGACAATGGAATGGCATAAAGAGACTATAAATCATCCCACAAACCTTAAGAAACTTATGTAGCTTACTCTAAAGTTGGTGGAAATTCTTTGATCAAAATCTCAGAAGATAAGGACATTGTTGGGGAAAGACACATTCAGAAAGCAAAACTTTGGCAAAGAAAAACGATACACAGAATGACATGACTATTTTGAATGGCGTTGAATTGTATACACCATACTATCAAAATTAAAGTAACCAAAAATCGTTACTACATTCAGCTTTATGGTGGGACCTCAGAAGTGTATTCTTGAGATGGTGAGCACTCTTTGGATCAAAATCGTACTTAAATTCAGTTACCTCATACTTCTACTTAAACCTTAGATGCCTTGTTGTCCAGAGCCATATTTTATGAGGCCTCTAATACATGAACTTCTCAGTTATAAAAGAGAAAAACAAGAAACTCTGCAACTCAGGCGCGGGTTGGACACTTTAGATTAACAGAGGAAAAGGCGTGTGTGACACGGTGTAAAGTAGAAAAAACCAATAATGAGTACAGGAGGATATATACCCAACAGGACTTTGCTTCATAATCGTCAAACTTGAAAACTTCAAACCAAATATTATATCTGTCTGGAAAAGTTAAAAGAAAATGTCAAAGAACATAGATTTTATTTTACATATTCTTTATGTTATGTCAACAAATAGCAAATAAAAGATCCAGGAAAGAAACATCGTTAAGATTTGCTGGTAAATGACACAAACAAAAAAAATAACAAAGTGCTTATTGTACAAAATGGATGAATCAGTTATAATCGCCTAAAAGTTAAAAGGTTGGACCAAATTGCTTGTGAGCCATGAAAAGAGCAAAATGAACTTCAGGTGTATCATTTTGTATAAATAATGAGCCAACCAAAGAAAAAGTGATAGTGAGCCATGACAAATCAATCTTGATCCTTTAACCTTGCTTTCCCAACATCTAGAAACCGGCGACCCTCCTCACAGGCTGTCAACCTTCTGGCGACATGAACTAGGTCAGAGAGACACGTATTTTCTCTCGCTACTGTTTTTAGCTCAAATTTAGTCCTTCCTTTTTCTTTATTTGAAAGACAAAATCTGGTTTCCCTTTACTTAATATTTTTCTTGACATATAGAAGTTTGACAATTTCAGTGTCCAGTTCACAGAAAGTTTATGTTGCTTGAATTATGTGGATGAATCGAAGGATGTGCTCATGTGTCATGACCACAAATTTGGGTGAGTATAAAGTGTATGTGCCGCAGCAGCGGCTTCATAATGTGGAATAAATGAAAAACTATTTGTATGACATTGTTGCGGGATGAGGATCATCTCCACCAAGTCTGAATAAAGAAAATATACCTTTTCCAAGTTCTATAATTACTCATGTAAAAAGGAGTAAGCTTTTGGAAAGGTAAAAATAAATGAGATAAAATATGCTTTTCAGGATAAGGACAAAATCAATATAAAGACAAAAGAGGAATAATAACCTACTACACTTAAGGTATAATTTGAACATATTGACATTATCATATCACCTCTAGTTTTGATGGTAGGCAACAAAAAGACTGTACTGTAGAGGATAGAGCTAGCAAATAGCAACTGTCATCATTTCTGAAGTCAAAATTTGATTTCTAACCAAAGTATACAACAATCTGTTGAACAAAATTGTCAAAATCGAAAAGGAAAAAAAAAAGATATATATATATATAAAGTGAAGGAGATAGATAGATAGCATGAAATCAAGATCGATCCAATAGAGAACTAAGAAGAAAAGTGAAGGGGATGATGCCCCATAGCCAAGAGTAAGTCAAATGGGTTGATAGAGAGCATGAAATCAAGATAGGTATTGATTGGACTTTTATTAGTCGACCCTACAGCATAGGCAAGATCTCACTCTTTGTGCTCAGGGCGGTTTCACGCTGTCGTATTCATTATTTCCTCGATGTTGACTATTCTTTCTTTAAAGAAGTCAGAATGGCCTATTAATACTAGCTCACCTAATTTAGAATATTCACTCCCTGGATGTAAGTCCAGTCAACAGCAGTACAATAGTCTGATTTCCTAGCGGAGAAAGTAAGGATCTTTCCACAACCTGAATCTCTTCTGTCCACACAAGTGCCCCTTCTCTACTCCCATCGCCCAACATCAAAACAAAAAGAGCAGTATCATAATCATCAAAAAGGTGCCTAGAATGGCCAAATTTTAGCCCCTATCGTTTACATGAAACCAAAACACATTCCACATCAAATTTCACTCTTTCCCCTCCTAGAAGAACCTTGCTTGTTATAAAAGATCTGTGTAAGTAAATATACACCACAAAAGCCGAACAACTGGATGGAACATGCACAATGCGTAACCAGTTCTGCAACCTAGAAATATCAGTGACCCCCTTTATGCACCGGCACCGGATATGCAACAGTAAAAATGTTTAAGAGGCCAGTTTTTATAGCAAGTTTTGATACAGATATATTTATAGAGATGAAGCAGCCTTATCGAAATAGTTACATCAGTGGCATCACACAGAATAATAAAACAACATTAAGTACACAATTCATCGGGGAAGAAACCATACCGTTGCTGTCAGTGTGTCACGGTATAGGAAATGCACATTTCTGATAGACACTTGGATGCTGTCAAGAATCTTGGAGGAGAAGCATGAGGGGACAGCAAGAGAGAGAGATGAGTAGAGGGATTATATATATGGAACCACAGATCCTTACAAGATAATCTTAATTCCAGATATCAGCGCATAAGATCTTTCCAGCAAAAGAAACTCTATTTAAATATTGGAATGTAAGATTTCAAGGATTTCAGCTAAATACAGAGTTATTGACAAGTGAGAGGGTGTGAGTTTTGAGTTCGGACTGAGGGCATGGTGGGCTTTAGTTTCAATTTCAGTTTTAACGTCTAAAACAGTAAGAGAAATTGGGAAAGCACACAGTGAGTTATTTATCTTATATCATGATCTTTTGCCTTAACTAAATCCAAGTTATGCTGACGGAGCAAGCCCATTTTTCACCCGAATTGGTGAAGTCATACAGAATTTCTGACTTTTTCTGCAGGATTACATAGAGTAACTGGGGTTCTATGGTTGACCAATATTGCACACAATCATTTAGCCATTGATATTCTGCACTTGATAGTAGGTCAGGTGTAATTAGAACCAACTGGGGCATGGTCATGGCCTAACGATATTTTAGAAGCTCATGAAGGACCATTGAGTTTTGCGTAATAAGAAATGATTATTGGCACAGATTATTGGGTGTTCTAATCCATGGACAACCTCAAAAATTATATTTCAGGACTATTGATCTACAAATTTCATTGAGAATTTAACCAAGTGCAATAATTATCTGTTTGAAGGTTTCCATTTAATCACATTGGTCAGGCAGAAAAGTACACATTAAAAAATAAAATAAAGACAAGACTTATTTTCTCCAAACAATGTAATAAGAGTTCAAAACGCGGAAATATATAGGGCAGCTACGGCAATGAACATTACCTTAGCGGTGATATATGAGGTAAAAGATTTTCCCGTCTGATTATCTGCATAAAAGAACCCATTCACATAGAACAAGCACCTATCAGCCATGCCTAAAGAGTTTGTGCGTGAAAGTAAAAAACTTGATGCACCCATTAACAACAAAATCAATCCAAAAAGTATAATATTCCCTACCCTGGTTGAGAATGAGGATCAAAAGAAGTTACAATAAACATAAAAAACTAAGAAAATATTATTTCACAAGTTACTGAGTGTGCTAACAGATGCATTAGGTTGTGTCACACTTCACTACCCAAACTAATGAGGTCTACTCCTGATCTTTAAACAAAATTACATCCACCATCTGTTCAAGGAGGAAAGGATGCTCATATAACAAACAAAAAGCAGATCTCAAGTGAATTCTATGATTACGAAGATAGACGTAAGAAAACTAAAACAAAAAGGAGGTAGCAATGCTGTAAAAGATCAAACCCATTACACAATTCTGCCACTGCAATTTTATCAGCGAACATGTAAAATAGTTATGAGAAAATATTCAAAAAAGAAAAAACAGAATATAATTTCAAGGGAACATTTTCTTCAACTTAAAGTAATAGAAATGTCTTTACAATGCATTTCTGTAATATAAGATGATGGTGGTGACTTTTATAATGGTGATAGAAAAATACTCACAGGACGACGGGAAAAACGCAAATGGAAATGTAAATTCACTTTGCAAACTACGTCTATATTGACAATAGGACTTCAATGCAAATGTGACAAAAGACGGCCTTCTCAATCAAATTAGTACCTGAAAGACACCACGAAATAGACATCAAGATGCTTACCACATACACGTCTTGATAACTTTGCAAGTTCTGCGGCAGCAAGTCGGGCCTTTTTCCCAGCAAATTCTCTTTTCTCAACAGCATCTACGCACCACTAGCCCCGCAAAAAGAAAAACAAAAAATAAATAGGATATGATCATTCAAAAGATAGAGGAAGAAAATTCACAGATCAAGAACAATACTCACTAATGACCCTATGGTACATCCTCAAGCTATCAATAAGGCCAAAGACGGTAAAACTGTAATGAGGGGCAGAAAGAATTGTGCTTCAAATGACACTTAACAGGGCTTATTTTGGTTCAACTAAAAGATTACTGTTCCAAATTCTACCCCAACTTGCATAGATGCATGTTAAATAAGCTGAGTTAGAATTACCTCTTCGTCGTCCCGCTGGGATACACAAATATATACATCCTCTAAAATGATTATGATGGGGTCCCATCCAAGTTTCTTCCATGGAATTTTGATGCTTAACTTCCCAACCCGACCTATAAAAGATAATGAAGATCAGAGGACACAAATTCACAAGGCTACCAATTAAAAAGATTCACAAGCTCGTCTACAAGAGCAAAGAAGATATATTGTAATCAACTGTTCAATCTCAGCTTTCAAGAGCTGTAACATGGACATATTTCAAGTGTAGCAATACCTCTATTTTTTACAATAGACTTCAAACCTGTCAGTGCCATTACTGGTCGTGCAAAACTACGACAGCCCACTGAGTTTAAGGCTAGTCAGAACAATAACTTTACAAGAAAATCAGAAATCAGAAATGTCCTCTTTGCCCTCAGTAAGTTTGATATATAAACTAAGTTGACATTCTCGTGTCCTCAGGTTGTCTTTAATTTACTGAAACAGTAAACTCAATGAATGCATATTCGATTAAAATCTTCACCTATAGGTGCCAGAAAGCGTGAGACGACAATCATGGTTTACCGCTTATACTTTCACAGGTGCTGCTTCAGAACTATCCCACCTCCTTTGCACCGGCAGGATAACCTCATACTCCTTTGCAAATATGTCCCCGAACCCAGCCCCCTTCCCAAACACTGACACCACTGCTGATTCCCTGGTATTTACGGTTTCCTCATCCTCTGCCTCTTCAGTGAACTCCTCTAATACCTACTAATCTCCTACATCACGAATCTCCCCTCAAGGACCAAACCTCTACAGCAATTGAAGTAAATGACACCAAATGCAGGCTGCACTACAATGGTAATTATGAAAAGAGTTCTAAAGCCATACTATAGATATAATATAGTCCCACACCGTTCACTTTGTCAGTATTATCACAATTCGGCAGTTTTCCACTCAGTTTCCCCTTTCATATTATTCAACGACAAAGCCACTACTCAACCATACAGAGAACCTCATCTGTCCGCGAACCATCCACTGTCACTTTCTCAACAAAATTCAAACCACGTGGTACAAGAAACGGTACATTTTAGAAACCTAACCTGTACGCTACGAATTCGACGACAAGAGCAGCATTTTCTACCAAACTAATGTTCTTGGTGATACATACAGTCGGCAACGCAAGAAAATACTAACGGATACCCAATACGAAACTAAGTAAACCGGTCATACCTCGAAAGTCCATACAAAATTCCAATCATCCAAGGTGTTAAAATAAATTTCATACAACATATACAACTACCTCTTATAATCTAAATAGCACCAAAACCAGAGCAATGAGCACATCACCTTGTTTAAAAGCAAATGGGAGGCGGAGGTAGTCAAAAGCTTCGAGAATCAACTCCACGTTTTCCAGTAAAACTTCCTCTGTTGATTGAAAATCAAAAAAAAAAAAAAACGAAGTTAGTAACAAATTTATAATTTAATACTTATTCGGTGAAATTTTATACCATTCCATAGGGTGATTTTGAGCTGCTCCTTTTGGATGTCTTTAATGTATTGGCCCAAATATCCCAATATCAACTGCCTCACTAATCCCTCGAACATCTTTTCCTTTTGTTTTATACAATCATCATCATCATCATCGTCATTTCACAAATTGTGTATCTGTGTGTGTGTGTGTAATGTTAGGGCTTTATTATTGTTGTTTCTGAGTTTTGGGTTTTAGAATTTAGACGACGACGAGTGCAGTTTGGATTTTGAGGAACTTCTTGCTTGCTTGCTTTCCACGAAGTAGTAATAATAATATTTGGGTTAATGTTTCAGTTTTCTTTTTATATTACTAGCCACCAAAGCGCACGCGTGCAACTTACTATTTGGTTCAAAGAATAAATTGTTGTTTAATGTATTTTTTTTATATATACTTTTTTAGCATAAAGAATAATTGATGCTATCGTATTTTTTATATACATTTTTGGCATAAAGAATAATGAAAATTAACTTTTTTTTATAAATATTGAATATTAAATATTTATCAATTGGATGGATATATTCTAAAAATCAAGGGAAGTGTACATAGAGAATTTGGTGAGACATTCAAGGAAGAATCAAACGGTTTCACAATTAAATAGAAGGCGTGAAAATTAATTCAGAAATTGAACATTTACTTTCTATTTGTTTTGCAACATTTATGCTGAGTTACATACTTTTGCACCCTGAAGACAAATCTGTACAATTGATGCCCTTTTTAACTTTTAGTAAGAAAATAATTCGGTGTTTCCCAATTCGGTGTTTCCCCCATGCTGCATATCTAACATGGTCACTTTGTTTCTCCATCGAAATAAAATATTAGTTATTAGATGATAATACAAATCAAAGATTTTATTATACTAAATGCAATTAGAAATGACTCAAAGTTCTCTTTGCTGATGAAGTGCAATACAACAATTAAGTATAATCTCATACAAATCAAAGATTTTAATATACTAAATGCAATTAGAAATGACTTCATGTAGTGCAATACAACAATTAAGTTGTTACCATATTAAATATGCAGAAAGGTAAAGAATAACAAAGCTTAGTAATGCATTTATTTATTTAAACAACAATACAACGGTTCCAAGTGATTATACTTCAAGCTATTACACCTTAGTGGAATATAATTATATTTACGAAAAGAGCTCAAAAGCGGAATCAGTCGGTTGAAAATGAAGATTCAAATTATTAAGAAAGAGTTATAAATGGACATAATAGTGTTGACAGTGCATGGCTTCCCTTTTATATTTTTTGACTTTGGTGCCTCTATAAAAGAATAACAAAAGCTATGAAGGATGCATGAAAGCTAATGTAATTCAGCCAAACACAAACAAAAAGCTAATATAATTCAGCCAAACACAAACAGTAACAATTTTTATTTTTTTTTTAATTTCATGATACACAATGCAATTTATATGGAACTTATGAATACATATGAAGGAAGGACTTCTATTCACCACCTTCAAATCGTAACTTTTATGCACCACTTTGCGCTACTATCTGCCGAGAAAATCTGAATATCCTTTTGGATCTGGAAGTCAAAAAAGAAACTTAATGAGTCAACATAAATTCCAAGCAAATTTTATGAACTTATACGGAATTTCAATATCTTATGCAGTTAATTTTTTTATGATAAATAATCTATTACTATAATTACAAAAATTGAGGGGAAAAGGAAAAAAAGAAAGAAAAGAGCTGTGCCTGTTATTCATCATTGGTTGTTGGGCAAATACTGCATTGATGCGCTAAACTTCGATGCAAGATTGCTTCAATAAAGAAATCTAAAGCACAGCAAAACAAAAAGCAGTTAGTTTAATTTGACAGAAATTTATATAGAATACATCGTGCATTTATGAGCATTTTACATAAGTGATTTATTTGAAACATCCAGCATCATCAATATGGATGCAATATCAAAGTTAGACGGGCTTACTCAAACAAATACTTCCCAAATAAATCCTGAAAGCCACACAAAAATAAATAATAAATTTCACAAATTAATTTAATAATTCACAAAAAAAAAAAAAAAAAAAATCAAAAGAATCTTAATGACAAATCCCAAAAAATAGCAATAACGCAAATTAAGATTGCCCTTGAAGAATTTATGGAGGATATTCTGAAGAATTTGACAGACCTTTTTTTTGTAGGAGACGGATGTGCTTAAAAGTGAAAGATGGCAAGGATTTAGAATTCATATTTATTAGCTTCAATTAAGGGAGAGAATAAAATGGAAAAAAGTAACTTCCTAAGTGGGAAAGTGGGGAGTGTGGGCATGCAGTTACTATTTGAATTTGAAACGTTCAAAACATTTAGAGCAAAATTTTCGTTTTTGGTCCGACGGTCCAACATTTTAGTTTTGTTTCCAAATTTGCCCTTAAATTTAAATGTGGACTTTTAAGTGGTAAAACGTGATGGGGATAATTTGGTCTTATCATCTTAAATAACTTCTATTTTGTCTCACAGAATGGGTTCCCTTTTATATTAGTAATAGATAATATAATATAATATCAAAGACCAATTAATAATTTTAAGGCATGACATCGTTGATACTTAGTACTCCCTAAGATTTAGTATTAATTAATATCAATGATACTCTTAAGATTGTTTTTATAATATTTGAGGTAATTTGCACTTTGCATCCCCAAAATTGAAAATTTGACGCTTTGCCCCATCAAAACACCATTCGCTTGGCACTTTGCCCTTTCGGGGTAATATAACATTTGAATTTATGGTACATTTTATATTACGATTGATGTGGGGTATTTTCGTCTGGACACGTGTCCGCTCTCCAACACTCCACGTCAGACTGCTTTAGTTTCTGCTGGATGCTTAAGCAGCTTTCGAGTTCAGGACCTGCATTCAACACCACACGTGAACTAAGCCAGTGCCTCCTCTGGCGAAGGCACTCCGACGCTCACGTCAGATAGGTCGGAATGTGAGGTATTGTCGTCCGAGACAATAGCTCGAAATATGCCCAAATAGGTCGAATTTAGGCTGAATAGGTCGAAATAGCACACCTCGAAATGGTATTGAGAACCGTGATGAGGAAACCCGAATAGGTCGAATTACCCTCAAATAGCTCGAAATACACTCTATATAGATCGAACAAGAGCTATTGCAATATAACTCGAATTATTGCTCTATAGCTCGAATTCGATGTATATAGCTCGAAATTAAATGCTAGAAAATAAAAACGTACCTTAGAATGAGGCATGGGACCCCTTATATAGTAATAAGAGTCCTTATTCGTCTAAAAATGCAATCCAAGTAGAACTATGACTCAAAAAGGTCGAATTAGAGCTATTTTGAAATTGCTCGAATTGGTCCTTCAAATAGGTCGAATTGGGCCTCAAATAGGTCGAATTTGGGCCCATATAGCTCGAACTGGACTCCTAGGCCTCAAATAGATCGGATTTGAGCCCATATAGCTCGAATTGGGCTTTTGGGCCTCAAATAGATCTAATTTGAGCCCATATAGCTCGGATTGGGCTTGATATAGCTCGAATCGGGCCTTTTCGGGCCTAAATAGATCTCGCTTGGGCTCAATTTGGGCCTACTTGGGCCGATTTCCGAGTTTTGCCTTAAATTGTAATTTTGCATTAAAAAATAATGGTGCTGACGTGGCATAATATGTCCCGAAATACGTTCGTATATTATATCGGATATTATGACATGGCGGTACCGAATTATGGTACATCAACGATGATGGAAGAAAAGAGAGTGTATTCATTTGGTTTTAATACGTATCCGTACCCATATTTTGGTTTGAATATGGTATTGAGGAACTACCCGCACTTTGGTTGTGAAATTTGTAGAGCACATTGATTGCAAACATAAAATTTCTTAGAGTGTTGTACGTAACGAACTGTTATATTTTTATGGTGTTTTTGTTGACATAAATGAAGAGCATGAGAAAGTAGAGAAGAATTGTAAAGAGAAGATGCGAAAAGTTGGTAATTTTTCCTGATAATTTCCATAAGTGTGTTTGCATGGTTTTATATATTCTCTCACTTTGCTAAAAGAGAAAATAAAATGTAAGCTCGTGACTAAAAATGTTAAAAGGAAATATCCAATGCGACTTGTTTAGTAGTGCGCCTAAATGACCTGCTCCGAATTACGACATGTATTGTGATCTCAACCCTCCCCATTTTATTCAAAACGTTACCATTTCATCCGTCGCGCCCTTAAGTCCAAACCTTAATTTTGTTCCATCATTTCAGACAGCTCATCTCCTTCGCAAGGCTTCACAAGAAACAGTACATTTTAGAAACCTAAAATATTAGCAAACATACCTAGGATTTTTTAATATAGTTTTATCGCTGATGAATTAAACATGTTGTTTTCTTAATAGGGTGATTAGAAATATAACTACTATGTTTATGAAAATAGTATTTTATATGTTTTTATGGTTTAAAAATCATTTGCTTCTCTTACTCACTCATCAAACACACTAGCCGTCACACACACACATATATATACGCACACTACAGTAAAACAACAGATTAGGGACACGAAAATATGTTCCTAAAGGCCGAAATCTGTCCCTATTGAATTTATCGGGACAAAAAAGTCTGTCCCTACAACGTGCATCCCTAATCAAAAGGGACAGACGGATCAAGGACACATATTTATGTCTCTTCTGATTAGGGACAGATGTATCTGTCCAGTGCCTTACTTAACTTTCTTTTCTAAGTGAAAAAATCATCATCAGTTATGTCCCTATAGATGCCGAATTGTTTTCTGAAAAAAAAGTGAGAATAGGTACAGTAGGGACATATATTTCTGTCTCTACTGATATCTAAAAATTTCAAAAAAAATAAATAGGCGGCAGAAAAAAATTATGAAAACTTTTATTTTCTGCCATAGAAATATAATTACAAATGTCTTAAACTAATTAATAAAGCATAAAATTATTAATGAATATCTAAAAAAGCAATTAATAACATTAATAAAATATCATGTGGGATAACAACAATCTAAAATAATACAACATAGTTATAAACATAATACAACAAGATAATAACAAAAATAATACAACAATGTAATGGCAAAAACAATACAACAACATAATAAAAATAGTAAAATAAACACAAACTCTACATCTTGTAAGTTAACCAAAAAAAAAGTAAATAAAGCTATCTATTATAAAAATAAAAATAAAAAAAAATAAAAAAAAAAAAAAACTTACTTAAAGTATGGAGAAGAAGTTGTAGAAAATGTGGAGAAGTTAAATGAATTTTGGAGGAAAATTTTTAATTTAAGGTGAAAGGGTTATCAATGAAGCCAGCAAACCAGTTCGGTCTGACCAATCTGTCCCTACTGGTTCGCTAAACTAGTTAGGGACAAACTTGTTATGTGTCCCTACTGTTTTGTCCCTAATACCTTGTTTCGTTACGTGTGTATATATATATCTAACTTGCTCCACACTAGGTTTTTCACTTCTCATTCTCTCCATTCGCCACTTCTAATCTCTCTATATCTTTGAATCATCATCAATTGACAACCACGCAGTCACAAACTATATGGAAACCCACTGAATAAATACCATTTGAGTCACTTGTAAGGGGCATTCGCTTCCTCTAAGACATTTAGAAGCTATGACTTTTATTATGACTTTTCAATGCAAAGTTGCAACATTTCATATTTGAAATTTGCACACAATTATCTCATGTCATCTAGCACAAATTTTGGATCAGGAAGGACTCTCTAAATTTGCTCTAGGTATGTCTACATTTAGAAGTTCAATGATTTACATGGCTTAGAGAGGGTGGTTTCCTAAACTGTAACCAAATACTTTTTTTATCTAAATAGAGGGTGTTTTTTGTCTCTAATATCCAAAATTTGGGAAGTTTACGATTGTGGCTAGACTCTTCCCAAAATTTCCAGCTATAAGTACCGGCCTTCATCTTTCCAACAAACAACAATTCTTTTTCTTTTTTTTTTATTCATCTCAGATTTTGACCGGCTCACTTTCAAATTTTCTCATTATCTTGGTTTTCCCTTATGACTCGATGATGGATCTAGACTGAGAACTTTTAGTTATGGTGAGGATGTGAAAAACATTCCTTTCTGCCACCCCCATTTCACAAAATAAGTTTTTTTGTTAATGATGTTGCATATTATCTAATCTTGAAGAAATGGCTTGTGGTAGTGGCAAGTCGTAAATGGTTGTAGTTTTTGTTGAAGATAATTTGCAATTGAAAAATAGAAAAATCAAGATTTGCCCCACATATTTGAATTGCCTAACAACAAATTTGATAAAATAATGCTATTGCAAAACTCTAGCAAACGGTGGATGAAGGATTTAAAAGCTCCGGATTAGGTTGTTGAGATATATTACGATACATTGAATCAGCTATGGCATGATTGAATGATTTTATAATAGTTTAATGTGAATAATTATTCACCACAAGCTTAGGGGGTTTAATGTACTATAAATCAGTGTTATTAAAAACTCGCCCCGGGGCTCGCCCGGGACTCACCCAAAAACGCCCAGAGACTTTACTTTGGGGCTTAACTTTCATGGGGCCTACGCCTGGTAATTTAGGGCGTATGCGCCAAGGCAAAAAACGCATTTTGCGCCCCAAACTATTGGACTTACGCCCCAAAGACAAATATATTTAGATTTATTTTGTTTATTTTTCTATAATTTTATATTTATATTTATATTTATCTTAGAAAACAATTTGTCTAACCAATGAGTATATTGAAAGATATTTAATATTCTAATGATACTTTTAAATAATATTTCTTAAAACTCAATTGTATCTTTTTATAGCTTCCAATAATAATATTTTAACTTATTATCATTTATTTGCGGCTTTGTGTTTTTCTTTAATATATTACTTTTTAATATGATCAATTAATTTCATAATATTTAGAATTTATTAAGAGTTTAGAAAGATATTTTTATGCATCTTATATAAATGTGTACACTAAAATTTGTTATATGACTTTATAAGAACACAAATATTTCAAATTAACATATTAACTCCTTCTTTTAGTCTTTTCAATTATTGATATATTTAGAAAATAATAAATTTTAAAATCTGTGGGGCTTGCGCCCCACGCCTTAGGGCTTGCGCCTCACGCCTTAGGGCTTACGCCCCGCCTCTAAGTATATAAAACGCCCCGCTTACGGCCAACGCCTTTAACAACATTGCTATAAATGTATGTATCTTATGTAGTTGAAGTGTGCATAAAGTGAGAGAACAACCGAGAGTTTATAACTGAGAGTAGACTTCTTGTAAAAATATTGCACATTCATATTTTGCAAAAGTTTTCTTATATTATTGAAATAATTCATCTTAGCCCCAAAACATTTCATTATTTTCAATCTAATCCCTAAACACCCAACATATTGTGGTATCAGAGCCACCCCTTGGCCTGATATCTACTTGCTAAATAAACATGAATCCATCCCTAAACAACGAGCTCGCCTTCGCATATTCCCAACAAGGTGTTCCAATCTTTGCTGAACAAAATCATGAATTATGGAGCGTCTTAATGCAGACGTTATTCCAGTCCCATGAACTCTGGGACATTGTCGAAGAAGGCTATCAAAACTATACATCGGAGGAAGAAGCTATGTTGACGGCACCAAAGAAGAAAGAGTATAAGGAGCACAAGACCAGATATGCAAGAGCCTTGTCCTTTATACATCAAGGGGTAAGTCGATCCATTCTTCCGCGCATCATGGGTGTTAGAACTTCTAAAGATGCATGGGATATGTTGAGAAAACAGTTTAGTGGCTATGAAAAAGTTATCTCTATAAAATTACAAAATTTTTGGCATGATTTTGATGACTTGTTCATGAAAGATAATGAGAATGTGCAAGATTTTTTCTCAAGAATTACTGTCATTATTAATCAAATTAGCGCGTATGGAGATAATGCTGAAGACAAGAAACTTTTCGAAAAAGTATTAAGGAGCCTGCCCGTAAAATTTGAGCATATAGTTGCCGCCATCGAGGAATCTAAAGATTTATCAAAATCATCTTTAGATGAACTCATGGGATTGCTCGAAGCTCACAAAAAAAGAATGAGCGATTTTCTAACCAAAACTTGTAACAAGCTTTCCATGTAAAAGTTAATGCAAGTGATAAGAAAAATGAAAGCCAGCAAGACAAAAGGCATCAAGAGGGGACAGAGGAAGAGGTCGCGTCAGAAATCAAAATTTCTGCAGAAATGATCCAGAAAAAGAAGGTAACTCTCAAGACTCTCAAAATTCAGATTCAAGTTGCAGAATCTGCAGAAAAAATAATCATGCCAAAAAGGACTGTTGATTCAAGTGCAAAATTCCAAACCACTCAAATAGGGATTGTTGGTACAAGGATGATGAAAAGACGAAAGAGGCAAACTTCAATGAAGAAGCCGATAAAAATCAGGTATTCTACTCTAGCATAAACTCTCAGCAAAAAAATTGAGAATATATGTTATGTGGATAGTGGTTGCAGCAATCACATGTTTGGAAATAAAAATATTTTCGTGGAGTTCGACGACTTATACTCATCAGAAGTGAGGCTCGGAGATGGCAAAGCATACAAAATCAATGGAAAAGGCACAGTTGCAGTGAAGACTAGAAAAGCTGATATAAATTTCATCAAAGACGTCTTCTACGTTCCAAGTCTGACTCGGAACTTACTTATGTGGGCCAACTACTACAGAAAAATTACAAAGTGGAATTCAATAATGACCAATGTGTTTATTGATAAAAAGAAAAATCTAGTTATGGCCGAAGTAAGATGAATACAAATAAAGTATTTCCTCTTACTTTGCCACTAACTGAGAAGATGGTACTTCAAAGCACCAACAACGATGATCACACCATTCGACACTTGAGGTATGGACATCTTAGTTATAACTGCTTAACTTTGTTAAAGAAGAAAAATATGGTTCTTGACCTTCGAGATATTCCAAATCGGGACAGGACTAAGGATGTATTTTCGAAAAAATGCATTGCCTACCATTTCCAAAGATATCATACAGAGCTAAAGCTCTGATCGAACTAGTCCATGCAGATGTTTTTGGACCAACTCAAACGCCATCTCTTAATGAAAACATGTACTTTCTCTTGTTCGCTGATGACTACAAAAGAATGATGTGGATTTATATTCTGAAGCAGAAATCAGAAGCATTTCCAAAGTTCTTGGAGTTCAAAGAAAAAGTTCAAAATCAAAGTGGCAAAAAGATAAAAACACTCAGAACATATCGAGGTGGAGAGTTCATCGGCAAAGCCTTCATGAACTATTGCAAAAAGAAAGGTATCCAAAGACAATTAACAGTTCGATACAACCCACAACAAAATGGAGTTATCAAGCGGAAATATCGCACAATCGCTAAAATGGCACGGAGAATGATGGCAAGAAAAGGACTTCCTAAAAAGGTTGTTGGGCTTAAGCAGTAGTTACTATAGTCTGCATTCTGAACAGGTCACCGACAAAGGCCGTTCCAAACAAGACGCAATGTGAAGCATATATTCGACAAAAACCACAGGTAAATAATCTCAAAGTTTTCGGATACATTGCTTATTTTCATATTCCTTCCCAACAGCGTGAAGGTTTGATGAGAAAGGAGAAAAGTTAATCTTTGTTGGTTATAGTGACGAATCTAAAGGATATCATTTACTAAAACCAAAGACAAATAAACTCATCATTTTTCGAGATGTTATCTTTGATGAAATGCAGTCATTGATTTGAGGAGAATACGACAGCAAATAACAGTTATTTGCCTCTACGATCGACAAATCGGCAAGACGAGCCAAGTCCAAGTGCTAGGCTAAGTTCCTCAAGACCATCAGAAGAATTCTATCTAGAAACAGAAAGTCCAATAAGAAAGGTACCCAGTTTACGAGAACATGAATCATGTGATGTGGCATTCTTCACTTGTAAGCCACATACATTCAAAGAAGTTGCAAAGGAAGAAGTATGACTGAATGCAATGGATGAAGAAATGGCAAGCATCGAGAAAAACAAAACTTGGGAGCTTGTAGATCTTCCTAAAGGAAAAAGAGTAATCGGGGTGAATGGGTCTACAAAATAGAATTCAAAGAAGATGGCTCGATCTCAAAGCATAAGGCACACCTAGTCGCATAACGATATTTTCAGCAGCCAGGCATTGACTTCAATGAAACATTCGCTCCAGTAGCACGAATGAAGACAATAAGGTGGTGTCTGCAAATGCTTATAAAATGAGCTTGTTGGCTTTCATAGCCGCAAAAGCACATTTTAAGTGTTTGGAATACTGACTTTTGCTTCTATTTGTCTAAAAAAAGTCAGAAAAAGCACAAGCCGCAAAAGCATGCCCAGGGGTGCTTCCCCAGCTGCTTTTGGAATTATGCTATTTTTGAAAGGTCTTTAAAAAGAAAAGTTACTTCTCATTAATTTTTGCAAATACCTAATTAATGATTTAAGTAGCTTTTTAAAAAAAATTGCAAACACTCCCAACTTTTTACTAAAAGTCACTTAAATGGGCTTGAAGCAAAAGTAGTGAACAAGGTCATTTTATAAGCATTTGCAAACACCACCTACGGCTTGTGCTAGCTCTTGCTCAACTTGAGTTACCAGTTTATCAGTTGGACGTCAAGTCAGCATTTTTAAACAGAGATTTGGAAGAAGAAGTATATGTTGAGCAACTCAAGGATACATCGTCAGAGGCAAAGAAGATAAGGTCACTATATGGACTCAAGCAAGCACCAAGAGCTTGGAAGAGAAAAATGGATAGTTACTTCCAAAAGAATGGATTCGCGAGAAGCTAGCGTGAACCATCACTCTAAGGGAAGAAAGGTGCTAAAGATTTTATTATTGTTTGTCTTTACGTAGATGACTTGATATATACAAGTACAAATCCAGTAATGATGGAGGAATCTAAGAAGGCAATGATGCAAGAACTCGAGATTACTGATCTTGGCTTGATGAAATATTTTCTTGAAATTCAAGTCCATCAATCAAAAGGAGAAATATTTATTCCTCAAGAAAAACATCTCGATTGAATTCTGAAGAAGTTCCAAATGCAGAATTGCAAGCCGATATCTACTCCACTTGTAGTAAATGAAAAATTGACAATGAATGATGGAGCAGAAAAAGTTGATCAAAAGATGTACATGATTTTAGTGGGTCCCCGATATATCTAACAAAGACGAGGCCAACTATCGGATATTCGGTCAGCTTGATCTCAAGGTTTATGCACAATCCAAGTAAATTACACTATGCAGCAGCAAAAAGAATATTACGATACTTACAAGGTATGAAGAATTTTGGCATCAGTTATGTTATGGAAAAAGAAAGTAATTACATTGGATACACGCAGTGTGACTGGGCTGTATCAGTTGATGATCACAGAAGTACATCAGAATATGTGTTCTGTCTTGGATCAAAGGTAATATCATGGACTTCGAAGAAGCAGAAGATCGTATACCTTTCATCATCAAAAGCTGAATATATAGCTGCAATAGATGTTGCACGAGAAGCAGTTTGGCTAAGAAGAATTCTTGAGGATCTTCAGTAAAAGCAAGAATCCCCTATTACAATCTACTGCAATGACAAAAAAGCCAGTTTTTCATGCGAGATTGATGAAGATTGAACTTCGTCATCGTTTCATCAGAAATCTTGTTCAAGATCAAGAAATTAAATTGGAGTTCATGAACACTAACCAGCAACTTGAGGATAGCTTCACAAAAGCAGTCACCACTAAGAAGATTGCACAATTACGAAATGAAGTACGAATTGCAAATTAAGAGGGAGTGTTAAAATAATAATTTGCAATGGAAAAATCTCAAGACAATCACCTACCGCCCTTAATGCTATTATCTGAAGAGAAAAAAATAATCTGCACATTATGTGGTAACATTCATGCCACGGTTGAGAAGATCTCTCTAGACTTTGGAAGATATTCATGCATGCAAATAAAATACTAATGCTCAAGATATTGCCAGAAACTTGTTTAGCATTTTATAATCATATATTTGTTAGATAAGTCGGTTTATGAGTTCTATGAATATGGGACTTGAGAGATTTTAGTGTGCAGAAAAAAAGAGTTAAGTAAAGTGAGAGTGAGCTGAGAGCAACTATTGTAAACATATTGCAAGCATAATAGCAAAAAATTCTTCAAATATTGCAGTTTTCTTTCTTAGCCCCAAACAATTCCTTTCATTTTCAGTCTTATCCCTAAAGTGAGAGTGAGCCTAGAGCAACTATTGTAAACATATGGCAAGCATAATTGCAAAAAATTCTTCTAATATTGCAGTTTTCTTTCTTAGCCCCAAACAATTCCTTTCATTTTCAGTCTTATCCCTAAAGTGAGAGTGAGCCTAGAGCAACTATTGTAAACATATGGCAAGCATAATTGCAAAAAATTCTTCTAATATTGCAGTTTTCTTTCTTAGCCCCAAACAATTCCTTTCATTTTCAGTCTTATCCCTAAAACACCCAACAGTTTTTATTGGGATGGACGATTACCAACCAAAACATTTCCTTGTCGGCTCGCATTTTTGAGTCAAACATGTTAGACGATTACATATTATTGCCATACTAAAGTTTGCTAATAACCCATACACAAAGAGGAACAGTGTGTAATGTGAAAGGTAATATGAGAGAATCAACGGCTTCTCGGCTTAAAACTCGTAAACAGGAAAAGACGAAATATCCAAAAGCTCGAAAAACTGAAAGAAGACTAGATAAATCCATGTCCTTTAAATTTTGGGAGATTTATTGCTGACGAAATAGTGCAAGTAAAGTGCATAAAAATGCCATTCTAAGTTTATCTTGTAATGGGACCTGGATGAAAAGTGCATGAATATTGTGACAGATTCGCACTATGCTCAGATTGTATTAGACCACAACAATTTGATTCCACTTGAAAGATATCAGAGAGGAATCTGCAATAAGCAGTTTATCATCTTTCTCGATTGCGAGAGAGTAGATTCATTGCACTTCACTGGCTGCAAACAATTTAAAGTGAAGTTACTTTATCAAAATTTCCAGCAGATCCAACGGAAAAAACATTTTTTTACAACAATTTCCAAGTCTTCATGTAGTACCGCGTGGCAGTGAAAGGCTAGTTGCTTCCGCATGTTCCAGCGCAGTTTCCTTCGCTGAATCAATGACCAGATAAGGTATTGGTTATGACTCTGTGCAGCCATTTGCTGGTCGAATTCAAGAAAAGCAATTTCTTCTTCCAGAACCACATTCAAGTCGAAATCAAGGTTCGACATGGGTATGGGAAGAGGCAGAATGTGAATGGGTAAGCGGAGGCCATGAAATTTATTGTGCCAATCCACAGAGAGTTAATGCTGATACATCTGTCTTTGTTTGAACTTGTGCAAAAAAGAATGACGAAGGAACTGAAATATATTAAAATAGTAATTTAAGGGGTGGAAATTTTATATAAAATAACAAAATAAAGGCAAATTAAAATACAGTTACAAATGACCTCAAATATTTTCAAAAGGCACATTCCTTAATATAGTGCAAACTCTGTGCATATCAAGTGCAGTATTTTCTTATCCTTGTTACAACAAAATTCACTGATTCTAAAAATTGATTTCACAGGGAAGGTAATGGAATATAAGGAGTCGGTTCACATAGCAGTAGACCAGTACACCCTTGATGCTTAATTAGTATATGGAATTGGTTCTTACTCGGTGCAGCAATTTGCTGGTCGAGTTCAGGAAAAATTATTTCTTCTTCCGAATCACATTCAAGTCTAAACCAAGGTTCGACATGGGTATGGAAAGAGGCAGAATGTGAATGAAGGTTTGTAGGACAAATAAGGAAAAGAGTAACTAATATATGAGAAATTTATTATGCCAATCTAGTGGGCGGAGACAATGAAATTCATCGTGCAAATCCACAGAGAGTTAATGCTGATACATATGGCTTTGTTTGAACTTCTGCGAAAAGGGAGCACTCAATGACGAAGGAACTGGAATATATTAAAGTAGTAATTTAAGGGGTAGAACTTTTATATAAAATAACATAATAAACGCAAATTTAAATACAGTTATATGTGACCTCGAATATTTTCAAGAAACACATTTCTTAATCTAATGCAAACTCTGTGCATATGCAGTGCAGTATTTTCTTGTAATCTCATCCTTGATAAGCCTGGGACGGGTCGGGTACCCGCGGGTTCTGGGTAGTTCCCAACGGGTACCTGATCCCGCGGGTGTAAGAATTGCGGGTACCCATCGCGGGTAGTTCGGGTACCCAATTCCGCCCCCCCCCCCCCCCTTTTTGGATCCATTAAATGTCATACCGGATGGATTTTTCACAAGTTTAATTAGTCACTTACCAAATGACTTTATGTTTTGAGCAGTACAATGCGAGCAATTAATTTAATTGTCAACATGCACGAAACATTTATAAACATTTAACTGAACGTTATTATGAGCAATCCTGTCAAATTTCAAAAGATTTAATGAACAAAAATGGAAAAATCAAAAAGATATGGGTAAAATTGGAAGAAGCAAAACTGGATGAAAAAGTCATTTATTCTTGTTATATATAGAGCATAATTTATATGTATAAGTTGTCTAAATTTAGGCTTAGTTATAAATTATATTTAGAAAAGACATACATCATAATATTGCAATATATTTAGAATTTCTTTATGTAAAACGAATCTTATATACTAACTTTACATACTGTAAAGGAATATTACAAAATTGTAACAAAAAAACTTATTTTACAATGGAAGATATAAACGAGATTAAGAGAATTACTTTACTTATTTGAACATAAGCTTATTATTTACAAATAATCATAAAAGAAAAAAAAATTATAAGAAAATTTTAATTTCTGTCAATTTATAACATTTTCGTTATTCTAATTTTCTATCGTTAAATATCAAAATGATAAATGTTTACCATGTGTTGGATTCTATCCAACATGTCTTCCATTCGTGTCCAACATGGTAATCTTAATTAAAATTATTTTAATTAATAAGCGATGCGTCACATATATGGCACATTAGATCATGTAAAGTGCATTAATGAGTACTCGTATATGACAAATGTAGACATAATGTCGAACAGAGCATTTCCCTTTCTAAAGAGACTGGGAAGAATTATTTCATGGTTGGAGCAAAGGATCTTATAATTTCCTGGAGCCATAACTCGGAGTATTGGGATAGGACATCTCATATGGACTCAAGGTTCTTTCTATCTCGCTCTCTCCATGTTTGCAATTATGACCAATAGCTTACTATTTCCATGCTTGGTCTCACGTATTTTCATGCTTGGTCGCATTTGCAGATTTTCGGAGGTGGTTGAACTCAAGTTTGTTTGTGGGCTTGATATCCAGGCAATATAAATACACACTATGCAATTTCCAAAAACTCGTTATGGAGCTTATTTCATATTCAAATTGGCAGATGGATACAATGGTTTTGCCTTCGCGAATGTCGTTTTGGGACCTGTACATTTCTAAGCTGATAAGGGCGCTGACTCGATTGCTACTATTGTGCACCTATATGATGGAATGGCTATGTGTATAGATGAAGGACGGATGAAGATAATATTGGGCGACTTTTATAACGACAATTGTGATGTCGACGAGGTGGAGGCTCGATTTATGGAGATTAAACATCTTAGAAGAAAGTACGGTCTTGTTATTGAAGGCATTGAGTTTCGACCTTCGACACCCAAGGCGTTGTGACAAAAAGTCCAGTCTTATGGTTGAAGGTCATGAGTACTTTCGACCTTCGATGCTACTTGACTTAGGTTAATGGGAAAGGGACCACATTTTGTTTCTCTGATAAGTGAAAAGGGACCACGATTGTAATGCACATTATGAATACAACAGTAGAGTTACAACATGGTAAGCAACTAATTTAAAACTTACAAAATATAACAAAGAAGAAATATTAGGATATATTTAAATTGTTTGTTCGACTAAGTTGGTCCAACATTTCAGTGAAGGGATGGGGTGGCTACGTGTTAAAGAAAAGAATGAAGAAAATGAAAGACCCTTTAAAGGAGTGGAACCAGAATGTATTTTGAAATGTGGACAGGAAAATTGAAGATGCAAAGGAGAAAATTAAGCTTCTTGATGAGAAATGTGGCGAATTGGTTCACCATCAACACCAGGTAACTGAAGCAGAGGATAGAAGCTGAAAAGCTGAGCTGGATCAGTTAGTTTTCGATTAGAAAAGATAAAAAATTTCAGGCGGGACAATTTGTTAGATGAGGAGTGCTTTTGGCATGCGGTTTTCACATGATTGTAGCTGAATAGGTAGGCGATGTATGAGCTCATTTATCAGTGTATATACAAGAGAGTTTGTGAGACAATTCATTCTCTAAAATTCTTTGAAACACCACAAAAATAAAGATCATTTTTCTCCCTTGGATGTAGGCACTTGATCACACTGATCAAGTGTTGAACCAAGTAATTTGTGCATGTTGTTCTTGTCGTTTTGTGTGTGATCTATTATCCTAACTTGTGTGATTTCATCTGGATCAATTGGTGATTAAATAAAGTTGATTTCAATTTGTGAATTCAATCAAACTTTACAAGTTGGTGAACATTGACAGTCTTCAATGGCAACGACAAAGTTTGATGTAGAGAAGTTCACACGGCTACATGATTTTGGATTATGGAGGTTGAAGATGAGAGCACTTCTGGTTCAACAAGGCCTATTAGATGCACTAACTGAGCAGATTATCGACAAGGATATGCAATCATATTGAGCCTTGGTGATAAGGTTATCAGGCAAGTACCAAAGGAGACCTCCGCAGGCAGGTGTTTGGTTGAAGCTTGAGAGCTTGTACCTGACTAAATCTTTGGTAAACCGCCTATATCTTAAGCAAGCTCTGTATTCTTTTAAAATGCATGAAGATAGACCAATTGAGGAATAGATTGATGTGTTTAATAAACTGATTTTGGATCTTGAGAACATTGATGTAACTATTGATGATGATGAACAAGCACATATGTTGTTAAATTCAATCCCTAAGTCATATAGTCATTTCAAGGAAACTCTGATATTTGGTAGAGAAGTTTTAACTCTAAATGAGGTTCAATTTGGTCTGAACTCCAAAGAATGGAATGAAAGAACTGGTGGTAAATCGACTGCAAATGGTGAAGGATTAATGGTGAAGGATAAAAATAACAAGAAGGATAGATAAGGAGACAAAAAGAAAGACGAAGCACAACAGGAAGAAGAAGGGAGCCCAAGAAAGTGTCACCATTGCCACAAAGAAGGTCACATCAGGAGATTCTGTCCTGAGAGACTGAAGAAGAAAAAGAACTTTGAAAAACCTAAAGATTCAGGTAATGCAGGCATTGCACAAGATGGTTATGAATCTGCAGATGCTCTAATGGTATCAAAACGGGATCCTGAGAGGGAATGGGTGATGGATACAGGATGCTCATTTCATATGACACCAAACAAAAGCTAGTTTGAAGAGTGCACAGAAAGGGAAGGTCGATATTGATAGATCTTAGAGTCTAAAACTTTACGTTTTAAGCAATAGTCGCGGTACCTAGTCTCGACAGATAAGTAAGACAGGTAAGTAAGACAGCAGATTTTAACGTGGTTCGGACTATGTCCTACATCCACGAGGCTTTCGCCTGAATCAAACTTCTTTCAACGGACAAAAGTTATTACACCAACTGGTTTTACTCTAACACCGAATCCCTCTAATGTTGATACCACCGGAACCTTTTTCGCGTCTACTCCGTTTGACCCGTAAGACCAAGACTCCCGTAATGATCTTCTTATGAGAATGCTTCCAAGCGAACTGCACGTACGTATAGATCCCTCTAACTGGCGCAATCCTTTCCCGTTGAACTCCCTTCAACTCTTGTCGGCTTCTCACGTTCTTGATGTAACTCAAGAGGGCGAAAACTAAGAAATCAAAATAAAAGAGAACACCTAAAGATGTATATTTTGTTACACGTGTGTTCTACATTGATTCCTAGGATTTCTACTATTTATAGGATAGCTCTCCTGAAAGATATCCTTGATTCTCGGCCAGTCTCCATATCCAGTCGAGACAGGATCTTTCCAAAGTATATCCGAATCTTTCCATGATAAGGCGATTCTTCCTTTTGCAACATCTTTGTTTCCAATTGACAAGATCTTCATGATCTTCATATATTCTGCACATCAAAGACAAAGAAGAACTCCACAAGGAATAGATTACTAAAGGATATAGGAAAGAGTTTGATAAAGATTAACTTTCCATAAGATAAGATACTATAAGATCAAGTTAAATCTTTCCAAACTCACTTAAATATTCACGCGTCTAATTAACAAGATAAATACCATAAAATCGTGTGAATAAGTAAGTAAATAAATCAAAGTAAATAAAACCGAAATTTTCCTTTAAAATAATTTGCAAACAAGGAAATAAAATCTAGTTGGACCTGGCAGTCCTGACTGTTCAACCGAGTTCGAAACCTGTCGGACTTTGCGGTCCTAACAATCTCCCCCAATTGACTTGTTTGGCAAAAACACTTTTAAATCCCAAGGAAAATGTAGACATGCTGAAATAAAACAAGTTAGTAAGAGATAGGCACATAAATCAACTAACGAGTCTCGACAGCAATAAAAATGTGTTGCAACAGCGGTGCAACACTCCGCAAAACAACTTAATAAAATAAGCAGTTAAATCATTGTTCTTAAGCGGAAATAAAAACAAAACAAAGTAAAATAAATAACAAGATAGATCAGCAGCAGCCGGAAGAAATCTCCCCCATTCTTCAAGACTCCCCCATTCTACATATTCTGTTACTCCCCCATTTTGCCAGAACTAGTCAAGGCTTTGCCGCTAATTGGGCAAGAGACTCGTTCATGGAATGTAATGACCTGGGCAAGTTGCGACTGAAGGTTGTCGAGACTGCCCTGGGGAACAGACGGTCCAGCTTCGGTATCCCTGGCAGTTGGGACAGAGCGCCGGATCGGAGAACCAAGTAGAGCTTGAACAAGGTGACTCGGGGCATGATAAGGCCTAGGGCGGCTCGTCATCTTGTCCTTAGAGACCCGGATATCCATTTGAGAAATAAGCAAGCGGTAGACCAATGATGGATAGCCTAAGGTCATCTTTACCTTGTGGTCGAATGCTTCAAGTTGTAAACGCTCAAAGACCAGTTTTCCAAGATTAATGGGAGCATTCGAACCAATACGGAATAAGATAGAAGCAGTTAACAGACTAACAGTAGAAGTATGGGACATAGGGTACCAATTCCTTACCATTATGCCGTAGATCAGACCATACCATGGAAGAAGGGAACCTCGCTGTAGATTTCCATTCTTTGGCCACTTCATGGGTTGGCCGGTTATGGTAGACGCGACTGCATCCATATCTGCCTCCAGTTCCAGCTCGGAGTCGCGACCGGTTTGTACGTCAGGAGAACCCAACTGCATGTTCAGAATTTGCGGACTGATCTTGAAGATGAACTTCCGGACAAAGACTGAATGTTCCTTGGCTGACCCAGGAACGCCTAGTTGAGTATCCAGATTGGCGTAAAACTCATGCACAATCTGGGTTACAAACGGTTGGACCCTGCGAGTGGATTCAAGAAAACCTCTCCCTTCCAAAAACTCAATAACCCCCGTACCCTCATAAGAATCATCATGAAGTTGAACTTCACGAACAGGAATGCGATCAGTGAGACGAGTATACCTGAGTTTGGCATTAGATGTGTAGAACCTGTCGGAAAGTGCCTTTTTCACCCTGAAAGGCTCATCAGACGGTGGAACACGGGGAGGGACTGCAAAATCTCCTTCAGCTTCTTCTTCAGCCTGGTCGTGACTGCCTGCCTCAGAGGCCGACTGGTCGCCTGACTGGTTGTCCTTATCAGACAAGGACTGAGCTGAGCGTTTCTGCTGTTTGCGGACAGGGCTGGAATCTGAGTCAGAGACCTCGATTGGAGCAGAGTCCGAGGCAGCAGGAGCGGATTGGGGACGTTTGGATACAGGAACTTTCTTGCGTGTCCCGACTCGGCTCGCGACACCCTCTGCAACAGGTTTTGACTTTTGGCGAGCAGATGGAGTGCGCTTAGGAGGTTGAGCCTTCTGCTTCCCTTTAGCCGTGGCGGTGTGGCGGCGAGAGGATGCAGGAACAGGTGCAGGTGACGGCGAAGCGTCGTCCGGCATGGGAACAGAGTGCGAGTCGTCCAAAGGAGGAGAGAACTCGCGTGCCTGAGGAGCAGTGGCACGGGGTGTGGACTCTGTTGCCGGTGGTGGTGGTGTGGTGTCTTGCGGTGGTGCCGTGGCAGATGACGGTGGAATAAAGTCCGCCGGAATTCGGATTTGGAGCGGCTTTGGCTGCAAGACTGGGGACAACTCGTTGCCCGTTGTGGATGCACTGTCAGGGTCGACTGATGGGGCTGATGGGGTCGACTGAGACGATTCTCCTGATGACTTAGTTTTCACCATGTTAAATAATTTCTTGATAAATTTAGGTGAGAAAGAAGACATAAAACACAAATCCACACACCAAAAAAAATATGATCACACGAGAGAGAGATAGGGATGGCGTGAGATATGATCCAAAGGAAAGATATATAAATAGATGTAATCAAATCAATGTCATATCTTTTATAATCATTATCCACAACTTCCCATAAGTGATAGGACTCTTACCAAGACTTATCTAGGAAAGATTCCAACAAGATATGCAACTCAATCTCTACGAATTTTAAAACGCGGCAAAGCATAGGCGGGAAACAATTCGTGCCAAAATTAAACATATCGCGTTTTAAAGACAAAATAAAATAAAAAGCACATGTTTAATAAAAAATAAAACAAATTAAAACACAAATTAAAAGAAACAAACAGAAAGTAACTCAGCAAATTACTCACATAACTTACCGAGGACCGATTCAACTGGTGTAAGTGGATGTCGAGACACCCTGTCATGACAGACTATAAGACTGAGTATAAAACAGGTTGAGACTGAAGCATACTCGTGAATCAGATGAATACATTAAAAAGTTTGTGTGTGAATTCTCATATGATAAACAGATGAAAGGGAAGAGAATTTGAAAGGGGCAAAAATCGTTTTGCAAGATATCTCTTTTCAAACAATACAATTGCACCTTGTACACACACTTTGAGCCTTTTGCATAGAGGTAGCTTTCGCACATAACTTTATATAGAATATGGTAGCTCTTTTCAATTTTGTGATGACCGTGAAATATGAATTGAATGCTTTCACACATATTCATTGAGTTTAGGCAGCTTTTTCCTCCATATATTTTTCTTTTGAAGCACTTTTTCTTTTGGCTCATGCTCTCTTTGTTCTTTTCTTTTCACAACTCTTTTGATCACTCATACTTTTCTTTTCAGCTCAATTCTTCTATTTTTAAAGTGATGAGGTAGCAAAAGTGGACAATGTCCATGTCAAAGAGATAATAAAAACAAAATAAAAACAAACAAAACAAAAATTGCCCGTTGCAAAATCCTTCGATTTCACTGATTTAACTGAGGGAATGATGTGCACTGTGTATCAATGCAGTTCTAAGTACGCTCCAGAACCGGCTGTCCAACAGGTCTGCAAGTAAGTCATGACAGTTAGTTCAACAAATAAAAAACATCTCAGTTAAATCGGGCACGCGACCAGCACTTAGTGGAGACAAATGCTGAGAGACTTTCTGAGGGTCTCAAAGCTTTGTGACACAATTTTCTTCATAAAAATAACAGCAGTTTGTCTTCCAGTCGCGACATGCTTAATGACAGCACATTCATTATCACCTAAATCACATAAGAGATGGTGCCATATATCTGTGTGCTGTGTGCATAAGTGCTTAACATAATTATGAGCAATGATAATAGCACAATTGTGGTTACTAAAGACCAACACATCACTTTGCACAAAAACAAAATTATTAAGCATGTGATCAACCCAACCAATATCAATTAATATGACACGATTATGCATAGTTAGGTAGAGATGACTTCCTGTTCCATAAGTGGAGAAACTGAGGTCTATGAAGTTGCCTCTTGTCTCATTGACAACCCATATAGGAGTTGCGACAGGAATCATCGACTGTTCTGCAGTTTCAAGATCAAGGTCCTTGATAGTATATTGAACGCACTTGGATTGATCTATGACCAATCTGTTGGCTCCTTGACTGACCTGCGAACCATAAAAACAAATGAGTTCACTAACAAACGGAGAGATAGATCTGTTTGAGATAGAGTTTGTGAACTGTTCTAAAGGGAGTCGTGACTGCTTTAGAGTATAGCAATTTTCAGCAGTCCGATTTCCTGAAACAATACAAAAACTTTGGTTATCAAATACATGACATTCATCTTGTGTAAACGTGACAACCAACTTTTGATCGCATAGCTGGCTTATGCTAATCAAATTATGCTCAAGTCCATCAACATGGAACACATCATTAAGTATAGGACACCCGCTAAGAATGAGTGTTCCTTTTGCAACCACTTGACCCTTTTTACCATTGCTGAACTGAACTGTTCCACTTGCATCAGTGACATAGTTAGTCAAAAGGTTTTTGTTTCCTGTCATATGATGTGAGCAAGCACTGTCAAGATACCAACAATCAGGTGAGGCGTTTTCAACAGAAGAAAATGCAAAATGAATGTTTTTATGATTAGAACATTTCACCCTTATGTGATTCGTCGGTTCAGAATCTTCATCGGAGTCTTTAGACACTGTTTTTCGTGGAGTCTTCCGAGATGTCGGGACTCGTTGTCCAACAGGTTTCTTTGCTGTGTTCCTCGATGAGTTCTGTTGTAAGTCAGGACAGCGTGAACGAATATGTCCTTGACCACCACAATGATAACAGGCTCTGCTTGACTTGCGCATCCGTCGTGACCACCAAACGGGACTGGGCCTGTTCGGTTGACTGGACCTGCAAAAAACATAAGGCTGTGTGAAATTAGGATCACGTGCTAAGCTATTATTATCCATATCAGATATACTAGGAATAGCCTTGCTTAGACCGATCGGTGGGTGGTAACCAAGACCAGCATGATTAAAAATGGGACTAGGACTTTGATCAGAAACTTTGTTCTGATTGTCTGTGACAGTCTTATTGAGAACCTTAAGAACATCTTGGAAGTGTGATTCCAAATCCTCAAAAATAGTGATAGATTCTTTTATGTTTTGTACATTATTTCTGAGGGCCATGACTTGTCTATTTAGATCAACGTTCTTGCGTATCTCTGAAAACAAAATATTTCTAAGGATTCTGATTTCCCGAAATGGATCAGGGGAATTATCATCCTCAGTATCTTCGCTGTTTTCCTGAGTAGTCAAGACAGGTGGTGAGTCATGATTAAGAATAGAAGAAAATGCAAAATATGTTCTTTCTACAGGTTCATCAATGCAACAATCTAACTCGTTATCACTGCATATAGATGTAATCGATTTAATTTCAGAAGCAGTTTTCGAGTTGTCCTGGTCAGTCGCGACAGGTGATGAGTCAGGTCTGATGACAGAGGAGAGTGCAATATTGGCCTTTTCTCCAGTCTCATCTTCACTTTCAGATGACTCTTCATCACTCCAGGTGCACACCATGGCTTTGTCTTTATTCTTCGGGAGAAGATTTGCACAATCAGTTTGTATGTGACCATAGCCTTGGCATTCCCGGCATTGAACACCTTTTCCTCTTCTTTTGTAGCTAAGATCATTAGCAGCGGAAGATTTTAATGAATTATCAGAGTTAGAAGAGAAAGTGTTCGTACCTTTGTTTTTCCACTTGGAAAACTTTCGGAGTCCTTTAGAGAGAAACGCGACCGATTTCTCAAACTCGTCCTTGTCGTCACTTTGAGGTTTGTCTTTGATTTCAGCTTTAAGTGCAATACCTTTCGAAGTGACTCCATTCAAATTCTTTTTCAACTCGAAAGTTGAGAGGGCACCCATGAGCTCTTCAAGTGACAAGTTTTCCACGTCTCTTGCTTCTTCAATCGCCTCAATTTTCATATCGAATCTTGAGGGTAAAGTTCGAAGAGTTTTCTGAACAAGTTTGGACTCACTGTACTCATCACCGAGGAGGAAGGCTTCATTAGCAATGGCTCTAAGTTTAGCATTGTATTGAGCTATTGTTTCATGATCCTCCATTTTAAGTTCCTCAAACCGTGTACCAAGGATTTGTCTTTTGGATCTTTTCACGGATGGGGTACCTTCATGGGCAACGCGGAGGGCGTTCCATGCATCTTTGGCCGATTCACACTTGGATATCAGTTTGAACTGATTTAGGTCGACTCCATTTAAAATTGCATTGATTGCAATGGAGTTGTGGCTCGCGTCGAGATCTTCTGAGTCCGACCAGTCGAGCTCTAGCTTCGGCTTTCCATCTTTGTCTAGTGGTGGAGACCATCCTTTGAGAATGCTTTTCCACGCTTTCTGATTTTCTCTTTTGATGAAAGCTGTCATGCGGACCTTCCAGTATGAATAGTTAAATTCATTTAAGAGCGGCGGCTTTGATGATGATGATCCCTCAACGTTTTGTGCCATCAAATCTGCAAGATCTAAATAAAACCAGAATCTCACCAATGTAAGTAGGTGAGAGGCTCTTGATGCCAATTGATAGATCTTAGAGTCTAATACTTTACGTTTTAAGCAATAGTCGCGGTACCTAGTCTCGACAGATAAGTAAGACAGGTAAGTAAGACAGTAAAGTAAGACAGCAGATTTTAACGTGGTTCGGACTATGTCCTACATCCACGAGGCTTTCGCCTGAATCAAACTTCTTTCAACGGACAAAAGTTATTACACCAACTGGTTTTACTCTAACACCGAATCCCTCTAATGTTGATACCACCGGAACCTTTTTCGCGTCTACTCCGTTTGACCCGTAAGACCAAGACTCCCGTAATGATCTTCTTATGAGAATGCTTCCAAGCGAACTGCACGTACGTATAGATCCCTCTAACTGGCGCAATCCTTTCCCGTTGAACTCCCTTCAACTCTTGTCGGCTTCTCACGTTCTTGATGTAACTCAAGAGGGCAAAAACTAAGAAATCAAAATAAAAGAGAACACCTAAAGATGTATCTTTTGTTACACGTGTGTTCTACATTGATTCCTAGGATTTCTACTATTTATAGGATAGCTCTCCTGAAAGATATCCTTGATTCTCGGCCAGTCTCCATATCCAGTCGAGACAGGATCTTTCCAAAGTATATCCGAATCTTTCCATGATAAGGCGATTCTTCCTTTTGCAACATCTTTGTTTCCAATTGACAAGATCTTCATGATCTTCATATATTCTGCACATCAAAGACAAAGAAGAACTCCACAAGGAATAGATTACTAAAGGATATAGGAAAGAGTTTGATAAAGATTAACTTTCCATAAGATAAGATACTATAAGATCAAGTTAAATCTTTCCAAACTCACTTAAATATTCACGCGTCTAATTAACAAGATAAATACCATAAAATCGTGTGAATAAGTAAGTAAATAAATCAAAGTAAATAAAACCGAAATTTTCCTTTAAAATAATTTGCAAACAAGGAAATAAAATCTAGTTGGACCTGGCAGTCCTGACTGTTCAACCGAGTTCGAAACCTGTCGGACTTTGCGGTCCTAACAATCTCCCCCAATTGACTTGTTTGGCAAAAACACTTTTAAATCCCAAGGAAAATGTAGACATGCTGAAATAAAACAAGTTAGTAAGAGATAGGCACATAAATCAACTAACGAGTCTCGACAGCAATAAAAATGTGTTGCAACAGCGGTGCAACACTCCGCAAAACAACTTAATAAAATAAGCAGTTAAATCATTGTTCTTAAGCGGAAATAAAAACAAAACAAAGTAAAATAAATAACAAGATAGATCAGCAGCAGCCGGAAGAAATCTCCCCCATTCTTCAAGACTCCCCCATTCTACATATTCTGTTACTCCCCCATTTTGCCAGAACTAGTCAAGGCTTTGCCGCTAATTGGGCAAGAGACTCGTTCATGGAATGTAATGACCTGGGCAAGTTGCGACTGAAGGTTGTCGAGACTGCCCTGGGGAACAGACGGTCCAGCTTCGGTATCCCTGGCAGTTGGGACAGAGCGCCGGATCGGAGAACCAAGTAGAGCTTGAACAAGGTGACTCGGGGCATGATAAGGCCTAGGGCGGCTCGTCATCTTGTCCTTAGAGACCCGGATATCCATTTGAGAAATAAGCAAGCGGTAGACCAATGATGGATAGCCTAAGGTCATCTTTACCTTGTGGTCGAATGCTTCAAGTTGTAAACGCTCAAAGACCAGTTTTCCAAGATTAATGGGAGCATTCGAACCAATACGGAATAAGATAGAAGCAGTTAACAGACTAACAGTAGAAGTATGGGACATAGGGTACCAATTCCTTACCATTATGCCGTAGATCAGACCATACCATGGAAGAAGGGAACCTCGCTGTAGATTTCCATTCTTTGGCCACTTCATGGGTTGGCCGGTTATGGTAGACGCGACTGCATCCATATCTGCCTCCAGTTCCAGCTCGGAGTCGCGACCGGCTTGTACGTCAGGAGAACCCAACTGCATGTTCAGAATTTGCGGACTGATCTTGAAGATGAACTTCCGGACAAAGACTGAATGTTCCTTGGCTGACCCAGGAACGCCTAGTTGAGTATCCAGATTGGCGTAAAACTCATGCACAATCTGGGTTACAAACGGTTGGACCCTGCGAGTGGATTCAAGAAAACCTCTCCCTTCCAAAAACTCAATAACCCCCGTACCCTCATAAGAATCATCATGAAGTTGAACTTCACGAACAGGAATGCGATCAGTGAGACGAGTATACCTGAGTTTGGCATTAGATGTGTAGAACCTGTCGGAAAGTGCCTTTTTCACCCTTGAAGGCTCATCAGACGGTGGAACACGGGGAGGGACTGCAAAATCTCCTTCAGCTTCTTCTTCAGCCTGGTCGTGACTGCCTGCCTCAGAGGCCGACTGGTCGCCTGACTGGTTGTCCTTATCAGACAAGGACTGAGCTGAGCGTTTCTGCTGTTTGCGGACAGGGCTGGAATCTGAGTCAGAGACCTCGATTGGAGCAGAGTCCGAGGCAGCAGGAGCGGATCGGGGACGTTTGGATACAGGAACTTTCTTGCGTGTCCCGACTCGGCTCGCGACACCCTCTGCAACAGGTTTTGACTTTTGGCGAGCAGATGGAGTGCGCTTAGGAGGTTGAGCCTTCTGCTTCCCTTTAGCCGCGGCGGTGTGGCGGCGAGAGGATGCAGGAACAGGTGCAGGTGACGGCGAAGCGTCGTCCGGCATGGGAACAGAGTGCGAGCCATCCAAAGGAGAAGAGAACTCGCGTGCCTGAGGAGCAGTGGCACGGGGTGTGGACTCTGTTGCCGGTGGTGGTGGTGTGGTGTCTTGCGGTGGTGCCGTGGCAGATGACGGTGGAATAAAGTCCGCCGGAATTCGGATTTGGAGCGGCTTTGGCTGCAAGACTGGGGACAACTCGTTGCCCGTTGTGGATGCACTGTCAGGGTCGACTGATGGGGCTGATGGGGTCGACTGAGACGATTCTCCTGATGACTTAGTTTTCACCATGTTAAATAATTTCTTGATAAATTTAGGTGAGAAAGAAGACATAAAACACAAATCCACACACCAAAAAAAATATGATCACACGAGAGAGAGATAGGGATGGCGTGAGATATGATCCAAAGGAAAGATATATAAATAGATGTAATCAAATCAATGTCATATCTTTTATAATCATTATCCACAACTTCCCATAAGTGATAGGACTCTTACCAAGACTTATCTAGGAAAGATTCCAACAAGATATGCAACTCAATCTCTACGAATTTTAAAACGCGGCAAAGCATAGGCGGGAAACAATTCGTGCCAAAATTAAACATATCGCGTTTTAAAGACAAAATAAAATAAAAAGCACATGTTTAATAAAAATTAAAACAAATTAAAACACAAATTAAAAGAAACAAACAGAAAGTAACTCAGCAAATTACTCACATAACTTACCGAGGACCGATTCAACTGGTGTAAGTGGATGTCGAGACACCCTGTCATGACAGACTATAAGACTGAGTATAAAACAGGTTGAGACTGAAGCATACTCATGAATCAGATGAATACATTAAAAAGTGTGTGTGTGAATTCTCATATGATAAACAAATGAAAGGGAAGAGAATTTGAAAGGGGCAAAAATCGTTTTGCAAGATATCTCTTTTCAAACAATACAATTGCACCTTGTACACACACTTTGAGCCTTTTGCATAGAGGTAGCTTTCGCACATAACTTTATATAGAATATGGTAGCTCTTTTCAATTTTGTGATGACCGTGAAATATGAATTGAATGCTTTCACACATATTCATTGAGTTTAGGCAGCTTTTTCCTCCATATATTTTTCTTTTGAAGCACTTTTTCTTTTGGCTCATGCTCTCTTTGTTCTTTTCTTTTCACAACTCTTTTGATCACTCATACTTTTCTTTTCAGCTCAATTCTTCTATTTTTAAAGTGATGAGGTAGCAAAAGTGGACAATGTCCATGTCAAAGAGATAATAAAAACAAAATAAAAACAAACAAAACAAAAATTGCCCGTTGCAAAATCCTTCGATTTCACTGATTTAACTGAGGGAATGATGTGCACTGTGTATCAATGCAGTTCTAAGTACGCTCCAGAACCGGCTGTCCAACAGGTCTGCAAGTAAGTCATGACAGTTAGTTCAACAAATAAAAAACATCTCAGTTAAATCGGGCATGCGACCAGCACTTAGTGGAGACAAATGCTGAGAGACTTTCTGAGGGTCTCAAAGCTTTGTGACACAATTTTCTTCATAAAAATAACAGCAGTTTGTCTTCCAGTCGCGACATGCTTAATGACAGCACATTCATTATCACCTAAATCACATAAGAGATGGTGCCATATATCTGTGTGCTGTGTGCATAAGTGCTTAACATGATTATGAGCAATGATAGTAGCACAATTGTGGTTACTAAAGACCAACACATCACTTTGCACAAAAACAAAATTATTAAGCATGTGATCAACCCAACCAATATCAATTAATATGACACGATTATGCATAGTTAGGTAGAGATGACTTCCTGTTCCATAAGTGGAGAAACTGAGGTCTATGAAGTTGCCTCTTGTCTCATTGACAACCCATATAGGAGTTGCGACAGGAATCATCGACTGTTCTGCAGTTTCAAGATCAAGGTCCTTGATAGTATATTGAACGCACTTGATTTGATCTATGACCAATCTGTTGGCTCCTTGACTGACCTGCGAACCATAAAAACAAATGAGTTCACTAACAAACGGAGAGATAGATCTGTTTGAGATAGAGTTTGTGAATTGTTCTAAAGGGAGTCGTGACTGCTTTAGAGTATAGCAATTTTCAGCAGTCCGATTTCCTGAAACAATACAAAAACTTTGGTTATCAAATACATGACATTCATCTTGTGTAAACGTGACAACCAACTTTTGATCGCATAGCTGGCTTATGCTAATCAAATTATGCTCAAGTCCATCAACATGGAACACATCATTAAGTATAGGACACCCGCTAAGAATGAGTGTTCCTTTTGCAACCACTTGACCCTTTTTACCATTGCTGAACTGAACTGTTCCACTTGGATCAGTGACATAGTTAGTCAAAAGGTTTTTGTTTCCTGTCATATGATGTGAGCAAGCACTGTCAAGATACCAACAATCAGGTGAGGCGTTTTCAACAGAAGAAAATGCAAAATGAATGTTTTTATGATTAGAACATTTCACCCTTATGTGATTCGTCGGTTCAGAATCTTCATCGGAGTCTTTAGACACTGTTTTTCGTGGAGTCTTCCGAGATGTCGGGACTCGTTGTCCAACAGGTTTCTTTGCTGTGTTCCTCGATGAGTTCTGTTGTAAGTCAGGACAGCGTGAACGAATATGTCCTTGACCACCACAATGATAACAGGCTCTGCTTGACTTGCGCATCCGTCGTGACCACCAAACGGGACTGGGCCTGTTCGGTTGACTGGACCTGCAAAAAACATAAGGCTGTGTGAAATTAGGATCACGTGCTAAGCTATTATTATCCATATCAGATATACTAGGAATAGCCTTGCTTAGACCGATCGGTGGGTGGTAACCAAGACCAGCATGATTAAAAATGGGACTAGGACTTTGATCAGAAACTTTGTTCTGATTGTCTGTGACAGTCTTATTGAGAACCTTAAGAACATCTTGGAAGTGTGATTCCAAATCCTCAAAAATAGTGATAGATTCTTTTATGTTTTGTACATTATTTCTGAGGGCCATGACTTGTCTATTTAGATCAACGTTCTTGCGTATCTCTGAAAACAAAATATTTCTAAGGATTCTGATTTCCCGAAATGGATCAGGGGAATTATCATCCTCAGTATCTTCGCTGTTTTCCTGAGTAGTCAAGACAGGTGGTGAGTCATGATTAAGAATAGAAGAAAATGCAAAATATGTTCTTTCTACAGGTTCATCAATGCAACAATCTAACTCGTTATCACTGCATATAGATGTAATCGATTTAATTTCAGAAGCAGTTTTCGAGTTGTCCTGGTCAGTCGCGACAGGTGATGAGTCAGGTCTGATGACAGAGGAGAGTGCAATATTGGCCTTTTCTCCAGTCTCATCTTCACTTTCAGATGACTCTTCATCACTCCAGGTGCACACCATGGCTTTGTCTTTATTCTTCGGGAGAAGATTTGCACAATCAGTTTGTATGTGACCATAGCCTTGGCATTCCCGGCATTGAACACCTTTTCCTCTTCTTTTGTAGCTAAGATCATTAGCAGCGGAAGATTTTAATGAATTATCAGAGTTAGAAGAGAAAGTGTTCGTACCTTTGTTTTTCCACTTGGAAAACTTTCGGAGTCCTTTAGAGAGAAACGCGACCGATTTCTCGAACTCGTCCTTGTCGTCACTTTGAGGTTTGTCTTTGATTTCAGCTTTAAGTGCAATACCTTTCGAAGTGACTCCATTCAAATTCTTTTTCAACTCGAAAGTTGAGAGGGCACCCATGAGCTCTTCAAGTGACAAGTTTTCCACGTCTCTTGCTTCTTCAATCGCCTCAATTTTCATATCGAATCTTGAGGGTAAAGTTCGAAGAGTTTTCTGAACAAGTTTGGACTCACTGTACTCATCACCGAGGAGGAAGGCTTCATTAGCAATGTCTCTAAGTTTAGCATTGTATTGAGCTATTGTTTCATGATCCTCCATTTTAAGTTCCTCAAACCGTGTACCAAGGATTTGTCTTTTGGATCTTTTCACGGATGGGGTACCTTCATGGGCAACGCGGAGGGCGTTCCATGCATCTTTGGCCGATTCACACTTGGATATCAGTTTGAACTGATTTAGGTCGACTCCATTTAAAATTGCATTGATTGCAATGGAGTTGTGGCTCGCGTCGAGATCTTCTGAGTCCGACCAGTCGAGCTCTAGCTTCGGCTTTCCATCTTTGTCTAGTGGTGGAGACCATCCTTTGAGAATGCTTTTCCATCTTCTGATTTTCTCTTTTGATGAAAGCTGTCATGCGGACCTTCCAGTATGAATAGTTAAATTCATTTAAGAGCGGCGGCTTTGATGATGATGATCCCTCAACGTTTTGTGCCATCAAATCTGCAAGATCTAAATAAAACCAGAATCTCACCAATGTAAGTAGGTGAGAGGCTCTTGATGCCAATTGATAGATCTTAGAGTCTAATACTTTACGTTTTAAGCAATAGTCGCGGTACCTAGTCTCGACAGATAAGTAAGACAGGTAAGTAAGACAGTAAAGTAAGACAGCAGATTTTAACGTGGTTCGGACTATGTCCTACATCCACGAGGCTTTCGCCTGAATCAAACTTCTTTCAACGGACAAAAGTTATTACACCAACTGGTTTTACTCTAACACCGAATCCCTCTAATGTTGATACCACCGGAACCTTTTTCGCGTCTACTCCGTTTGACCCGTAAGACCAAGACTCCCGTAATGATCTTCTTATGAGAATGCTTCCAAGCGAACTGCACGTACGTATAGATCCCTCTAACTGGCGCAATCCTTTCCCGTTGAACTCCCTTCAACTCTTGTCGGCTTCTCACGTTCTTGATGTAACTCAAGAGGGCAAAAACTAAGAAATCAAAATAAAAGAGAACACCTAAAGATGTATATTTTGTTACACGTGTGTTCTACATTGATTCCTAGGATTTCTACTATTTATAGGATAGCTCTCCTGAAAGATATCCTTGATTCTCGGCCAGTCTCCATATCCAGTCGAGACAGGATCTTTCCAAAGTATATCCGAATCTTTCCATGATAAGGCGATTCTTCCTTTTGCAACATCTTTGTTTCCAATTGATAAGATCTTCATGATCTTCATATATTCTGCACATCAAAGACAAAGAAGAACTCCACAAGGAATAGATTACTAAAGGATATAGGAAAGAGTTTGATAAAGATTAACTTTCCATAAGATAAGATACTATAAGATCAAGTTAAATCTTTCCAAACTCACTTAAATATTCACGCGTCTAATTAACAAGATAAATACCATAAAATCGTGTGAATAAGTAAGTAAATAAATCAAAGTAAATAAAACCGAAATTTTCCTTTAAAATAATTTGCAAACAAGGAAATAAAATCTAGTTGGACCTGGCAGTCCTGACTGTTCAACCGAGTTCGAAACCTGTCGGACTTTGCGGTCCTAACAATCTCCCCCAATTGACTTGTTTGGCAAAAACACTTTTAAATCCCAAGGAAAATGTAGACATGCTGAAATAAAACAAGTTAGTAAGAGATAGGCACATAAATCAACTAACGAGTCTCGACAGCAATAAAAATGTGTTGCAACAGCGGTGCAACACTCCGCAAAACAACTTAATAAAATAAGCAGTTAAATCATTGTTCTTAAGCGGAAATAAAAACAAAACAAAGTAAAATAAATAACAAGATAGATCAGCAGCAGCCGGAAGAAATCTCCCCCATTCTTCAAGACTCCCCCATTCTACATATTCTGTTACTCCCCCATTTTTCCAGAACTAGTCAAGGCTTTGCCGCTAATTGGGCAAGTGACTCGTTCATGGACTGCAGCAGTGTAATGACCTGGGCAAGTTGCGACTGAAGGTTGTCGAGACTGCCCTGGGGAACAGACGGTCCAGCTTCGGTATCCCTGGCAGTTGGGACAGAGCGCCGGATCGGAGAACCAAGTAGAGCTTGAACAAGGTGACTCGGGGCATGATAAGGCCTAGGGCGGCTCGTCATCTTGTCCTTAGAGACCCGGATATCCATTTGAGAAATAAGCAAGCGGTAGACCAATGATGGATAGCCTAAGGTCATCTTTACCTTGTGGTCGAATGCTTCAAGTTGTAAACGCTCAAAGACCAGTTTCCCAAGATTAATGGGAGCATTCGAACCAATACGGAATAAGATAGAAGCAGTTAACAGACTAACAGTAGAAGTATGGGACATAGGGTACCAATTCCTTACCATTATGCCGTAGATCAGACCATACCATGGAAGAAGGGAACCTCGCTGTAGATTTCCATTCTTTGGCCACTTCATGGGTTGGCCAGTTATGGTAGACGCGACTGCATCCATATCTGCCTCCAGTTCCAGCTCGGAGTCGCGACCGGTTTGTACGTCAGGAGAACCCAACTGCATGTTCAGAATTTGCGGACTGATCTTGAAGATGAACTTCCGGACAAAGACTGAATGTTCCTTGGCTGACCCAGGAACGCCTAGTTGAGTATCCAGATTGGCGTAAAACTCATGCACAATCTGGGTTACAAACGGTTGGACCCTGCGAGTGGATTCAAGAAAACCTCTCCCTTCCAAAAACTCAATAACCCCCGTACCCTCATAAGAATCATCATGAAGTTGAACTTCACGAACAGGAATGCGATCAGTGAGACGAGTATACCTGAGTTTGGCATTAGATGTGTAGAACCTGTCGGAAAGTGCCTTTTTCACCCTGAAAGGCTATCAGACGGTGGAACACGGGGAGGGACTGCAAAATCTCCTTCAGCTTCTTCTTCAGCCTGGTCGTGACTGCCTGCCTCAGAGGCCGACTGGTCGCCTGACTGGTTGTCCTTATCAGACAAGGACTGAGCTGAGCGTTTCTGCTGTTTGCGGACAGGGCTGGAATCTGAGTCAGAGACCTCGATTGGAGCAGAGTCCGAGGCAGCAGGAGCGGATCGGGGACGTTTGGATACAGGAACTTTCTTGCGTGTCCCGACTCGGCTCGCGACACCCTCTGCAACAGGTTTTGACTTTTGGCGAGCAGATGGAGTGCGCTTAGGAGGTTGAGCCTTCTGCTTCCCTTTACCCGCGGCGGTGTGGCGGCGAGAGGATGCAGGAACAGGTGCAGGTGACGGCGAAGCGTCGTCCGGCATGGGAACAGAGTGCGAGTCGTCCAAAGGAGGAGAGAACTCGCGTGCCTGAGGAGCAGTGGCACGGGGTGTGGACTCTGTTGCCGGTGGTGGTGGTGTGGTGTCTTGCGGTGGTGCCGTGGCAGATGATGGTGGAATAAAGTCCGCCGGAATTCGGATTTGGAGCGGCTTTGGCTGCAAGACTGGGGACAACTCGTTGCCCGTTGTGGATGCACTGTCAGGGTCGACTGATGGGGCTGATGGGGTCGACTGAGACGATTCTCCTGATGACTTAGTTTTCACCATGTTAAATAATTTCGTGATAAATTTAGGTGAGAAAGAAGACATAAAACACAAATCCACACACCAAAAAAAATATGATCACACGAGAGAGAGATAGGGATGGCGTGAGATATGATTCAAAGGAAAGATATATAAATAGATGTAATCAAATCAATGTCATATCTTTTATAATCATTATCCACAACTTCCCATAAGTGATAGGACTCTTACCAAGACTTATCTAGGAAAGATTCCAACAAGATATGCAACTCAATCTCTACGAATTTTAAAACGCGGCAAAGCATATGCGGGAAACAATTCGTGCCAAAATTAAACATATCGCATTTTAAAGACAAAATAAAATAAAAAGCACCTGTTTAATAAAAATTAAAACAAATTAAAACACAAATTAAAAGAAACAAACAGAAAGTAACTCAGCAAATTACTCACATAACTTACCGAGGACCGATTCAACTGGTGTAAGTGGATGTCGAGACACCCTGTCATTACAGACTATAAGACTGAGTATAAAACAGGTTGAGACTGAAGCATACTCATGAATCAGATGAATACATTAAAAAGTGTGTGTGTGAATTCTCATATGATAAACAGATGAAAGGGAAGAGAATTTGAAAGGGGCAAAAATCGTTTTGCAAGATATGTCTTTTCAAACAATACAATTGCACCTTGTACACACACTTTGAGCCTTTTGCATAGAGGTAGCTTTCGCACATAACTTTATATAGAATATGGTAGCTCTTTTCAATTTTGTGATGACCGTGAAATATGAATTGAATGCTTTCACACATATTCATTGAGTTTAGGCAGCTTTTTCCTCCATATATTTTTCTTTTGAAGCACTTTTTCTTTTGGCTCATGCTCTCTTTGTTCTTTTCTTTTCACAACTCTTTTGATCACTCATACTTTTCTTTTCAGCTCAATTCTTCTATTTTTAAAGTGATGAGGTAGCAAAAGTGGACAATGTCCATGTCAAAGAGATAATAAAAACAAAATAAAAACAAACAAAACAAAAATTGCCCGTTGCAAAATCCTTCGATTTCACTGATTTAACTGAGGGAATGATGTGCACTGTGTATCAATGCAGTTCTAAGTACGCTCCAGAACCGGCTGTCCAACAGGTCTGCAAGTAAGTCATGACAGTTAGTTCAACAAATAAAAAACATCTCAGTTAAATCGGGCACGCGACCAGCACTTAGTGGAGACAAATGCTGAGAGACTTTCTGAGGGTCTCAAAGCTTTGTGACACAATTTTCTTCATAAAAATAACAGCAGTTTGTCTTCCAGTCGCGACATGCTTAATGACAGCACATTCATTATCACCTAAATCACATAAGAGATGGTGCCATATATCTGTGTGCTGTGTGCATAAGTGCTTAACATAATTATGAGCAATGATAATAGCACAATTGTGGTTACTAAAGACCAACACATCACTTTGCACAAAAACAAAATTATTAAGCATGTGATCAACCCAACCAATATCAATTAATATGACACGATTATGCATAGTTAGGTAGAGATGACTTCCTGTTCCATAAGTGGAGAAACTGAGGTCTATGAAGTTGCCTCTTGTCTCATTGACAACCCATATAGGAGTTGCGACAGGAATCATCGACTGTTCTGCAGTTTCAAGATCAAGGTCCTTGATAGTATATTGAACGCACTTGGATTGATCTATGACCAATCTGTTGGCTCCTTGACTGACCTGCGAACCATAAAAACAAATGAGTTCACTAACAAACGGAGAGATAGATCTGTTTGAGATAGAGTTTGTGAACTGTTCTAAAGGGAGTCGTGACTGCTTTAGAGTATAGCAATTTTCAGCAGTCCGATTTCCTGAAACAATACAAAAACTTTGGTTATCAAATACATGACATTCATCTTGTGTAAACGTGACAACCAACTTTTGATCGCATAGCTGGCTTATGCTAATCAAATTATGCTCATGTCCATCAACATGGAACACATCATTAAGTATAGGACACCCGCTAAGAATGAGTGTTCCTTTTGCAACCACTTGACCCTTTTTACCATTGCTGAACTGAACTGTTCCACTTGGATCAGTGACATAGTTAGTCAAAAGGTTTTTGTTTCCTGTCATATGATGTGAGCAAGCACTGTCAAGATACCAACAATCAGGTGAGGCGTTTTCAACAGAAGAAAATGCAAAATGAATGTTTTTATGATTAGAACATTTCACCCTTATGTGATTCGTCGGTTCAGAATCTTCATCGGAGTCTTTAGACACTGTTTTTCGTGGAGTCTTCCGAGATGTCGGGACTCGTTGTCCAACAGGTTTCTTTGCTGTGTTCCTCGATGAGTTCTGTTGTAAGTCAGGACAGCGTGAACGAATATGTCCTTGACCACCACAATGATAACAGGCTCTGCTTGACTTGCGCATCCGTCGTGACCACCAAACGGGACTGGGCCTGTTCGGTTGACTGGACCTGCAAAAAACATAAGGCTGTGTGAAATTAGGATCACGTGCTAAGCTATTATTATCCATATCAGATATACTAGGAACAGCCTTGCTTAGACCGATCGGTGGGTGGTAACCAAGACCAGCATGATTAAAAATGGGACTAGGACTTTGATCAGAAACTTTGTTCTGATTGTCTGTGACAGTCTTATTGAGAACCTTAAGAACATCTTGGAAGTGTGATTCCAAATCCTCAAAAATAGAGATAGATTCTTTTATGTTTTGTACATTATTTCTGAGGGCCATGACTTGTCTATTTAGATCAACGTTCTTGCGTATCTCTGAAAACAAAATATTTCTAAGGATTCTGATTTCCCGAAATGGATCAGGGGAATTATCATCCTCAGTATCTTCGCTGTTTTCCTGAGTAGTCAAGACAGGTGGTGAGTCATGATTAAGAATAGAAGAAAATGCAAAATATGTTCTTTCTACAGGTTCATCAATGCAACAATCTAACTCGTTATCACTGCATATAGATGTAATCGATTTAATTTCAGAAGCAGTTTTCGAGTTGTCCTGGTCAGTCGCGACAGGTGATGAGTCAGGTCTGATGACAGAGGAGAGTGCAATATTGGCCTTTTCTCCAGTCTCATCTTCACTTTCAGATGACTCTTCATCACTCCAGGTGCACACCATGGCTTTGTCTTTATTCTTCGGGAGAAGATTTGCACAATCAGTTTGTATGTGACCATAGCCTTGGCATTCCCGGCATTGAACACCTTTTCCTCTTCTTTTGTAGCTAAGATCATTAGCAGCGGAAGATTTTAATGAATTATCAGAGTTAGAAGAGAAAGTGTTCGTACCTTTGTTTTTCCACTTGGAAAACTTTCGGAGTCCTTTAGAGAGAAACGCGACCGATTTCTCGAACTCGTCCTTGTCGTCACTTTGAGGTTTGTCTTTGATTTCAGCTTTAAGTGCAATACCTTTCGAAGTGACTCCATTCAAATTCTTTTTCAACTCGAAAGTTGAGAGGGCACCCATGAGCTCTTCAAGTGACAAGTTTTCCACGTCTCTTGCTTCTTCAATCGCCTCAATTTTCATATCGAATCTTGAGGGTAAAGTTCGAAGAGTTTTCTGAACAAGTTTGGACTCACTGTACTCATCACCGAGGAGGAAGGCTTCATTAGCAATGTCTCTAAGTTTAGCATTGTATTGAGCTATTGTTTCATGATCCTCCATTTTAAGTTCCTCAAACCGTGTACCAAGGATTTGTCTTTTGGATCTTTTCACGGATGGGGTACCTTCATGGGCAACGCGGAGGGCGTTCCATGCATCTTTGGCCGATTCACACTTGGATATCAGTTTGAACTGATTTAGGTCGACTCCACTTAAAATTGCATTGATTGCAATGGAGTTGTGGCTCGCGTCGAGATCTTCTGAGTCCGACCAGTCGAGCTCTAGCTTCGGCTTTCCATCTTTGTCTAGTGGTGGAGACCATCCTTTGAGAATGCTTTTCCACGCTTTCTGATTTTCTCTTTTGATGAAAGCTGTCATGCGGACCTTCCAGTATGAATAGTTAAATTCATTTAAGAGCGGCGGCTTTGATGATGATGATCCCTCAACGTTTTGTGCCATCAAATCTGCAAGATCTAAATAAAACCAGAATCTCACCAATGTAAGTAGGTGATAGGCTCTTGATGCCAATTGATAGATCTTAGAGTCTAATACTTTACGTTTTAAGCAATAGTCGCGGTACCTAGTCTCGACAGATAAGTAAGACAGGTAAGTAAGACAGTAAAGTAAGACAGCAGATTTTAACGTGGTTCGGACTATGTCCTACATCCACGAGGCTTTCGCCTGAATCAAACTTCTTTCAACGGACAAAAGTTATTACACCAACTGGTTTTACTCTAACACCGAATCCCTCTAATGTTGATACCACCGGAACCTTTTTCGCGTCTACTCCGTTTGACCTGTAAGACCAAGACTCCCGTAATGATCTTCTTATGAGAATGCTTCCAAGCGAACTGCACGTACGTATAGATCCCTCTAACTGGCGCAATCCTTTCCCGTTGAACTCCCTTCAACTCTTGTCGGCTTCTCACGTTCTTGATGTAACTCAAGAGGGCGAAAACTAAGAAATCAAAATAAAAGAGAACACCTAAAGATGTATCTTTTGTTACACGTGTGTTCTACATTGATTCCTAGGATTTCTACTATTTATAGGATAGCTCTCCTGAAAGATATCCTTGATTCTCGGCCAGTCTCCATATCCAGTCGAGACAGGATCTTTCCAAAGTATATCCAAATCTTTCCATGATAAGGCGATTCTTCCTTTTGCAACATCTTTGTTTCCAATTGATAAGATCTTCATGATCTTCATATATTCTGCACATCAAAGACAAAGAAGAACTCCACAAGGAATAGATTACTAAAGGATATAGGAAAGAGTTTGATAAAGATTAACTTTCCATAAGATAAGATACTATAAGATCAAGTTAAATCTTTCCAAACTCACTTAAATATTCACGCGTCTAATTAACAAGATAAATACCATAAAACCGTGTGAATAAGTAAGTAAATAAATCAAAGTAAATAAAACCGAAAATTTCCTTTAAAATAATTTTGCAAACAAGGAAATAAAATCTAGTTGGACCTGGCAGTCCTGACTGTTCAACCGAGTTCGAAACCTGTCGGACTTTGCGGTCCTAACAGATATGTACTACTTGGGAATAATAAAACATGCGAGATAGAAGGCATTGGTTCTATCAAATCCAGAATGGATGATGGCAAAACCAGGTTTCTTAGTTAAGTGAGGTATGTCCCAGAACTCAAAAGAAACCTTATATCTCTGGGTGAGTTAGATAGAAAATGTTTCCAGTTTCAATGCAGTAATGGGGTATTGCAAGTAATGAAAGGCTCAACAGTTTCACTGAAAGGTTTTAGAAAGAATGGACTATATACTCTTGAGAGAGAGTCATTAAAAGGTTTGATGCAACTGTTAAAAACAATACAGATTGTAAGAATGAGTTATGGCATAAGAGACTTGCACATGTGAGTGAAAAGGGACTTGTTGAGTTGCACAGACAAGGTCTAGTAGACGAAGAGAAACTCGATAAACTTAGTTTCTGTGAAGAGTGTGTATGTGGAAAATCCTGTAGAGTGAAATTCACTAAAGGTGAACTAAGGAAACTTTAGATTATATACATGCTGATCTGTGGGGTCCTTCAAGAACCCCATCTCCCTAGTTGCAAGGTATTTTTGTGCTTAGTGGATGACTTCTCAAGGAAGATATGGGACTATAATTTGAATCAAAGGACGATGTCTTTGAAACCTTTAAAACATAGGCTACTTTGACTGAAAATCAGACAAGAAGAAAGGTTAATAAACTCGAACATACAATGGGCTAGAATTCTGTGCTGAGTATTTTAATGAATTCTGTAGAAAGAATGTAATTTAGAATCACAAAATAGTAGCAGTCACTCCACAACAACATGGTCTAGCAGAAAGGTTCAATAGAACACTACTTGAGAGAGTAGATGTATGTTGCATAGTTGTAAATGGGTTTATAAGAGGAAGCAAGGTATCCCTGGTGTAGAAGAGCTCAGGTATAAAGGAAGATTGGTTGCTAGAGGATTCACACAAAGGGGAGAAATGAATTATAATGGTGTTTTCTTACCTATTGTAAAGCACAGATCAATAAGGATTCTACTGTAAAGCACAAAAATGCCATTCTAAGTTTATCTTGTAAATATGGGAGCGGGATGAAAAATGCACGAATATTGTGACAGATTCACACTCTGTTCAGATTGTATTAGACAACCACAATTTAATTCCACTTGAAAGACAAGATATCAGAGAGGAATCTACAATAAGCAGTTTATCATCTTTCTCGATTGCAAGAGAGTAGAATTTAAAGTGAAGTTACTTTATCAAAGATCCACCAGAAAAATGTTTTTTTACAACAATTTCCCAGTCCTCCTGTAGTACCGCTTCGTAGTGAAAGGCCCAGTTGCTTCCGCATGTTCCAGTGCAGTTTCCTTCGCTGAATCAATGACCAGATGATGAATTGGTTATGACTCAGTGCAGTGATTTGCTGGTCGAGTTCAAGAAAAACAATTTCTTATTCCAGAACCACATCCAAGTGGAAATTAGGGTTCGACATGGGTATGGGAAGAGGCAGAATGTGAATGGGTACGCGGAGGCCATGAAATTTATTGTGCCACTCCACAGAGAGTTAATGCTTATACATATGTCTTTGTTTGAACTTGTGCAAAAAAGAATGACGAAGGAACTGAAATATATTAAAATAGTAATTTAAGGGGTGGAAATTTTATATAGAATAACAAAATAAAGGAAAATTAAAATACAGTTATAAATGACCTCAAATATTTTCAAAAGGCACATTCCTTAATGTAGTGCAAACTTTGCTGTTAAGATCCTCTCCAACATAATATCCTACATCTTCTCCTGCATTATTCGGTACATCTTCTCCTGCATTATTCGGATGATTGACACATGTCTTTTTTAACATACACAAAATGCACTCAATTAAACTTCCATCTCTCTCCTCTCTCCAAAATTGCTGCTCTTCTTCTCTTTTTATCTCATTTTTTTTTTCCTTTTTACCAAGTATAATTTTCGAAACTTAAATCAAATATAGATACAAATCTAATTTGTATCTATCTTGTAGGTCAAGTGATGATCTTTTTCATTATCAAATCTGAATTTTGGTATTTACTTTTTCACTATGTTTTTAACTCAATAAAAAATCGTGAAAACAAAAGTACCTTTAAGAAGCATATATATAAAATAAAAATAAAAAATAAAAAAAACTAACTCTAAAGTAAAAAAAAAAAACTATATAGATGAGATTTATAAAACAGTTTAAAATTTAAATGACATATGTATACGCAACAAATATATTGTAAAAATAAAAATACTGTATAAGCTCGTAAAAATTTCTCCTCTTTATATTCACTTGCGTCACTAGTACTCAGACATTTCTGATTGTACTAAGAGGATAATAATTTTCTCCAAATTATTAAATATCTTTTTTTTTGAACGGACAAAGATGATTTAAATATTTTCTTTCTTAATTCTCGATGTCCATAATAATGCTTTTAATGGATTACATTTGTCTTCAATCAATATCTTTATTTTCACCATATTTTTTATTCCTAAAATACACATTTCATTTAAAGAATTTACGAAAAATATAATTTATCTTTAATATGAAATATACATTTAAATGTAATATTAGATGATTTTCCTTTTTATTTAAATTTACTATACGGAAAGAGTAAGAGACAATTAAGATAAAATTAAAAATTAATATAACGAATAATGAACAAATTTTTATGAAATTAAATAATTAAATGAATGAAAGGAAATGAAACAATTTGGAAATAACAAAAAAATGCATCCTAATTATTATAGTATATCCTAATTTGGTATGTGACTATTGCTCCTTGTTAATTTAAGCATGTATTTATTCATCCTAATTAAAGCTTGACTTTAGGAAACCCAGTTTGGTAAAAAGAAAAAAAAATGGGATGGGAAGAGAAGAAGAGCCGCAATTTTGAAGAGAGGGGAGATGGAAGTTAAATTGGGTGTTTTTTGTGCATACGAAATGACATGTGTCAATCATCCCAATAGTGTAGGAGAAGATGGAGGATATTATGTAGGAGAGGAACCTAACCGCAAACTTTGTGCATATCAAGTGCAGTATTTTCTTATCCTTGTTACAGCAAAATTTCAGTCCATCATAAAATGAAGGGTTTTTCAAACAAAATCATACCCTTTTTGATTTCTTTCTAGCAAAGAATCCTATGGACTTCACTACTTCTAAAAAATTTATTTCACAGGGAAGGTAATGGAACATAAGATGTTGGTTCACATAGCAGTATAGACGAGGATACCTTTGATGCTTAATTGGTATATGGAATATATCTCTCAGGTATAGGTTGACTGCCCGTATTAGATTCTTCGGAATATGGAATATTCTCTCAGGTAATGGAATATACACTAGAAATTACATATTACACAAAACCTTGAATTTTCTTCCATTTTTTTCTCTGGGCAGAGGGGTTAATCATGGATCAGTAATGCAACTGAGGGGAGGGGAAGAAAGAAAGACATGGAAAATAAAATCTTGTTATCATAGTTAACTATTTTAGGAAACAAAAACTAAGAACGAGTTTTGTTTGCACTAGGTGGTTTTATAATGTTATTTTCTGTATACCACATAATAGGTTTGTCTTGGTGTCATGTTAACTTCGTTGCCGCATGAATGAGTATTAGTCGCAACAAATCTTCTCAAGAGCCATCTTTATATCGCCACGGACACTCTCAAACGTACCTTTAAGCATATCTTCAAGGAAGCCCATCTGCACAAGCTTCTGCACCTATTCAAAAATCAAGTAAAACCAGTAAAACATAGATCTCCACATCCAAAGCAACAAAACAAGACTTCCTTTTTTTATTTTTATCAGAAACAAAACAAGACTTCGATAGTGAAATGTTAAGTGTAAAATTTGATAGGACGACAATTAGTCAAAATTTGAAATGTTAAGTGTAAAATTCAATATGATGACAATTAGTCAAAATTCCCTCGACACTATCTTAGTGATAAATAAAAATACCGGTACATTACATTAAATGAAAATACATTAGCAACTACAACGCGTTGGGGATTATTTTCAGGAGTGAAGAGTAGTGCTTGGATAGAGACAAGGTTAGTTTTCAACGTCAGTGCTGGGCTCGTGATGTAGGACAAGAACCCACCGATTTTGGGTATTTTCGCAGAAGAAAAAGGCCCGCACGAAAACCACTATATCTATTGCTCCAGTGCTCCGTTTGAGGCCCATAAGATATCAAATTAAACGTCGTTGAGTTTTCTAAAACCCTACGCGTGGTTAAGGTCCAAATTCGGTCATTTAAGGCATCTCCGCAGCCTTACAAACTTATGTCGTTTTTATTTTATTATTATTCCTGTTTTTTCCTATTTTGGTTAGGACTTTAATTATATTTTGAGTAGGACTCTAATTCTTATTTCCTTATTTCGTTTTTAGGATTTTGAGAACTATATATAGTTCTTCTTCTTTGTAGTTTATTTATCTTTTGATCATTATTAATAAAAAAGGGATTTTATTCCAATTTCTGGTGGATTCCAGTTTATTCCCGGTGGATTCCGGTGGTTTTTCGTCGATTACACGTTGGTGTGTCGATTGCACGCTTCCGTTCTGCGTCAAGTGGTATCCAGAGCGAGGATTTGCCTTGTCAGATGGCTAGGAGAGGTATGAATGTAGAGTTTTCCGATGACGTTGGTCAAAGGAGCTTGGACGCCGAAGATTTGAGACGGAAGTTTCGAGAGGATCTAACGCGGATCACAAAAAGGTTTGAGGCGAGGTTTGATAGGTTTGAGGCGAGCGTTGAGGAGTTACATAACACCTTGCAAAACTTGACCTTAAACCAAAACCCTAACATGGATCAAAACATCATTAGGAACAACAACCAAAATCAAAACCATGTCCGTCTTCATAGGGTAAGACGAACACCTAAGTTCAATAATTCCAGCAGCGATGATTTGGAAGGAGACGTTCATGGAATTACTAACCCTAGATTTGATGGAGATACATAGGATCGACCCCGAGGAGATATTCCAATGTTTTCCAGAAAGATGCATATTGAAGATTTCTTGGATTGGATTTCTGATGTTGAACAATTTTTTGAATTCACCGAATATTCTGAAGATCGAAAAGTAAAATTGGTGGTTCATAAACTAAGAGGTGTTGTTGCTGCTTGGTGGGAGAAAAACAATATCGATAGGAGACGTAAAGGCAAATCACCAATTCAATCATGGAGGAGAATGAAAAGGATGATGATGGATCAATTTTCACCACCCGATTATGAGTCATATGCTTTTCAGAGCTACCAAGATTGTTTCCAGTACAATCCATCCGGAGGTGATTTGAAAATTAATGTTGAGATCCCAGGAAAAGTTATTAGCTTGGTGGAGAAAGAGAATAAGGATCACTATGAGCAAGGTAATGAAGACACAAATTCCAATGAAGCTTTTGATGATAATTTTGTTACTAATTCAGGTGAGAATTTGGATAAAATTTTAAGTGACAAAGTAGATGATAAAATTTGGATAATTCAGATGAAATTTCATATGATATATTATATGATATTGTTGAAGAAAAGTCTGAGGAATTAGACAATGAAGCACTAAATCATCCATTAGTATCTTTGGTGACTTTTGAAAGTGATTTAGAGATACATATTGAGGCATCCAAAGAAGTCCTCGAGGTTCAAGGTGATGGCGAAGAAAGGGTTGAGGTAAAGAATAAGATGCACAAGGAAAAGGAAAAAATGGCGAGACCTCAAGATTGGTTCAAAGGAAGAGACCAAGTGATGATTTTTCTGAGTAACGAGAGTTCATATCCAAATATAAACTCAAGGTCGAGTTTTTTTGAAGTGGGAGGGACTAATGTAGGACAAGAACCCCCTGATTTTGGGTATTTTCGCAGAAGAAAAAGGCCCGCACGAAAACCACTATACGTATTGATTCAGTGCTCCGTTTGAGGCCCATAAGATATCAAATTAAACGTCGTTGAGTCTTCTAAAACCCTACGCGAAGTTAAAGTCCAAATTCGGTCATTTAAGGCATCTCCGCAGCCTTACAAACTTATGTCGTTTTTATTTTATTATTTTTCCTGTTTTTTCCTATTTTGGTTAGGACTTTAATTATATTTTGAGTAGGACTCTAATTCTTATTTCCTTATTTCGTTTTTAGGGTTTTGAGAACTATATATAGTTCTTCTTCTTTGTAGTTTATTTATCTTTTGATCATTATTAATAAAAAAAGGGATCTTATTCCAATTTCTGGTGGATTCCAGTTTATTCGCGGTGGATTCCGATGGTTTTTCGTCGATTACATGTTGGTGTGTCGATTGCACGCTTCCGTTCTGCGTCAGATGGTTTGGGCATATTGCTCTACTCTGACTACTTATATTTAAATGCCTTTGAAGGGAACAAAGATAGAAACATTGGGAAAGAATAAAAGTTCTCATGGATTTCAATGGAAGTTCTAAAATTTGTGAGCAACTAAGGACAAAAGAATGTCAGGAGAGCAAATGAACGAATATATGTCTTGAACATATTGGACAGAAACGCGATTTAAGAATCGCGTTTCCATTTTCGGAAAGTTTTCAAAAGTCCATTTTTACCTTTAGCAATTCAGCGTCTATTTTAAGCAACTCGGATTAGTATAATAGAAGGTGTTAGTTAGTTTATAATCACTTTTGTGATTTCAGGTTTTGCAGATAGATGAGATTCTGTCTCAATCTTTCGGTTCATCATATACACAATCTCTGGATCCTAACTTGTAATTCAATCATCAATTTGTTCTTAATAAAATCGATCGTAAGTTTTCGTTTATTCGTTAGGTTTGTTTAGATTGATCAGATTGTGTAATTCAACATGGTATCATTCGAGTCTGGGTTTACATGTTTCTGATTCCGCTGCATATCTCTGTTTGATTGTGTTTTCACTATCAAAATCTCAATCGATTGTGTTTAATCGGTTAATTTTTCATAATCTGTTCGTCTTTTGCAATTTTCTCAAAATTGTACCGTTTGATTTCTCTGATTGATCTTCAATCGCTATGTCTACTTCTGGATCTTCTTCATCTATGGTTTCTTCTAGAAATCCGAGTGAAGATTCGAGTTCGGTTTATTTTTTGGGGAATCAAGATCATTCTGGATCTTCGATTGTTGGTGATGTCATTAATGGCAAAAATTACATATCCTGGAGTCAGGGTATAGAGATGGCGCTTCGAATGAAGAACAAGATTCGCTTCATTGTTGGGACTTTGCCTTGTCCTCCTGAGGATCAAGCAAATTTGCGTGTTTGTTGGATGCGTGCGAATTATCTGGTACAATCTAGGCTCTTAAATTCTGGATCTAAAGAATTGAGACAGAGTTTGTTTTATTTTAAGTCTGCTAAGGATCTTTGGGTTGAGATTAAGACTAGATATGATTGCACAGATGGTTCACGTGTGTATCAATTACAGAAGTCACTTTCTACTATTGCTCAAGGTTCTCAAAACATTACCGATTATTACAATGTGTTTAGAAGCCTTTGGGATGAGTTTATAAATCAGAGGCCTATAGTGGATTGTTCTTGTGGCTTGAGTACATGTACTGTCAATGCTACTATGAATGCACACCAACAATCAGATTGTGTGCTTAAGTTTTTGATTGGATTGAATGACTCCTATGTTGTTGTTAGAAGTCAGATTTTATCGATGGATCCTATGCCAACTTTGTCTAGAGCTTACTCCATTCTCCTCCAGGAAGAACAACAAAGAAATTTATGTTCTAGTTCTTTGCCTACTGATTCTCTGGCTATATTTACAAGGAGTAAAAATACTCAAGATGGCTTTAATAAGGTAATGCCAACACTCAAGGAGGAAATTCTGGTTACAATGCTCAGGGTAACAATTCTAAGTTTGAGAGAAGAAGAAGTTAAAGTGTACTCATTATGGTTACACATGGCACACCATTGACAAGTGTTTCCAATTAATTGGATATCCACCCGGTTGGGAGGGTCCAATTGGCAAACGACAGAATCCTAATCCTTCAGCAAATGCAGCTAGTGCACCTGTTGTCTTTAATAAACAAGCTGATTCTGATGCTCCTGTCATGGATTATCACAAAGAGCTATTTCAGAAGTTTATGGCCTTGATCAATTCTTCCAACTGCTCCAAAGAGGCTTCTCATTATGTTGCTACTGCAGCAACATCTAGTATTTCTAAATCCTTTGCTAATAATGTTTCTCTTAAGTCTTTAAATGATGATATTGAATGGATTACAGGTGCTACTGACCATATGATCTGTCATTTAGATCGTTTTCTTGAGGTTCCTACTCCTGTTAATGTTACTATACATTTGCCTAATAGTAGTAGTAATATAGCTACTCATAGAGGTAGAATCAGGTTATTTGAAGACATTATTCTTCCTGGTGTTCTGTATGTTCCATCATTTTTAGCACAATCTGCTATCTGTCTCTAAATTGATGCTTTCTACTAAGTTATGTTTGTTTTTGTCTGGTTCTTCTTGCATATTGAAGGACCCAACCATGAAGAGGATGATTGGTTCTGACAGATTACATAACAATCTCTATCTGTTGACTACTTTTGTACCAAGAACTATTGTAACTCAATGTAATTCTGTTGGTATATCTGATTCTATTTGGCACTTTAGACTAGGTCATCCTTCTAGTCAGAAGTTAGCTGCTATCTCTGATACTTCTGTTCCATCTTGTAATAAAGACATATCTTGTGATACTTGTCATCTTGCTAAACAACATAAGTTATCTTTTCCTTTTAGTACATCTCATTCTACGGGTATTTTTGAGCTTTTACATGCTGATGTTTGGGGCCCGTTTTCTGTACCATCTCATGAAGGTTATAGATTCTTTCTTACTTTAGTTGATGATTTTAGTCGTTGTACTTGGATCTATCTTTTAAAGCATAAATCTGAAGTTAAGTTTTACTTGACTAAGTTTTATAACTTAGTTCATAATCAGTTTTCCATTAAAATCAAAACCTTGAGAACTGACAGTGGTACAAAATTCATTTTAAAAGATTTTTATCATTCATTTGGCATCATTCACCAAACATCATGTGTGGAAACTCCTCAGCAAAATAGACTTGTGGAACGCAAGCATCAACATCTTTTGCAGGTTGTAAGATCCTTAAAATTTCAATCTAATATTCCTACAGAATATTGGAACCACTGTGTTGCTACTGCTGCATTTGTCATTAACAGATTACCATCAAAAGTGCTTAATAATAAGTGTCCTTATGAGGTTCTTTTAAATACAAAACCTGATTACTCTCTTTTGAAAGTGTTTGGATGCTTGGTATTTGCATCTACTATTACTGCTCATAGGCAGAAGTTTGATCCTAGGGTTGTCAAGTCTATCTTTCTAGGATATCCTCAAGGAAGTAAGGGATATTTGCTCCTCGACATCAATACCAGGAAGGTGTTTGTATCCAGGAAAGGTTTTATGAAAGTAGTTTCCCTTTCAAACAACCTGATAGTATTTCTCAATAGTCAGACAAATCTCATACTGATTCTTTTATTAACTCTCAAAGACCATCTCAATTTGTATTGGTTCATGATCAACCTGAAATTCCTGTTGTTCAGCACCATCATTCTGATTCTGAAAGTGGAGATAACTCTGAGATTCTTACAACACCTGATATGATGCACAACTATCAACCAGAGGAATATTTTACTCATGATTTAGCTATTCATTCTAACAATCAGAATTTTGGTACTAATATTCCTTCTGCTGAAACAAGTTCTCCAATAGAAACTTCTCAAATAGCTCCTGTACTTCCTGTTCAATAACCTCCTCAAGCACCTATTAGAAAGTCTACAAGGCAGACAGCTCCTCCATCATATCTTCAAGTATATGATTATTCTCTTCCAGAGTCTCTACATAAAGTTACTGTTGTTGCAACTCAGAGAGGAAAGCAATATCCAATTGCATCTTATCTATCCACAAATTCTTTGAATAGTTCTCACCAAGCTTTTATTGTGGCTATATCACAAGAAACTGAACCAAAATCATTAACTCAAGGTAATAAAGTCCATGCTTGGAGGATAGCAGTGAATAAAGAGATTGAAGCACTGGAGATGACTCAAACCTGGGAATTAACTACTTTACCTCCTACACAACACTACATTGGCTATAAATGGGTGTATAAAATAAAATACAAAGCTGATGGTAGTATTGAGAGGTATAAAGAAAGGCTAGTTGCAAAAGAGTATACTCAAGAAGAAGGTTTGGATTATTTGACACATTTTCACCAGTGGAAAAGCTTACTACAGTCAGAACACTCTTAGCACTTCCTGCTTCACACAACTTGTTTTTGCATCAATTAGATGTAAATAACGCCTTTCTTCATGGTGATTTGGATGAAAAAATTACATGAAACCACTTCCAGGCTACTGCAAACCAAATGACAAACGTGTTTGCCTTCTAAAGAAAAGTTTATATGGCTTAAAATAGGCATCCAGACAATGGTTTCACAAGTTAACTGATGCATTGCTTGCCTGTGGTTGTACACAATCTATTTCAGATTCTTCTCTATTTGTCAAGAAGAAGGGCTCTCACTTTACTGCTTTATGTGTCTATGTGGATGATATAATCCTCACAGGCAATCATTTGTCTGAAATCCAAGGTATCAAGTCTGAACTTGACAACAGATTCACTATCAAAGATCTTGGCACTCTAAAGTATATTCTTGGGATTGAAATTGCCAGGTCTCATAAAGGAATTCATCTATGTCAGAGAAAGTATGCTTTGGACATCTTAAGTGAGTCAGGATACTTAGGATGTAAACCTGCAGCTACACCTATGGAAAGCAAAGCTAGATTACTCACTGCAGATTCACCTCCTCTTGAAAATCCTGCTGTTTTCAGAAGACTTGTAGGTCGATTGCTGTATTTAACTATTACAAGGCCAGACCTTAACTACAACATACAATGCCTTACTCAATTTATGGCTAAGCCTACAACAAATCACTTAGCTGCTGCCCACAAAGTGCTTAGATATATCAAAGCTACTCCAGGTAATGGTATATTTTACTCATCTTCTTCTAGCACTCACCTAAAATCTTTTTGTGACAGTAACTGGGCATCTTGCCCTGAAACAAGAAGAAGTGTCACATGATTTGTTGTCTACCTTGGAGAGTTTTTGATATCTTGGAAAGCCAAGAAGCAGCCTACAGTTAGCAGATCTTCAACTGAGGCTGTGTACAGAGCAATAGCTTCAACAACCTGTGAAATACTCTGGATTTAACAGTTTTTGAAGGAACTTTACATCAGAGAAGAGAAGATACCTTTGCTGTTTACAAACAATAAATGAGCATATTGTATTGCCAACATTCCTGTCCACCATGAAAGGACAAAGCACTTACAGATTGATTGCCATTTCCTTCGGGAAAAGGTTCAACAAGGCAATTTGAAGATTTTTCACATTTCAAAGGATCATCAGGTTGCAGACATCCTCACAGAGCCTCTTCCTCTCCAACCATTCACACTCATTATGTCCAAGATGAGCCTTTTGAGCATCCACAGCCCTCCTGAGGGGAGGGGGGGGGGGGGGGTCTTGAACATATTGGACAGAAACGTGATTTAAGAATCACATTTCCATTTTTGGAAAGTTTTCAAAAGTCCGTTTTACCGTTAGCAACTCAACGTCTATTTTAAGCAACTCAGATTAGTATAAATAGAAGGTGTTAGTTAGTTTAAAATCACTTTTGTGATTTCAGGTTTTGCAGATAGATGAGATTCTCTCTCAATCGTTTGGTTCATCATATACACAATCTCTAGATCAATCGTTGATCCTAACTTGTAATTCAATCGTCAATTTGTTCTTAATAAAATCGATCGTAAGTTTTTGTTTCTTCGTTCGGTTTGTTTCGATTGATCATATGATTCAAGTTCTCAGTTTTAGTTTATGCTCATAATTTCTAAAGCTAACTATTTCTGGTTAAGGTGTACAAGATTCAACTTATGATGTGTCCGAACATAATTTCGAAGAAGTTATCATTACAGGTGCGCTAAAGCAAGAAGCATATATATTATGCTTCCTTTTCTTCTCGTACCATTTCTTTCTTGTTCTTCCATTCTCTTGCAATTATTAAAACAATAGACTCACTAAAATGTTCTCTAGATGTTATTACTTTTTTCCCATTTTTTGTCATCTTTTTATAGACCTTTTTGTTTCCATGTCTCTTTTCTATTTATTTTCCTCTATTTCTATTTCTCCCCTTTCTATTCCTTTAATCTTCTCATTTTTTCACTTTCAACAATGAGACCACCCCCTACTTAGAATCCCTTCTCTATCACGCACGTTTTGTGTTCTCTTTCTTCTGTTTTCATTTCTCCCACTTCCCTTTTTGTTTTTCCTTCAATGTAATTTCCAGATCATGCATTTGCACGAAAGAGAATGCAAATATTGGTCTCCCTAGAATACACCCTTCAAACTTGTCATTCGTGTCTCAAACGCTATAATTAAGACACGTACCATAAGCTCACACATGCACACACATACATAAATAAGAATATGTCCCTCTCTGCATAAACCCTCAAAAGTCAAAGTCTTTCCATCAAAAGTTCCAGATAACGTAGATGAATTATCATAAATAATAGAAAAACCAATTCTATCTCAATTCAAGAAACCATGAGAATCTTTTAAGATAAGCGCAAAAATTGAGAATTTTTTTCTACCATAACTGGATAAATTGATGACAAGACGCACTGGGCAAAGTAATATTGATCTTGAAGGTGCCGCTGCCTACATAAGGTGTACCAAGGGAACCAGGAATCGTACCAAGCAAATGGCTAAGTTAGTTTCACTCTTAGGGATTACTTGAATCCATGATGCAAAAAATTTCTAGTTGCATTCTTTCAGTTCTTCAATTCACCATTTAATTGGAAAACAAAATTCTTACATTATGGAGTAAAGCGGTGTACTTTACTCTCTCTCTCTCTCTCCATCCATCTATCTATCTATCTATCTAAATTAGTCATCTTAGATCTTTGATGTTTAGTTGAGTACATAATCTCAAATTTTATATTTTTTAGGTAAAAAAAGAAAATCTATCTCGATATACATACACACACACACAGATATATATATATATATATATATATATATAGAGAGAGAGAGAGAGAGAGAGAGAGATGGATGTATTTTATGTTTTTTCTCATCTTTTTCTTTCTTCGATTTTTTTTTCTTTTTTCCTTTTTTTTATTTGAAATTTGCCGATGTAATAACATTCTAAGTAAGGTTTAAGCTTGTTGAAATGAAATGCATGTTTAGCACATATATGAAGATTTAGTTATGCTAAAATAATATCAATATATTTAGGATTTTTCAATATAGTTGTATCTCTGATGAATTTAGTTTTTTGTTTTCCTGAAAATATGGTGATTAAAATTATAACTACTATGTTTATGAAAATAATATTTTTTTTATATGTTTTATGGTTTAAATATCATTTGCTTCGCTTTCGCACTCATCAGCAAACACACCATTCGACGTCGCATCACTATATACACACACCCACACACATGCGTGTATATATATATATATATATATATATATATATATATATATATATATATATATATGATGTACCATATTTCGGTACCGCCACGTCATAATATCCGATACAATACACGAACGTATTTCGGGACATATTATGCCACGTCAGCACCATTATTTTTTAATGCAAAATTACAATTCAAGGCAAAACTCGGAAATCGGCCCAAGTAGGCCCAAATTGAGCCCAAGCGAGATCTATTTGGGCCCGAAAAGGCCCGATTCGAGCTATATCAAGCCCAATCCGAGGTATATGGGCTCAAATTCGATCTATTTGAGGCCCATAAGTCTAGTTCGAGCTATATGGGCCCAAATTCGACCTATTTGAGGCCCAGTTCGACCTATTTGAAGGCCCAATTCGAGCTATTTCAGAATAGGTCTAATTCGACCTATTTTGACTTATAGTTCGACTTGGATTGCACTTCTAGCTGAATAAGGACTCTTATTACTATATAAGGGGGTCCCATGCCTCATTCTAAGGTACGTTTTGATTTTCAAGCATTTAATTTCGAGCTATATACATCGAATTCGAGCTATAGAGCAATAATCGAGCTATATTGCAATAGCTCTTGTTCGATCTATATAGAGTGTATTTCGAGCTATTTGAGGGTAATTCGACCTATTCGGGTGCCTTCATCTCGGTTCTCAATACCATTTCGAGGTGTGCTTATTCGACTTACTATACGGCTCAAATTCGACCTATTTGAGCTAAATTCGACCTATTTGTTCGAGCTATTGTCTCTGACGACAATACCTCACATTCCGACCTATCTGACTTGAGCGTCGGAGTGCCTTCGCCTGAGGAGGCACAGGCTTAGTTTACGTGTAGTGTTGAGTGCAGGTTCTGAATTCAAAAGCTGCTTGAGCATCCAGTAGGAACTAAAGCAGTCTGACGTGGAGTGTTGGAGAGTGGACACGTATCCAGACGAAAATACCCCACATCAGTGGCGCCGTCTGTGGGAACCTTTATACGCACTTAGTAACAAACACTGACACTCAATGGCTCAACGGAGAAGAATGGAATGGCAGGAAGGACTAGATCACAGAGGGAGGATGATAATCGGGCACCTGATGCTTCTGAGCGAACATCAGTGGCAGCGCCCAATACTCCCCTTGATCCTCCAACTCACACAGCGAATCCACCTGAAGTTCCTCCGACGGAACAACAGCTATTGAATTCCGCTCAGTTGGATCAAATTATGGCAGCATTCCAAAGGACTATGGTTCCAATGATTGTGCAGCAATTGGCTAACACTTATGCTCAACAGAATGTTCAGGCTCCAATAGCACAACAACCAGCAGCACAGCCTGCAGCACTGTAGCAAGGAAGGACTCATCAGACCCAGCGTCGTGATGATTCGAGGCATTATACGCAGACCAGGATGACAAGGCTAAGGGATCCATCTCCCTCGCCTGAAAGGAGCAATCCTCGTTCAATGAGGACTAATGCTAACAGAGCTCCCAGTCGAGCAACTGGTCGAGATAGAGAAGTGAGGGACGGAGAGGTGAATTCAAGGCAGAGAGTTCCTGATCATCGACCCGCAGCAAGTCGAACTGCCGGAAGAGATAGGGAGTTGCCTGAGAGAGTTGTGCCAAGACTGGAACCTGTTGTTGCAGAACATATTCCACTAAGGGAGAGGTCAAACCCCTTTTGTGAGGCGATCAGTAATTTAACATTGAAGGAAGGAACTAATCTTCCTGTCTTGAAGAAGTATGATGGAAATACCGATCCAGTAGCACATTATGATGAGTTAGATGGAGATTTGCAGGTCTTGGGGTATGCAGAGAATATGAGGGCAAAACTTATTTCGCTCAGTCTGAGAGGCCCTGCGAAGGAATGGTTCAAAAACTTGCGCTCACGTTCAATTGAATCATCTGAACAATTTAGGACCATGTTCGTAAATAAGTTTGCTACTTATCGGATAAAGAAGAAATCTCCAAGCACGCTGTTTAATATCTATAGAGGACCTGATGAACCTTTGGGAAGGTATATCGAGCGTCTGAATCTGGAGATTGGTAGAGTGAATGCTCCCAATGTTGACTTGGTCATCTCTGTATTGGAGCATCGTTGCCGGAGCAAGAAGCTGATAGAAGTAATAACATGGAACACACCTGATTCCATTGAGCAAGTGATGGACCTCGCTAGTAAGGTCATTGAAGTTGAGGAGGCGACCATGAATCAAGGGTTGATGGATTCGCCAGGAATTCATGGAGGCAAGGAGAATAAAGATAGAGATTGGAGGAAGGAGTTAAGGGGCAAAGATCGTGAACGCAATCGACAACCCTTTAAGAAATTTGACAATTATACTCCACTGAGGAAACAAATTGGCGAAATCTACGCCATTGAGAAAGATAGCGGGTTGCTGAGAACCCCAAAACCGTTCCGAGAGACGGAGGAGACCAAGGTGTCGAATAAATATTGCAAGTTCCACAGGCAGAATGGACATTTACTAATGAATGCAAGGCCCTAAAGAACGAGATTGAACGACTCATTCAAGAGGGGAAACTCGTTGAGTACGTCCTTGAGAATAGAGAGTCACGTCAAGAGAAGGCGTCATCTGGACGCAAGCGGGATAGATCCCCACATGAGAAGAAGGATGAACCAAAGCGTAATAGGGTAATGGGAACGATGATATTGAGAATGGAGTCAATGTGATTGTCGGTGGACCAACTGGAGCCGACTCAACCAAAAGTAGAAAACGCATCTCACGTGATATGTACAATGAACGACTGAAGCGCCCTGAGATAGATCTTGTCTTTGCAGTAGACAAGTTGGATACAAAAATCACATTTGACGATAGCGATTTTGACAACTTGTCTTCACAAGCTAAGGAGGCGCAATACTTGAATTGCCCTATGGTAGTGTCCGCGGTGATTGCGAATCACGGGGTAAAAAGGATAATGATTCATAATGGATGTTCGTCCAACATCATCTTCATGGATGCTTTACAACAAATGAAGCTTGGACAATACGAGATCACTGATGTTAACTCGCCACTAGTGGGATTTGGTGGAAGTGAAGTTAAACCTGTTGGAAGGATCATGTTTCCAACATCCTTTGGCGTGAATCCAAAGAGGAGAACACTGAATGTGGAATATCTCATTGTTGATATACCTTATGCATACAACGTGCTGATTGGAAGGCCTGGAATAACGGCATTTGCTATGATCATCTCTACGGTGCATCAAAAGGTCAAATTCCAACGCCTGGCGGAGTTGTTGAACTCACTACAAACTATAGTGATTCTTGGAGCTGCTATGTTACATCGACTAAACCTATCAAGGCTAGAACGGATCCAAATGTTGCGATGATTGGCATACAACCAATGGAGACACCTGAAATAGGGAAACAAGTTGATACGGAGATGGTACTTGCTGTGCAAGTGGACCAAAAGGCGATGCAGGAGGATCCTACTCCTCCTAATGTTGAAGACGCCTCGAAAAAGGCGGAGGGAGAAAAGGAAGATAAAACGACTTTGCGCTATAAAAAGAAGATGGAGATTGAGCGTTTGAAACCTTCTGGAGAGTTTAAGGAGGTGATTCTGTTGAATGATGACCCTGACAAGGTCATTAAAATTTGAAGCGAGTTGACTCCGGAGATTGAGAAGGCGTTATTGGAATGTCTACGAAGAAACTTTGATGTATTCGCATGGACAGACTCGGACTTGAAGGGGATAGATCCTCAAGTTGCGGTACATCACCTGAATGTTAACCCAAACGCTAAACCTATCCGACAGAAGAAGAGACACTTTAGTGATGAAAAGAACAAGGCTGCGGAGTTGGAAGTACAAACAAAGCTTGCTGCAGGCCATATATTTGAAGTACGATACTCTGAATGGCTAAGCAACATTGTACTTGTTCCAAAGAAGCCAACCGTATGGAGGATGTGCGTGGATTACACTGACTTGAACAAACATCGCCCACGAGATCCTTTCCCTTTGCCCAGGATTGATCTCGTAGTTGACTCTACAGCAGGGTGTGCACTGCTAAGTCTTTGTGATGCGCAGAGCGGTTTCCACCAAATACTAATGGCAGTGAAGGATCAACATAAAACGGCCTTTATCACTGACAGAGGGATATACTGTTACAAGGTGATGTCGTTTGGTTTGAAGAACGCAGAAGCTACCTTTCAGAGGTTGGTTGCCAAGATGTTTTACCATCAAATCGGCAAGACTATGGAGGTTTACATTGATGACATGCTTATCAAAAGTCTGAAGGCGGAAGATCACGTAAAACATTTGGAAGAGGCTTTTGGTATCATGAAACAATACAGGATGAAGCTAAATCCCAAGAAGTGCACTTTTGGTGTTAAGGCTGGAAAATTTCTGGGGTACATGGTCAATGAGAGAGGAATCGAAGCTAACCCTGACAAGATAAAAGCTATAATGGATCTATCGTCCCCCAAGTTTGTTCGAGAGGTGCAACGCTTGGTGGGGAGGATCACGGCTCTTAGTCGATTCATTTCGCATTCTGCACAAAAGAGTTTACCTTTTATCAAAAAGTTACGTAAGACACCTAAGTTTGTCTGGACTGAAGATTGTGAAGAGGCCTTTCGTCAATTGAAGGTGTATCTTACGACACCACCATTACTATCTAAGCCCAAGGACAATGAGATGCTATATCTTTACGTGGCCATAACGAAGAATTCACTAAGCACAGTACTCGTGCGTGAAGAAGACAAGAAACATTTGCCTATCTATTAAGTTAGCAAAGTGTTGAATGGGGCAGATGTGAATTATCTGGAGATCAAAAAGCTAGCATACACACTTGTGATAACTGCACGAAAGTTAAGACCATACTTTCAATCACATCCGATTACTGTCTTAACTAATCAACCATTGAAACAAGTTATGGCAAAACCGAAAACATCTGGGAGACTGGTGAAGTGGGCAATCGAGTTAGGAGAATATGGCTTGGAGTATATGCCAAAAACGGCGATCAAAGCACAAAGACTAGCGGACTTTGTAGCTGAAACTATCTCAGAAGCGGAACAAGCGCCTGATGTAGCAATGGTGACGGAAGAGGTCAAAAGGGACAAACCTGTAGTTGCGAGGGGAACTTGGACTTTACATGTAGATGGGTCATCTACAAACGACGCTGGTGGTGCAGGAATTTACCTAAAATCAGCGGATGGTAGAGAGTTCGACTATGCAATAAGGTTAAATTTTCAAGTTACGAACAATCAAGCGGAATATGAGGCTATGCTAGCTGGCATCCAAATGGAAAAATCGTTGGGTATAACGAAGCTTGTTGCATTCACGGATTCACAATTGATTGCTAATCAATTCGAAGGAAGATATGAGGCTAAAGAGGCTGCAATAGTAAAGTATCTCGAAAAATTGAAGGAGGCAACATCAAACTTCGAGACTTTCTCTATCTCGTAGATCCCTCGAACGGAGAATGAACACGCTGACTCTTTGTCACGATTTGCAAGTACCGCCGAAGTGTTTGTTGAAAGGCGAGTAACTCTATTGGCTTCAGAGCAACCCTCTATTGGCAAAGGAGTTGAGTCAAAACCGACGCAAGCATTGGACTATGCTCTGCCAGTAGAGATTGAGGCATATTGGAAGGATGAGATCATTGATTATCTACAGAATGGGAACTTACCTACTTCCTCAAGCGATCAGAAGGCTCAAGTACAAATCTGCAAGATTTACTATGTTCAATGGAGAATTGTAGGCAAAACAAGTTTTACGAGAAATTCATGAAGGAAGTTGCGGAAATCACTCAGGAGGACGATCTTTGACCCAGAAAATACTCCGACAAGGATATTTCTGGCCAACTATTATGAGAGACGCTATGAATTACTCTAGGAAGTGCAGAAGCTGTCAATTGCATGCGAAGATCATTCATACACCTGCACAACCTATGACAACAGTGAGTTATGGATGTCCATTCGATAAATGGGGAATAGATATCGTTGGACCAATGCCAAAGGCTACTGGAGGTAGAAAATGGTTATTGGTGGCAGTCAAGTATTACACTAAGTGGGTGGAAGCTGAAGCACTTGTAAACATTACTGAGGCTAATGTGAAACAATTCATCTGGAAGAACATCGTTTGTCGATTTGGAATCCCAAGGGTCTTAATTTCCGACAATGGAAGGCAGTTCCAATGTTTTAAGATTCAAGACTGGTGCAGAGACATGAAAATTGGGCAACGTTTTACATCTGTTACGCATCCTGAAGCAAATGGGCAAGTGGAAGCCACTAACAACACATTAGTGAAGAGTTTGGAGAAAAGGCTGGAAGGAGAAGGAGGAAACTGGGCGGACGAGCTGCCAAGAATATTATGGGCATATCGCACAACTCCTCGTACCTCTACAGGAGAAACTCCATACCTATTGACGTATGGATCTGAAGCAGTGATACCGGCTAAGATTGGAATGCCAACTTATCGTATTGTTACATATGATGAGGAGCAGGCATTAAGGGCAAGACAAATGGATTTGGAGTTGATCGGAGCAACAAGGGAAGCAGCATACCAACGTACTCAAGCATATAAATCTATGATGGCAAAAGCATATGACAACAAAGTTCGTTTCAGGAACTTTCAAGTGGGGGACTTGGTACTTAGAAAGGTTGAAGCTACCAAGCATGTTGAAAAGTTGAAGCCAAACTGGGAAGGACCTTACAGAGTAGAGAAAGCAAGCTCAAAAGGATATTACTACTTACAAGAATTGGGTGGAAGGACTTTGTCACGCCCCTGGAACGTCAAGAACTTACGAAGGTTTTATAGTCAGAACACTAGTTTTCTAATGGCCTTGTGACATGATAGGACCGTAGTTTCAATACTTCATTCGCTTATTCTTTTACGAATTACGAGTCCCTTTCCGCGGATTCTCATTGTAATTGTTAGCAGCGAACTACGGGGACTTGATTCCTAGCCGACCTATATACGGCGGGATACGTAGGCAACTCAGAAGTTACTCGAGCTCAGTCCCAAAACTAATAAAATCTCTTATTTTATTCAAGTTTAGCCGTTGCCTACTCATTACCCGCAAGATTACAATCTATAAGGATACATAAAGTTAAACTCATAGTCTACAAACTTTAAATTTAAATACTTAATCAAAACGAACGTTAGCTTCGTATAACGAGAACTAGCCTCGTGGAGTCGAGCACAAGTCCTCGTACTCCCGCGAACATAGCTTCGCAAGCGCAAACATAGTTTTGCACAACGAGCACAAGTCCTCGTACTCCCACGAACATAGCTTTGCAAGCGCAAACATAGCTTTGCACAACGAGCACAAGCCTCGTGGAGTCGAGCACAAGTCCTCGTACTCCCAAGAACATAGCTTCGCAAGCGCAAACATAGCTTTGCACAACGAGCACAAGCCTCGTGGAATCGAGCACAAGTTCTCATATTCCCGCGAACGTAGCTTCGCAAGCGCGAACATTAGCTTCGCACAACGAGCACAAGCCTCTTAGAGTCGAGCACAAGTTCTTGCACTCTCACAAATACTTGTTTATAGAACTTAAGTGTTTTATCAAGTGACAAATATAAACTTAAAAAGTAGACACATATGAGTGAAGATTTAACAAGACAAAATAACAACATTCAAAGATTTCTAAAGTCAAACTGTACTAGCAATGGATAAGCGCTAAAATTGCGCACAAGTCAACAAGATATACTGCACGGAAAGAATGTACTTCTGTGAATATACTGTACGGAATGAAAAGATGTTCAAAAATACTAAGATAAGGCACAGACGCCAAGAATAAGGGCACGCAGGCCACTCTAAGTGATCACGGCAGCAAATTCAGTCCCAGAGACTTCACGGCACCCTCGCTCTGCTCTTGAATATCTGCAAATGACTCGTTCAGGGGCCCGATGTCATCAACGGGAGAGATCTGACGAGGAGCAGGAGTAGCAACAGTGGCATCGGGCATAGGCTGATCGCCTTCAGCAGGATGAGCCAAGACCTGAGGGTCGAAACCCATCTCACCCTCCTCCAAGGGCTCATCTAGAGCAGCAGCAGCAGCATCAGCAGTAGACGTGGATGGCTGCTCATCAGCAAAGTCAGACAGCCATACCTGACGGAGAGGATAGAAGGAGGTGAATGGATCATGCTTAGGCTCGTCAACGTCTGCAGTAGGAGTAGGCTCAGCAGGAGGCGGATCAGTAAGAGAAGGATCGACGGCAGCAGCACCTGAGGATTCACCAACCTCTGTATCATCCTTGTTCAGGCAGTTGAGGACATTGAAATCCTCTTTCTTGAACCCAGGAGCGAGGGCACCTCGGGCGACGATGTCATCAAGGGCCATGTTGTAGCCCTTGGTCGTATCAAAGCCGCCCCTCTCCATAGCAATCTGCTCCCATGTAGCCGAGCAGAAGAACTCGATGGCTACCATCACCTTATCCTCATCAGGGAGCTCCTGTGAACCAAGTAAAGAGAAAGTAAGTACAAAACACAAGACATCTAGGAAAAAGAAATAAAGTCAAGTAAAAGAGGACTACCTCGTTCACGGCCCTGTTATAGCCATCCTCCTCGGCGGTCGCAAGGCGAGCTTTGACATCAGCTAGCTCAGCCTCGAGTCTCGCACGTTCTGCCTCAGCAGCAGCAGCGGCATCCTGCATCGTCCTGATGGTGTCAACGTGGTCATCAACAAGGGAAGTTGCATGCTGGCAGACGGTGGTGAGCTGACCAGACAGTCGCTTCTCCTCAACGAGCTCCTTGTCAACGGCAGCCTTAGCTGCTTTCAGGGCTTCCAGCTCGGCCTGCACTGCTTTCAATTCGTCGACAGTGACGATAAGATGCTTCTCAACTTCAGCCTTTGCCTCCTTGGCTGGTTTCTCCAGTCGTTGAGCTTGCAAGGCTGAAGAGAGGTGCATGTCCATCAGCGCCTCTGCTGATCCTGAGACGTCATGACCATGTCGAAATTCTCCGCCATGGTCTGAAAGTTAATGAAGAACTGCAACAGATGGAGAAAGTCAGTGACATTTGAAAACAAGTACAAACGGAGTACAAGAAAAGCATATAAGTACACAAACCTCGCACAGAGACAAGGCAGTCCGGCTGACTAGCTTCGTGTGCCCCATCGCCTGGTAGTAAAGCTGACGGTCGAAGTCAGGCATAAATCCCTGGATGAGTCGAAGGGCGGTAGTATCCTTCATTGTGAACTGTCCTGATTCGACCGTAGCTCGCACTATCTCCTCTATGTCGATGTCGAGCTCGTCATCGTCATAAGATCTGTCCTGCGCGACGCGCTTACCCCGTCGAATCTCCTCAGCAGTCGCAGACCTCTTCCTGGTTGCTGGCTCTAGATTAGCCTCATTGAAATGACGAGCCGCTTCAGCAACAGAAGGAAGATGCACTCTTCCAGTTGAAGGTGCTGGGGGAGGAGACAGCTCCGGAACGATCGGCTCAGAACCGATAGGTGGTGATCCAGGAGCAGCTTCAGCAGTCGACTGCGAAGGAGCAGGAGAAGGTGTAGGAGCAGGAGCAGAACCCCTACCACATCCCGACCCTCGAATCGAGACAGTACGGTGGAAGGAGGGGTAGGAACACTGCCACCTCTCGAACTAGTGCCAGCAGTCTTTGCACCACGGCGACTGGTCTTCTCAGGAAAGGGCACTGAGGCCTGAGGAGCGTTCGCGCCGTGTTTCATAGCGGCCAGCCTCTTCTTCGTTTTGTCCATGACGATGCGCTCTGAAAATCACAAATAATGCAAAGGTTAGAAGACAATAAAGGAAGACGTAAATTCAACAAATAAAAAGGACAAACATGCATAATGTTATACCAAAAACAGAAGACTCAACGCCTGCACGATAAGTATAACCGCCGGCCCGCAACACAGGGGTGGTGGTCAACTCAAACGCATCAAACTGATGCTCTTTCAAGTTCTTAACCACTGCCTGGCTATAGATAGGAGGATCAGGGCGTCTCGGCGATGGACGGGCGTCAGTCCAAAGCCGCTTGAATCGGAATTCCTGGGGTTTGGATTCCTTGATGAAGAACCATTGTTTCTTCCAGTGAGCCCCAAAGCTCGTTTGTAGATCAGACAGGAAGCATTGCTTCTTTCGCGAACTCAAATAGTAAAACCCGGCATCTACACCTCTATTCCAGAATTTCCCTAAAAACAATTGCCAAAAACCGGCTACGGAACATGGGAGGTCAAAGACGCGGGTAAGCATCACATAAGCATACATCTGTGTGTATGCGTTGGGGGTAAAATGTGAAGGACAAGAGTTGAGAGAGGCCATGATTTCTGAAACAACAGGGGCTATGGGAAATCGTAAGCCACAATGCAGATAACTACTGAAGACAGTGAGACACCTTTCTGGCGGGTTGTTTATCCTATCATCTGGCCCAGGAACGATAATCTCATAAGTATCAGGGATGTGAAAGGTATCACGATAATAAGCTATGTCGTAGGTAAGGGAAGAAGGAAACTGATCAAAGTTAATCAAGTTTTGCGGAGCGAATTGTTCAGGAGAGTTTACGGCAGGTATGGGAACATCGTCAGGTAGAGGCAAATAAGGCACGATGGGGAGAGGGTTAGATTCAACCTCGTCATCTCCTAGGATGTCTACTTCCATATCAGACGCCCTATCGTTGCTAGATCTTCTCTCATTGCTAGATGAGGTCTCGTCACTTGAGTCATTACTACTGCCGCTAGTCGACTCATTTTCCTTAGCCTTAGACAACTTAGACGACTCACTACTATTTTCCCTACTACTACTGGAAGACTCAAGATCAATAACTCGCGTCATAAAGAGGTTCAGGTTGAAAGATTACCCACACGAGGGTCTAGATCTACATAAACTTTTTTGTTTGGATCGATTTGCTCGTATGACCTCTGCGCAGGTACAAACAGCTTCGATGCACCAGGTACTCGGACTCGGGCGGGTTCTGGTTGCCGAGGACGAATCGGGGACGATGGACGCCTTGTGTTTGAGTTACGAGGATTCCGATATGAAGAATCTCGTGATGGATTGCGCGAGTTATAGTAGGCACGTTGGTGAGATCATGGTGGTGATGGACGACGTGGAGATCGGTTACGTCGAAGTCGCGCCGTCGTGAACAAATCTGCGCAAAAGTTAAAATTTTAGCATTTTAAAAAATTTTCAAAACTTGAAAATTTTTTCTAAGTGTTATAACTCGAATTTCCGCAGGACATTCGAGCTATATTTTCGAGTTATAAATCACTCACCAAAGGATATATTTAGCAGGGGAGTTTTTCGAGCTATTCCAGCCAAATTTGATCTATTTGGAATTATTTTCAAGCTATTTGGAGTTTTTTCGAGCTATTCTGCTAAACTTACTAAATTTGGAGGATTTTCGAGCTATTTCAGTGAACTTACTAAAAATAGTAATTTCGAGCTATAAATTCGAGCTATTTTTCTGGAGCTCTGGAGGAATGCTTAGGCGCGAAATGAGGAAATGAAGCTGGGAGTGGAGTATTTCTAGGCGAAATGATGCGGGAATTACCAAAATGCCCTCAAATTCGACCTATATGCAAATTCGAGCTATTTTCTGGGAAATTTTTTCCGAAATTCGAGTTATCTTTTTGGAGGGTAATTTCGACCAATATGAAATTCGAGCTATTTTCCGAAAAAAATTTCTGGAATTCGAATTATCTTTTTCAAAGGTAATTTCGACCTATACTAATTCGAGTTACCAAAAATAGTAAATTCGACCTATTTTTCGATTTTGATATTTTTGGTCAAATTCTTGGTTTTTGCGCCGAGGCCGATTTCGTTGCACGATACTCGGTTATGTGACTTCTTTTTAGTTTGTACGACCAATGTTTGTACACATTACTCTTACAAACTGGGGAACTCCATGATGTACCATATTTCGGTACCACCACGTCATAATATCTGATACAATACACGAACGTATTTCGGGACATATTATGCCACGTCAGCACCATTATTTTTTAATGCAAAATTACAATTCAAGGCAAAACTCAGAAATCGGCCCAAGTAGGCCCAAATTGAGCCCAAACGAGATCTATTTGGGCCCAAAAAGGCCCGATTCGAGCTATATCAAGCCCAATCTGAGGTATATGGGCTCAAATTCGATCTATTTGAGGCCCAGAAGTCTAGTTCGAGCTATATGGGCCCAAATTCGACCTATTTGAGGCCCAGTTTGACCTATTTGAAGGCCCAATTCGAGCTATTTCAAAATAGGTCTAATTCGACCTATTTTGACTTATAGTTCGACTTGGATTGCACTTCTAGCTGAATAAGGACTCTTATTACTATATAAGGGGGTCCCATGCCTCATTCTAAGGCACGTTTTCATTTTCAAGCATTTAATTTCAAGCTATATACATCGAATTCGAGCTATAGAGCAATAATTCGAGCTATATTACAATAGCTCTTGTTCGATCTATATAGAGCGTATTTCGAGTTATTTGAGGGTAATTCGACCTATTCGGGTGCCTTCATCTCGGTTCTCAATACCATTTCGAGGTGTGCTTATTCGACCTATACGGCTCAAATTTGACCTATTTGAGCTAAATTCGACCTATTTGTTCGAGCTATTGTCTCGACGACAATACCTCACATTCCAACCTATCTGACTTGAGCGTCGGAGTGCCTTTGCAGGAGGAGGCACCGGCTTAGTTTACGTGTAGTGTTGAGTGCAGGTTCTGAACTCAAAAGCTGCTTGAGCATCCAGCAGGAACTAAAACAGTCTGACGTGGAGTGTTGGAGAGTAGACACGTATCCAAACGAAAATACCCCACATCAATATATATATATATATATATATATACATATTAAGGTTCCCTTTGAAATGAGGCATGGAAGGGAGCCACTACGAAGAAGTTTCGGGAGTTACGAAGGAGGGTTCGAGCTCATATTGGTATTTGGGAAAGCTTGTCATTTGCCTGTTGAGATCATACACAAAGCTTATTGGGCTATGGAAAGCCTAAACATGGATATGAAAGCAGCATGAGAAAAGAGGTTGTTAGTGTTCCAACTAAATGCCTTGTAAGAATTAAAAGATGAAACCTATGAAAATGCCAAGATCTACAAAGAAAAAACCAAACTATGGCATGACAGACATATTCTGAAACGTGATTTTGGGCCTGGCCAAAAGGTACTTTTGTATAATTCACGTCTTCAACTTTTTCCTGGAAAGTTGAAATCTAGATGGCCTGGCCTGTTTACAATCACAAAAGTCTTCCTATATGGAGCTGTAGAAATTCAACATGATGAAAAAAAGACATTCAAAGTTGGACAAAGGTTGAAGCATTACATTGGAGGCGAGTTTGATGGACAAAAGACCTCCATTACTTTGAAAAATCCCACATGAGCCCATTTTGAAAGTTAAGCCAACGACTTTAAACTAAGCTCTGTTTGGGAGGCAACTAAAAATTTGTCTAGGGAATCTGACATTAAAAGACCATGTTTGCCAGTTTATAAGAAAACTGGATAGGAAGAAAATCCTCGACTTTTAAAAGGCGTTTAAGCCGTTTCTGGACGTAAAATCAGAGGAAGATGTGAGCCACAATCACAACTACTTTGCATAATATGTTTCTTGACATTCTTTGATTCTGTATTTATTGTCATAATGCTTTTTTTACTATTACGGATTGTTGTCTTTTCTAGATATTTATGTGAAACGGGAATTTGTCAAACTAGCCGCCCATCAAAGAAGTGGCAACAACACCAAGGAGAAGCATGGGTTGGCATGTCATTATGACAGTAACACTTTTTATCAGTTTTTGGGATTTTTCTTGGAAATAATTTCTATGTGTCTTTACTTCTGTCAGGTATGATCGTTTATTAGTTTTGTTTTTAGACATTGGGGACAATGTCGTAGTTAAGTTTGGGGGAGGGTTTAAATGGTCTTAGTAGTATGTTTAATTACGTATGGATTATTAGGGAATCTGCTATATCTTAGAAAGCGGATTTGTGTTTATCGTTTTTATGATTTTACTTCCTTGTTTAAGGATGACTCTTTGTATATAAATACACTCTTTGTACTCTTTGTAAATTGAGGATTTTAATATGTAGAAACTCTCTTCTGTACATGGTATCACAATAGCCATCCATATCTTCACGATTTAATTCGATCCTTTCCATCTTTTCCATGCCATGTCTGCCGTCAATTCCTCCGGAGAATCGTTCGCTCCCGCCAATACCACGGCTGCCGTGACCTCCCCACCGACCCTGATTCCGTTGAATGCTCAACATCACTTCACCCTCCATTTAACCAACTCGAACTACCTGTCCTGGCGTCTCCAGGTAGTCGCTCAATGCCGAGGTCTAAATTTACTCGGTCATCTTCAGGGCAATCCGCCTCCACTGACAACCTCCGATCCCGATTACCCCCACTGGTATCAACAGGATCAGCTTTTGTTCGGCGCCCTTGTTGGCTCCATGACGTCTGAACTCGTGCCTCTCGTCCACTCCGCCAACAGCTCTGCCAAAGCCTGGGTGCTGTTGATGTCGGCTTTTGCTCATCCCGGTCGCACTCGTGTCTTAGCCCTGAAAGATGCTCTCAATACCTCCACTCTTGGATCTCGATTTGTTTCGGAATATTTAACAGACATCAAAGAAAAGGTTGATGAGATTGCTATGATTGATCGTCCGCTCCACCCCGACGATATCACCCTCTATGTCCTTAATGGACTTGGCTCTCAATATCGTGATATCGCAGCATCGATTCGGCTCCGTGAACATCCGTTCACCTACGCTGAACTCCACAATGCACTTGTCAATCACGAAGTTTATCTTCGTCGCTACGAAGCCGAATCCCAAACCCTTGTTGCTACCGCCAACAACGCCCAACCACAAAATTATCCTTCAAATCATGGCGGCCGCTTCTCAAATACTCCTGGGCGTGGTGGTAATAAAAATAATCGTGGTGGACGCTTCAACAATAATAGGGGTCGTGGTCGTGGCCCTCCGAATAATTTCAACAACAACAACAATGCCAACTATGAACCTGTTGTTTGCCAGTTTTGCAACAAAGCCGGTCATACTGCTATCAAGTGTTATTGAATTGCAAACTTGATCAATCCCATGGCTAACTCGCTCGGACGCCTCCTTCCCAGCCGCGTCTTCAGCAAGGCAACTAGCTCGTCGATTCTGGCGCGTCTCACAACATGACTGGCGATCTCAATAACATGTAATACCATTCTGAATACGATGGCACAGATGAGGTGCACCTCACTGATGGTTCAGTATGCGCATAACCCTTACGGGTTCTTTCTTCTCTTAATTTTCTTACTCGCCAGTTTCATTTGAATAATATATTATGTGTTCCTTCATCGCGGCAAAATCTCCTATTTGTGCATCAATTCACGAAGGATAATAATGTTTCTTTAGAATTTTTTCCTGACCATTTTGTTGTTAAGGACACGTTTACGGGGGATCCACTAGCGAAGGGGCTCTGCAATAATGGGGTGTATCATATTCGGCCTCCCTCATACTACCTGCAATCGGAGGAAAAATTCGCATCATTGGGAGTTCGAACCTCACCCTCTACTTGGCATTCACGTTTTGGGCATCCGGCGTTCAAGATTAGTTCTCAATTAATTTCTGCTTTTAATTTACCGGTTTTTAAATCCTCTACAAAGGATATGCATTGTGAGTCTTGCTGTGTTAGCAAAGCACATTGTTTACCATTTTTGGAGTTGTCGTTTGTGGCGTTACATCCTTTACATTATGTTTTTGCGGATGTTTGGGGGCCGACTACGCCTTCCCTTGATGGATTTTGTTATTATTTTATTTTAGTGGATTTATTCAGTCGCTATACGTGGTTTTTTCCATTAAAGTTTAAATCCCAAGTTTGTGATGTGTTTCGCCATTTTCGGCCGCTTGTTGAGAAGCAATTTAAGCATAGCATGGTTAATTGTGTTAGTGATAACGGGGGTGAGTTTCTTGCACTTAAAAATTATTTTCTTGAGGCGGGGATTTCGTGGCTCACTACTGCACCTCATACACCGCAGCAAAACGGGATTTCCAAGCGTCGTGATCGCTCAATCACTGAACTCGGTCGTGCCTTGCTTCATCAGTCCAATTTGCCGCCAACTTATTGGTCTTATGCCTTTCACACGGCTGTTTATTTGCTCAATCGTTTGCCATCGCCGGTTCTCGCCAATTCCTCTCCTTTCTCTAAGTTGTTTGGCTCGCCGCCCAATTATTCCAAGCTCCGTGTTTTTGGGTGCTTATGCTACCCTTGGCTTTGACCATATATTGCTGGAAAATTATCCTTTCCGTCGCAGCCTTGTTTATTTTTGGGCTACTCCACCTCTCAAAGTGCATACAAGTGCATGGACATCACGACTCATCGGGTCTTTATTTCTCGCCATGTTCGCTTTGTCGAAAACATTTTTCCTTCCGCTCGGATGACTCATTCGTCTACAACTTCGTCCTCTCCCGATTTGTTTGTTGTTCCAATTCTTCGGCTTGCTCTCCCGCCATCGCCAACTTCGACCTTTTCGCCACCATCTGTGGCGTCGCCACTACCGACTTTGCCTCCTTCCGACGTCTTGTCTCCTGCTTCGTCGCCACCAGCAAATTCCTCGGCACCTCTCAACATTCATCCCATGATTACTCGTGGGAGAAATGGTATCGCTGCCCGAAAGTTGTGCAAAATGCCACCAAACACCCTATTACCAATGTTCCCGAACATTCATGTGTTTCTCAAGCTCTTCAAAACCCTCACTGGCGTCGTGCTATGTTGGAGGAATTCAACGCTTTATTATCTCAAGGCACGTGGGACCTTGTTCCTTCTCATCACGCTTCGAATATCATCGGATGTAAATGGGTTTTTCGTGTGAAACGCAAACCCGACGGCTCGATCGACAAATTCAAAGCTCGCCTTGTCGCCAAAGGCTTCCATCAACGCCCGGGCGTTGACTATGTTGAGACGTTTAGCCCGGTTGTCAAACCGGTTACTATTCGTCTTATTTTATCTCTTGCCATCACTCATTCTTGGTCGCTCCGGCAATTGGATATTAGTAACGCCTTTCTCCATGGCGCCCTTACTGAAACGGTTTTAATGCATCAACCTCCTGGCTTTGTGGACTCCAACTTCCCCTCTCATGTTTGTCGTCTTCGCAAGTCTCTCTATGGCTTGAAGCAAGCCCCGCGTGAATGGTTTCACGCTCTTCGGTCGTCTCTCTTATCTCTCGGTTTTGTCCAATCTCAATTGGACTGGTCCCTCTTTTTTCTTTGCAACGGTGTCAAGCAGATTTTCGTCTTGGTTTATGTCGATGAAATTGTCATCACCGGCTACGACTCGTCATTCATCAACTCTGCCATTTCCAGCCTTGCCTCCTCGTTCGCGGTTAAGGATCTCGGTCCTTTGTCTTACTTTTTCGGAGTTGAGGTTGTCCCGTGTTCCGCTGGTTTGCTCCTCTCTCAGCAAAAATATATTCTAGATGTCCTTCGTTGTCATAAAATGGAGGGAGCAAAACTCGTCACAACTCCCATGGCCACCACTTTGTCTTCCTCTACTTCCGATAGCCTTTGCGACCCACGACTCTATCGCCAAGCCATTGGCAAACTTCAATATCTCTCTCTCACTCGCCCGGACATCGCGTTTGCTGTCAATAGGTTTGCCCAAGCTGTTTCTGCACCAACCGACACTCATTAGGCTGGTGTCAAACACATTTTTCGCTACCTTAAGGGGACCATTTCCCATGGTCTTCTCCTTCGTCGTGCTTCTTCTCATTCTCTTTGAGGTTTCTCCGATGCTGATTGGGCAGAGAATCCAAGTGATCGCTCCTCTACCACGGCCTTTATGGTCTTTCACGGTCCGAATCCGATATCCTGGAGTTCCCGCAAGCAACGTGTTGTCTCTAGGTCATTCACTGAAGCCGAATATCGGGCTCTTGCTACCGCTACCTCTGAGATTCGTTGGATTCAAAATCTTCTCACGGAAATTCATCTTCCGCTTCGTTCTCCTCCCACAATTTTCTGTGATAATGTTAGCGCAACTCATCTCTCGCTTCATCTGGTTCTCCACTCGCGCATGAAACATATCGCCATTGATATTCATTTCGTTCGTGACATTGTCTCCAAAGGCGTTGTCTCGGTCTCTCACATTATCATTGTTGATCAACTCGCCGATCATCTTACAAAGTCTCTTCCTCGTGCACGCATTCTTCTTCTTCGTTCCAAAATAGCCTTGGCCGATGGCACGGCTATTTTGCGGGGGCGTATTAGGGGATCCGCTATATCTTAGGAAGCGGATTTGTGTTTATTGTTTTTATGATTTTACTTACTTGTTTAAGGATGACTCTGTGTATATAAATACACTCTTTGTACTCTTTGTAAATTGAGGATTTTAATATATAGAAACTCTTTTCTCTACATAGATTTTGTTGTTATCCATAATGGTAGAGTAATGAGTTATTCTTGATATACATGTTAGTGGGTAATAACTACTTTTGATGCGCATCATACCCATAATGGTTTTCTTCTTTAAGAAAAAAAATATACATGTTTTATAGTCAAGTTCACTTCGTGAAATTACAAAAAAAGATTGTCGATCAATGATCAGCATGCCTTAAAATCAATGTTGATTTTTGTGATGATAATTATCATGATTAGTTGCTAAGAGATAACTTGTTGTTTAGTTTGTATTCGAGCATGTACTCTCCATATACACCGTCACACATTTATTGCACTTTGTCTATTGAGCACTATTGGAGAATGGTTATTTGGATAAGATCAACCTTACAAGATTCACTGAACTTAAAAAACTAATTGATCACTCCTCGAGGAGAAATTTTAATTTGAGTTTGATTAGATAAATGATTTAGGTCATGTTTCTTTGAATTGCGGTTGAGCCTTTCAAGCCCAAAACCTTTTACAAATAAAATAATCCCTAGTACCCCCGCTGAAGACTTTGTTGTTAGTTTAGCCTTTTATGCACGAGGCCATCTACCTACCCTTGTAGCCACAAATTAATATGTTCCCTACCCTTTTTAGAAGATTCATTTGTTTATAGATGAGACTTTCATGAAAAATGAGGATTCAATTGGTGGATGGAGTAGGAGAATGGTTGATTAAAAAAGATGAGAAAGAAAAAGGCGAAAAACAATTTATTAGAAAATCAAGTACACCAACCCATGAAATCAAAGAAAAAGAAATAAGTTTGGGGGTGTGAATAAAAAAAAAAGAAAAAGAAATGTTCTACCAAAAAAAAAAGTAGAGTTTATGAATAGAGGAATCTTCTATCTTCTGTGATTTCTTATCCTTCGAGTTCTTAAGCCCATACCCTAGCCTAAAAATTACAAGCTTAAAAAGTCCTATTGATCTCTAATAAATATCATCTACATTAGTGAGAGAGGTGAGAAATTTGTCAATTAAGTACGGTGATCAAATTTGAAAAAGCTCATTCTTATAAACTTATCCAAGAAGCTCATGTAAATTTGCATAGGAAGACTGTCCATACCAGTGATACCACTGTTCACAATGGAGACGTTCATGTGACAACTTTATTAAACTTCATGTTAGGACTAAGCACATGATTATTTTGATTCATTACTTTATCATAAGTTGACTGAGAGGCTCTGAGGTAAATCCACGATTGAATTAATGAAGTCTTGTGAACTTAATATTTGTGTTTATTCTAGTTTGTCTTTATGTTCTATATGTTTTGTTCCTTTTGCTCGAGGACGAGTAATTGAATAAGTTTGGGGGTGTGATGAGCGGGTAAAGTCACTCATAAATATCATAGTTTTTCTTATTTAATTATATATTCTTGATTGTTATGTGGTATTTTTAAATGTTTTCATGTTTTGTAGGTTAGAGGTGAACTTGGAAAGAAGGCGAAACTTTCAAAACTTACTGTCACTTGTGCAGAAAGAATTAAGAGGCATGCAATATAAAACTGGAAAGCCGAAGATGTCTAGTTTGCAACACAAAAAGCGGTTTGCAATTTTGACGTCTATAGAATGAGTTATGGCCAAAACGATAAAGCCGTGCAAAGCTAAAATTTTGCTGCAAAATACGCGCGACTTTCGACTGTTGGATCACCACAACAATCACATCCTAAGTCTTGATCAAAACAAAGCAAATCTGATGGTCAAAGTCTTCAAAAGATTAATTATTGGTCAAAGATTCTGATAAATGTGTTCAAGCACACGATGAAAGACTAGTTTATAGCCTTTAGATTAAAATTGAGATGGATGATCTAGATGCAATCTTGTAGTTTTTGTTCTCCTATAAATAGAGGCCGAAATTGCCTTATTTGAACACCCCTCTCTTCTCAGTAATCATCTCTTTAAGTAATTGCTTCTTTATAGTTATAATATTAAAATATAGTTTGTAATATTAGAAGAATAGTTTGAAGTTCTGCGGGAGAGTCACTTTGGAGTTCTAAAGGTGGCATCTAAGGCTGCCAAGGTTTTGGTCACCCCCTAGCATCTCAAGTAATTAGGCAAGGACATGATTCGAACCTGCAATCTTCAGGTCATGAGCCTGATGAGTTAACCGTTTCCTCTATCATGCTTCTTCCCCTTCTCCTTCTTTCACTATTCTCACCTAGGTTGCTGGTACTTGGAGGTTTATCGGAATCAAATCTGTAGCAATCTCTAAACTCTCTTAATTTTAGTAATGGCATGTTTATTTTATAATGTTATATTAATTGTTATTATGTTTCTAAAGAAACTTTGCTGGGAACATGACATATCCCAGTTATAATGATCTAACTTGAATCAAATATACTGTTATGATCTTGTAATTGTGGGAGTATTTATTTCTAAATGTAACGCTTCTGAAATACTAACCAAATTCTGGATGAACTAAGGATCAAAACGAAACAGAGAGGAGATCTTTGTGACAAAGCTTTGAAATACCATGAATTCTGAATAAAATATTTCTATTTGTTTTCATGTGGTTAAGAAGAAATTACCAACAAGTGTAAAATGCATACTTTTGCAATTGGACTCATTTTTTGAGTTATAAAAGTACAGAATTTATGTATAAATTGAGAAAGAGTGCGTAAAACAAGGGAGTAATTAACCCAACACAATTTCAAACATAAAAATCATGTCAATATGTTTAACTAAAGTTAGATCAGACTAACGACGGTGAAATCATCATTCTCAGCTCTCGTAATATCATGTGTTTAGTTATACTTTGTTTACCTATCATACTTATTTCACTTAGCCAGTAACATTGCTAATTTCTATTTTAACTCTCAGAATTATCTACATGTCATTCTACTTAGTTACATTGTCATCTTTTCACTTAAACCTAGTCAAGATTCGGATTTTCAAATAAAATTAGAGTTGATCAATTTTTTGTACTTAACTATTTACTTCTCGTGGGATCGACAACTTCATTTGTCACTTTATTACTTGTTACGATTTGTATACTTGCGAATTTTACCACAACACTAATCTAATAAATAGTCTTTTATAGATATGTCAGAAGCCAAACTTAAAGTAAAAGCTGTGCGAAAAAATGATAAAAAAAATTAGAACCCAAGTTAGATGAAGTAATATAAATATTTTCTAATAAAACTAGTAATACATAAGTTTTAATACAAAGACGTCAACCAAAAGACCAAAGTATATAATGGTGCAAATGTAAAATTAGCATTACGAAATAAATGTATGAATAATATTTCACTAAATTAACAATACAGGAGAAAAATCAGAGAAATAAGTTTATATAAATAAAACTTTATATTACACTATTGAGTACCTTTTTTATCTAAAAGAAAACTATTTGAAATCATTTTATCTTTAAGAGAGTTAGGTTGATAATTTTATCTAATTCTAGGGATTTTTTTGCCTGGTTTTATTAAATTTGAATTTGTTAATTATTAGGCTTCATTTTTACCAGTATTTGGTGTATACTAAATATACAGTGATAAACTTGGTATAGAAATCTTGCGGGGCTATAGCCCCCGAAGCCGATACATAAATACGCCTCCTGCCCGACCCTGCAACATTCATCTACCTAGAATACAACCAAACTTGTCATATCGTGTCTGAAATGCTATAGTTAAGACACACATCATGAGCCCGCATATGCACACGCCACGTGCATACATAAATAAGAATATGCCCCTCCCCCCTCTCCTCTCTCTATGCAGAAACCCTCAAAAGTCATACTCTTTCCCTCAAAAGTTCCACATACACGTTAAACAATTAATTGACTGGCACATGCAAATGCAAAAGAAAAATCCATGAAACGTATAAAAAAAAATTGTTTGCCGATACCATACTTTATTGACCAACTGCATTTTGGGAGGCTTGAAAGGTAACCATATTCAAAGAGAAAAAATTAGATTTTTTTTTTACTTTTTAGGGTAAACAATATATAACTTTTTCTCTACTGAGTTCACTATCAATAATGTTAAAAGAGATGCGGGGTGTAAGAGAGACGTTGTACATACTCAGTCGCGGGGGATGTAAAACCAAAGGTGTGAGGCGTAAGCTCCCACATCTTGACAATTTTGATACTTACTTATATATATATATATACATATATATATATATATATATGTATATATATATATATATGTATATATATATATATAACAATGATAATGACTAAACCAACAAAAAAATTATGTTTACAAATGACAAAAAAAGATATATTAAAAACAGCGATTAAGAAAAATTGTCACATACTTTAGTTTAAGATATATTAAGATTATACTTTAGTTTAAGATATATTAATATTATCTTTGGAACTCATAAATATTCACAGTTTTTGAACTATGAAAAAATAACAAAAAATATAAAGTATATATTATTCAAACAAATTAAGGAATATCCACTACAATGGGTAGTAGGATTCAACATATAATATTTGTTCATAAAAAGGAAAAACAAATTTCAAAAATAAATCTTATTTGAAAGTTCTAACAGGAATGTGTACCTGATTAGACATGTAAAGTACCTCATTGTACCAAAAGATTAATTTATAAGTTAGTTGTGGATTAAATATAATAAATAATTGAAAAATCAATTTTATCAAAATTCAAGAAACTGTGAGAATCTATTAAGAATAGGCTCACAAATTGAGATTTTTTTTATCCGTAACTGAATAAATTTATACGATGAGGCCCACCAGGCAAACTAAGGTCAATAAGGTGCCGCATACAGAGGGTGTAACAAGGGAACCATGGATTTTACCAAGGTCAATAAGTTAGTTTCGCTCTTAGGGATTACTTGAATTCTCAATGCACAAAATTCCTCCTTGCATTATTCTAGTTCTTTATGCTCTGGAGAGAAATTCACCAACGTGACTGTTTTAATTGGAAAACAAAATTATTAGATTATGCTATAAAGAGGTGTACTTTACTCTCCCTTTCCTCTTATTAGAAAAGAGAGAGCCGCAAATTTTATGTTTTGTTGTTCTTTGTTAAGGCGAATCGTTAATAACATTGAGTGGGCTCTAGCGGACTTAGGTGTCGACTATTTAAAACAAGACTTACTAGCTTTGGAATTATTCGAGAAATGGTGGTAGAGGATCCTAAATATTAAGCGTAAAAACTAGAGATAAGAACAGTAGCACCCCTTAAACTATAATATAATATCAAGAAAACTCTTTAAGTTTCCAATAATATAAGTGATACTCCCTCTAATTAGTTGAACCGTTAATAAAACCCTAAATTTACCCCAAAAAAAAAAAAACAAAATCAACTTTTGAGTTATTTTAGTTTATGGTATGTTGTTTAAATAAGTATTTATCAAAGTTTGGACTCATAGAATATTCTAAAAAGCAGCTTGACCAATATCTAGCAACTTATCTGATTTAAAATACTTAAAATTTTAATTTATTTTCGAAACCAAAATATCTAACAAACTACCATGTTAAGCTATTTGACAAAAAATTAAGAAATTAAAAACAAGTCTTGCTTCATTCACAATTATAAATTCAGTTGATGTAAAGGTCATTTTTATTTAATTTTTGAAGACTGTAATATTAGAACATATTATTAAGGCAATACAAATTTTGTTTGTTCCCATAATATTTTTGGTCAACTTTATTTCTAGAAATATATTTATAATTTATTTAAATGTATTGGAAAAAATATAAATTAATGAAAAAGAAATGTGATTTTTTTCTTCCAAAGTATTAGTTTCTATATCACACTTAATCAACAAAAATCTAGGTTCGTGTGTGTGTGTGTATATATATATATATATATGTGTGTGTGTGTGTCTTTCCCCGCATTAGGGTTTTGATTTCTTTCTCCATCTGCCGCTCCTACTTTGTCTAAATCTTTGTATCGCCATCAATTATCAACCAGTCAAAAATAATCTAGGAAATCTATTAAACCACTACCATTTGAGTCGGTTCTCAATGGCACCGCTTCCTCTGACACAATTGAAGGTATGATTTCTTTTATGATATTTTGATATAAAAGTTCCGACATCTCAGATATGAAATTTGCATACAAGTATCTCATATAAGATAGAAAAACTCTTAGATCTTTGATGTTTGCGTACACAAAATCTCAAATTTTATATATTTGAGGTAAAAAAAGAAAATCATTCTAATATCTAGAGAGAGAGATGTATTTATGTTGTTTTGATATAAAAGTTCCGACATCTCAGATATGAAACTTGCATACAAGTATCTCATATAAGATAGAAAAACTCTTAGATCTTTGATGTTTGCGTACACAAAATCTCAAATTTTATATATTTGAGGTAAAAAAAGAAAATCATTCTAATATCTAGAGAGAGAGATGTATTTATGTTTTTTTGATATAAAAGTTCCGACATCTCAGATATGAAACTTGCATACAAGTATCTCATATAAGATAGAAAAACTCTTAGATCTTTGATGTTTGCGTACACAAAATCTCAAATTTTATATATTTGAGGTAAAAAAAGAAAATCATTCTAATATCTAGAGAGAGAGAGAGAGAGAGAGATGTATTTTATGTTTTTTCTCTTCTTTTTTGTTTCTTGGAATCTTACCTTTGGTTTTTTTTTTTTTTTTTTAATTTGCCAATGAGAGACTCTAATATCTATATTTATTTTATTAGTTTTGTGAAAGGATAATAAGGTTGAAGCTTGCTGAAATGAAATGCTTTATTACACATAAATGAAGAGTTAGTTATGTTAAAATAGTAAAATACTATCAAATATCTGTAAGATTTTTCAATGTAGCAGTATCGCTGATGAATTTAGTTTTTTGTTTTCCTGAAATATGGTGATTCAAAATATAACTAGTATGCTTATGAAAATAGTATTTTTTATATGTTTTATGATTTAAAGATAATTTGCTTCTCATCAGCAAACACACCAGTCGTGGCATCAATATATATATATACACACACCCACGCACATGTACATATATATATGTAAGTATGTAACTTGCTCAACAATAGGTTTTTCACTTGTCTCTCTCCCCATCCGCCACTTCTAATCTCCTTTTATCTCTGAATCGGCAACCACTCAGACACCACCTATATGGAAATTCATTGAATAACTACCATTCTGTTCACTTCTCAGGGGCATTGCTTCCTCTAGCACACTTTAAGGTAAGAATCTTTTTATGATGTTCCAATGCAAAGCTCCAAACAATTGAGATTTGAAATTTGAAAACAAGTATCTCATTTCAGAGAGAACAAATTTTGGATCAAATTATTAGCGGGATCCAATAAGAAATCATAGTTATCGAAATGAGTCTTCTTATATCTAGATGTTTGAGTACATAAATCTCAGGTTTTATATTTTGTAGGTTCATTTAATATGGTTGGTACCCAAAATTGTAGGGCAAAAACAAAGTAAATGAAAATTCAATTTCGAGTTCATTTTTAGTATCGGGTGCATAACTAATTCTGAATTTTCTCTATGTATTTGTGACTAGATTTAGAAGCTCAACGATTTACATGGCTTAGAGAGGGCGGTTTCCTAAATTTTAGCCAAATATTTATGTCTAGATAGCCCAATAGATTTCATATTAAGTTTTGCATGGCATTTGTCCCTGATGTCCAAAAGTTGGGAAGTTTAAGTTTAAGCTAGGCTCCTCCCAGCATTTCTATCTATAAAGTCTCGGTCTTCACCTCTCCAACAAGAATTATTGAGATCCAACCACAAATTTATTTTACTTCTTTATCTTTGATTTTGTTGTCGTTCTGACTGGGCTGGACAATTTGCTTTCCAAACATTTCCTTGTTGGCTCTCATATTTTAGTCAAACAACATGTTAGACTGTAATCATCTAGTTGTTCGAAATGAAGCAAAGCGCTTGAACTTATATTTCTAATGCACGTACAACTGAACTTTAGTCTATAAACTGATTGATATCTCCAGGATAAGATCTAATATAAAATCATCTTGCCTTAAATTAGTTGACATCATGTGAGAAAAATAGAACCCTATTATAGTTTCCAAAAGAAATGGATTGTCTCTTTACTTTAGTTAGGTCTAATAACTAGATACTGTTGTTTTACAAGTTCTCACACTGCCTCCTATGAATGGAGTGGCACTCAAGGCCTTTTGCTTTGTGACGAAGAATAAGAACATGGGACTGTTGAATTATACTCTCTGTGTGTTATTGGTTTGTCCCAACAAAGGTGGCGTTGAGTTGTGGAACTTACCAAAACATGGTGGATATATAAAAAATGGGAGGACGATTTTCGTGATTGAAATTACTACTGCAACTCGTATGGAACATGGTGTCTGTTATTGACAAGAAGCCAGTAGAAACCAGTAAAGTACTTGAACTTCATTGACAAGATACATTCTTCATATATGATTGAATTTCCAAGAGGGAGACCCTTTTTTGTACTTTGGAGCATTGTTATCTCAAGAAACTCTGCACTGGTCTGAATTTGCAAGTAGTTCTCATGTGCCAAGCCTAATTTTATTAGAGAACGCCTTGAAAATTGAAGATAAAAAGTGTGACTGTCTTGGTAGAGATTCTTTTTGTGAAACACAATCAATAGATTTCTCATAGTTAGTTAACATTTTCAAAGAAGTCGATAGCCACGGGTATATGATAAGAAAGTAGATAAGTATTTACCTTGTATAGTCCTTTAGCACAGCCACACTTTTATCTTCAATGTTCAAGGCATTCTTTAATAAAACTAGGTTTGGTACATGAGAACTACTTGCAAATTCAAACCAGTGCTGAGTTTCTTGAGATAAGATTGCTCTAAAATACGAAAAAGGACCTCTTTTTTGGAAATTGGATCATATATGAAGAATGTATCTTGACAATCATGAAGTCAAAACGTTTTGCAGTTCAAGTGCTTGATTGGTTTCTACACCTGGCTTGTTGTCAATAACAGACCACGATGTTCCATACGAGTTGCTGTAGTAGTTTCAATTGCGAAAATCTTCCTCCAATTTTCTATACATCCACAATGTCTTGGCAGGTTCCACAACTCAACGCGGCCATTGTTGAGACAAACCAATGACACAGAGAGTATCATTCAAAACTCCCGTGTTCTTGTTCTTCGAGACAAAGCTAAAGGCCTCGAGTGCCACTCCATTCATATGAGGCAGTGCGACAACTTGTAAAACTACAGTATCTAGTTAATAGACCTAAGTAAAGTAAAGAGATGTACTACATTTGGAAACTGTAAGAGGGTATTGCTATTTTTCTCACATGATGATAATTTGTCCAATTGATGGAAGGCAAGGTGATTTGTTATTAGATCTTAAACTGGAGATATCATTCAGTTTTATAGAATAAAGTTCAATTGTGCATGGGAAATATATGTTGAAGCACTTTGCTTCATTTTGAACAACTCAATGGTCTTATAAATTAGCTATTACATATTATTGTCATGCTAAATTTAGCAATAACTCATAGACATAACGGAACACCCTGTTAGAATAAACGGCATATGTCATCTTAGAACTCGAAAAGATGAAATCTCATGAACAAAGGACTCCCAAAGCTACATAAACTGAAGGAAGGCTAGATAAATTCAGGCCACTTAGATTTTCGGAGATTTGTTGCTGCAAAAATAGTGCATGTAAAGTGCACAAAAATGACATTCTAAGTTAATCTCGTAAATACGGGAAGGTGATTAAAGAGTCAGTCAGGCCATAGCAGAAATGTTCAAATGGAAGAGGAAAAAAGTTGGAACATAGATGCCATTGACACATATGGGAGGAAATCAATGTAAGCAAACTGCAAAGGGGAGGTACAGGAAGTTGAAACTGAAGCACACTGTACCGATTTGACAATGAGCCACTTTCAAAGTAGATTGAAGGGAGGCACCCTCCATCTTTAGTTGATGGCTCTAAAACTTCATCTCTGAATAACATAGAAGTATGCACAGAAAACAACCAGAGACATGAAAAAGGTTTGCATGTGTTGGGAAATGGAAATGAGAAGTTTCCAGAAACTGAAAGAGAAACTTATGGTCCGGTAAATATAGTATTTGTAGTGAGTGTATTATTTTGGTCTCGTGAGGTGTCCGATGAATAAACACTCCATATTAGGTCGAATCTGGTACTTAGGTCCAGTGATCAAAGTTAACTAGCTTAGCTCAAATAAATATTGTGCACGTACCTAAAAGTGATGAAGTGATAATGTATTCATAGATAAGTGTGCCCATTAGGGCCTAATGGGCCTTGATTTGGTGGGATGCAATTCACATAAAATGTCTTGGGTTGAATATTCAATCTACTTGGGTTAAATATCGGATCCAATCTTTTATTTTTGCATTAAGGACGCGGTGGGTCGGGTCGAAGCCAGTTGGGTTGGATATTAATCCCATTTAGGTCGAATATCAAATTCTTCACGGCTTATAGATCATTGGGTCGTATTTTGACCCATTTAGGTTGAATATTCGACCCTTCTTGGCTTGTATATAATTGGTTCAGATTTTGACCCATTCAGGTCGAATACCCGACCAATCGAGCCAATATGCAATCTATGTAAATAATTCCAGCAACACCAAAACTCCACTGGATTTTCATCTTTTGTCATAATTCTTGGGTGTGGGAGCTGTAAATATCGGTTGTAGTTGTGGTCAGGTGTTTGATGTTTGTATATGTTAAGCAATAATGCTCTGATATACCCCGCTGGTGTTCTCTTTTGGGTCATATTTAGAATCATTTGGCCATATGACCGACTTGGCTGATGCCATGTAATGTTCTTGAATTTGATAATGACTATTGACTAGTTAGTTTGTTCTCAAACTCATGGAACTGACTTTAATATTCTTGCATTGCAGGCAAATGTTGTAGCTGAAAGATTTTGTTTAACAAACTATGAATCTATTCTGGGGATTCGGTCTTGTGATTTAATTAGGAAGTTTTCTCTTAAAATTTATATCAGGTACATGTCCACTAGTCAATTACTATATACTCCAGTCTCCAGCCTTCATTGTTCAAAGAAAACAATTGGAGCTGGATGATAGATGCATGAATGTTATGAAAGATTTGCACTCTACTCAGATTGTAATAGGTAGCAACAATTTAATTCTGCTTGAAAGATATGTGCACCATTGCTACATGGAATCAAAGAGGAATCTGCAACAAGCAGTTTATCAATTTCTCGGTTGCAAGAGAGTAGAGTCGTTGCACTTCATTGTCTGCAAAAAATTTAAAAGTGAATTTTACTTTATCGAAATCTCCGGCAAATCCACCAGAAGAACGTTGTTTTACAATAATTTCCAGTCCTCTGGTAGCCAATGTAGCCTCCTCTACCGCTTGGCAGTGAAAGACACGGACCCTTGCGCATGTTTTGGCGTGGTTTCCTCCGTCAAATCAATGTCCAAATGAGAATTTGGTTCTGATTCGGTGCAGCGATTTGCTGGTCGATAACAGGAAAAATAATTTCTTCTTCCCAATCACATTCAAGTCTAAACCAAGGTTCGACATGGGTATGGAAAGAGGCAGAACATGAATGAAGATTTTGTAGGAGAGAAAAGGAAAAGAGTAACTAATATAGGAGAAATTTATTGTGGCAATCCAGAGAAAGCTAATGCTGAGACATTTGCCTCTGTTTGAAATTTTTGGTACTTAAGTTTTAGGCAAAAATGTCTATGGAATCTGAGTATCCAATTGTTCATTTTTCTTTGCTTTAACTTGTTTGAAAATAGAGCATTCAATGACGAAGGAACTGAAATATAGTAATGTAGTAAATTAAGGGGTAATTTTTTATGAAAAATAACAAAATTAAGGTAAATTGATATACAGTTATATATGACAACTAATATTTTTGAAAAGCGCATCCTCTAATCTAGTGCAAACTCTGTGCAACTTGAATGAACAACCAAAACGACCGACCATAGCGACCTACCGTTGGATCCATTTGGCTTGGGTTAGCACGGGGTACCGCTGGATAGCTGCCAATTGGGCTTCGTGGTCCCCTTGCCCATCTTCCTTAGACACTACAGGAGTTTCGTTGAGGTCTATGTGGGGTCACCGACGTATGTACCACGGCATGCTTATCGATTGCAGTGTAGCTCCTTGCACGAGGAGATAAGGGGTACCGTGAAGGAGTGATAAGGTTGACTGGCATCAATAGTTTAAAATAGTGAAAATTGAACAGTATCACTTGCATACCTCAATAACTGTTAATTTGTACACCATGTGCTTGAATTAGGTCCATTATTATTTGGTAACAACATGGTTTTATTTTAATTACAAATCTTGTCTTGTTCTGTTTCGTTACTACGAGTTTGTAAATGATTCATTTGTACTTAATAATGTTCTTAATTTACTGCATGTATAATCTAGCATGCTTTTAAAAGAAAATATTCATGGTCACTTGCACACACTCCGAGCGCTCGCTGGGATTTTATCTCATAAAACAATTTCTCTTTTTTCTTTCTTACATAGTTAGGCATAAACGTGGACAAATCTTTGGGGGCACTGTGGTGAGAGAACTGATGGAATTGGGCTATGTAAAGAATTAGTTGTTTGTTCTGAGTTGGAATTAGCATTTATACCTTGAGATAGTAGTTTGGTTTTGTAGTGATTGTTGTATTGGATAACTTTTAAGTTGTTTTAAGGAAAACCTTGTTTCTGGTGTCTCAATAAGTTTGTATATTTAAGTTTTAGTTTCGTGCTCTAGAGTCGCTCTATTTGTTTGGGTTATTACAGTTTCCTCCGCGGAAGCAATGTCCAAATGAGGAATGGTTTTGACTTAGTGCAACGATCTGCTGGTCGAGTTTGGGAAAAATAATTTCTTCTTCTGGAATCACATTCCAGTCTAAACCAAGTTTGACATGGATATGAAAATAAGAACGTGAATGGAGGTTTGTAGGAGAGAAAAAGAAAAGAGTAACTAATATATGTCATAATCCTTGGAAATGGAAGCTTCACTTGTCATTTCTAGTTGTGATCAGATGTTTTATGTTTGTATATTGAGCAAGAATGTTTTGACATGCCATGTGGGTGCTGTATTTTGGGTCATATTTGGAATCTTTAGGCCGTATGACCAACTTGGCTGATGCCATGTATTGTCTTGGATTTGATACAGACTAGTTAGCTTTATCTCAAACCCTTATTGCTGACTTTAATATGCTTGCATTGTAGGTATATGTTGTAGCTGAAAGATATGTTTAACAAATCAATTAGGGGGAGTCACTTTAGTTATTTAATTAGGATGTTTTGTCTTTGGATCAATATCAGGTATATGTCCACTAGTCCATTACTATATATTCCAACCATTTTTGTTCAATAAATAAAACTAAGGGAGTTGAATGAAGAATGCACGAATCTTTTGGCAGATTTGCGCTCGGCTCAAATTGTATTAGCAACAACTATTTAATTCTACTTGAAAGACATGTGCACCATTGCCACTGTTGTTAAAAACGCGCCTCGAGGCACGCCTAAGGCGCGTCCTGGGCGAAATCGGCTTCAAAACGCCCCATAGCATTGCTTTGAGGCGTAACATTAGTGGTGCGTACGCCCCAAGCAGTGAAGCGTAGCCCCTGGCGTGAAAAAAGCGTCTAATGCGCCCATAAATGTTGAAATGTTATCTTTATGGGGCTTACACCCCACGCCCCGGGATTTACGTCTCGCCTCTAAGTATGTATAATGCCTCGCCTACGCCCGACGCCTTTGACAACATTGACCATTGCTATCGAAATCAAAGAGGAATCTACAACAAGAAGCTTATCAACTTTCTCGATTGCAAGAGAGTACAGTCATTGTACTTCACTAGCTGTAAAAAGTTTAAACTAGAGTTATTTTATCAAAATTACCAGCAGATCCACCAGAATAACATTATTTTACACTAATTTCCTATCCTCTGGTGGCCAATGTCCTATACCGCTTGGCAGGAAAATTGCAATTTTGATACCTTAATTTAGCATCATTTCTTTTTTCACACCTTAACTCTGTAATTCACGATTTTGGTAGTCCAATTAGGTAATTTTCTCAATTTTGGTACTCCAGTAGCGGCAATTTCAAAACCTCGCCAGAATTTTCCACGTGGCATAAAATTTGGTTATTATGACCCCAGTCAAACTGACAACTCAACAAATCACCACGTTGGATTCCACGTGGAAAAAAATAAATAAATAAACACAATATAATTCTTAAAATAAAATACGAAAGAAAAAAAATATCAGTAAATTACAAAAAAAAATATTACAAAAGGAAAATTAAAAATATTTCTCATTTTAGATTATAGTAAACTAAATTATAATTTTAATATTCACTGGTGATGTACCATATTTTTCTACCGCCACATCATAATATCCGATACAGTACCACGAGCATATTTCGGGATATATTATGCTATGTCAGCACAATTATTTTTTTATGCAAAATTACAATTTCTGGCAAAACTCAAAATCAGGCCCATGCAGACCCATTCCAGGCCCATGCAGGCCCATTTTGAGTTATTCCAGGCCCATTTCAAGTTGTTTGAGGACCATTTCGAGCTATTTGAGGCCCATTTCAACTTATTTGGGCATCTATTTCGAGCTATTCTAAAATAACTCTATTTTGAGTTATTTTGAAGCATAATTCTACTTAGAGTGGACTTCTAGCCGAAGAAGGACTCTTAATAGTACATAAGGGGGCCCCATACCTCATTTTCAGGTACGTTTTTCATATTTCAAGCATTTATTTCGAGCAATATAAGTCGAATTTGAGTTGTTTTGCCTTCATCTCGAGTTGTCTGGAATAGCTCTTCTTCGAGTTATATTGAGAGCATTTCGAGTTATTTTGAAGTCTTCATTTTGATCTATTGAAGACTCTCATTTTGACTTGTTTTGCTCTATTTTGACTTGTTTACTTCGACCTGTTTGATACATTTCGACCTATATTTTTGACTTGTTGCCTCTCACAACAAGATCTCATATTTCGACCCATCTGACTTGAGCGTCGGAGTGCCTTCACCGGGAAGGCACCGGCTTAGTTTACGTGTAGTGTTGAGTGTAGGTTCCGAACTCAAAAGCTGCTTAAGGATCCAACAGGGACTGAACCAGTCTGACATAGAGTGTTATCAAGTGGACACGTATCCAGACAAAAATACCCCACATCAGTGGCGCCGTTTGTGGGAACCACTAAACGCACTTAGGAAGAAACACTATCACTGATTTAATGGCTCAACGAAGAGTCACAAAGAAGAACGGTGTAGCCACCAGGGCTAGGTCGCAAAGGGAGGAGGATAACAGAGTTACTGATGCTTCTGAACACACATTGGTGGCCCCACCCAATACCCCTTTGGACCAACCACGTGTTGCAGTAGAACAACCTGCAATGCTTCCCTCGGAACAACAACTGTTGAATCTTGCTCAGCTGAACCAAATCATGACAGTCTTTCAACAGACCATGGTTCCGATGATTGTGCAACAATTGGCAAACACTGCACTGCAGCAGAACGTCCCAGCACCAACTGCACAACAAACATCGGCACGGCAAACAAGGTCTTATCAGACGCAACGTCGTGCTGATTTGAGACAACACTGTCATTCAAGGATGACTAGACCCACTCGGAGGGAACCCTCGCCATCCCCTGAGCACAGGAATCCTCGTCCGGTAAGGACTACAAGAAACCGAGCCCCGAGTTGGGCGAAAATCAGAGATGGAGAAGTTAACTCAAGGTAGAGGGGTCCTGAGCTTCAACAAGCCGCAAGTCATACAGCGGGAAGGAACAGGGATCTGCTAGAACGAGTTGTACCAAGGCCAGAACCGATCATTGTTGAACATATTCTGCCAGTGGAGAAGCCAACTCCATTCTGCAATGCGATCAGCAGATTCGCACTGAAGGAAGGAACTATTCTTCCCGAGATGAAGAAGTATGATGGAACAAGTGATGCTAGAACGCATTTTGATGACTTGGATGCGATATTGCAAATTCTGGGATACTGCAAGGATCTAAGGGCAAAACGGATTTTACTCAGCTTAACGGGAACAACCAAAGAATGGTTCAAGAACGTGCTGCCACGCACTATTGAATCATTTGAACAATTCAGAGAGATGTTTGTCAGCAAGTTTGCAACTTATCGCATGAAGAAGACATCTCCAAGCTGTTTATTCAATATTCATAGAAACCTGATGAATGTTTGGGGAAATACATAGAGCGACTAAATGTGGAGATTGGTCGAGTGCAGTCTCCAACTGTAGATTTGCTTATCTCTGTACTGCAAAATCGAAGCAAGAGCAAAAAGTTGGTTGAAGTAATAACATTAGAGGCGCTAACTACTATTGAGCAAATCATGGATCTTGCTCGGAGAGTTATTGACATAGAAGAGGCCACTTTGAACCAGGGCCTAATGGATTTTCCAGAATCCTACAAAGGGAAAGAGAACAGAAACTGGAGGAAGGATGACCGAGGCAAAGATCGCGATCGATGTCGGTCACCTTTTAAGAGGTTCGACAACTATACTCCTTTGAGAAAGAACATAGTTGAGATCTTCGCACTCACAAAGGATCGTGGGGTATTCAAAACGTCCAGACCTTTCAAAGAAATAGATGAGGTAAATGAGACAAGGAAATATTGCAAATACCACAAGCAACATGGTCATTACACTAATGAATGCAAAGCCTTGAGGAACGAAATTGAACGACTCATTGAAGATGGGAAACTCATTGAGTATGTCCTTGAGAATCAAGAACCACGTGACGACAAATCCTCAGAAGGTAGAAAGTGGAGTCTTTCTCCCCATGAGAAGAAGGACGAACCTAGGCAAAAAAAAGGGGAACCCCAATGACGAGGACGAAAACGAGATCAATGTGATTGCAGGAGGACCGATTGGTGTTGATTCAGCCAAAAGCAGAAAGCGAGTTTCTCGCGACATATACAATGAACGTCTGAAATGGCCAAAGACCGATCTTGTCTTTGCTGTTGACAAGTTAGACATGAGGATCACATTCGCCGACGATGACTATGAGAATCTATCCTCACAAGCTAGGGAAGCTCAATACTTGAACTGCCCTATGGTAGTTTTGGCAGTAATTGCAAATCATCCTGTCAAGAGAATCATAATAGACATAGCTGCTCAGTCAACATCATATTTATGGATGCATTGCAACAGATGAAGTTAGGAAGGTATGAGATCACAGAAGTAAATTCTCTTGTGCTGGGGTTTGGTGGAGGAGAAGTGAGACCTATTGGCAAGGTCTTGTTGCAGACTTCTTTTGGTGAAAATCCACGAAGAAGGACTTTGAATGTAGAGTATATCATTGTTGACATACCTTTTGCGTATAACGTATTGGTTGGGAGGCCCGGAATTGCTGCATTCACTATGATCATATCAACATCACATCAAAAGATCAAATTTCCCACTCTTGGGGGAATAGCCGTACTACCACGAACTATCGTGACTCTTGGAGTTGTTATGCCACGTCGACGAAACCAATCAAGGCAAAGGCAGATCCTAACGTCGCAATGATTGGGATTCATGTCTCTGAAACGCCTAAACTGGTTGAACTTATGGATACGGAGATGGTGCTCGTCACGCAGGAGGATCAACAACGAAGCCAGACACCCCTGAGCTGACTGACGAGAAGCTCGCGATGGAGAAACCAAAGGATGACAAGACTACCTTGCGTTATAAGAAAACGATGGAGGTTGGATGCATGAAACTATCTGGTGAATTCAAGGAGGTGATTCTGGTGAACAATGAACCCGACAAGGTCATTAAGATCGGTAGCGAGTTACCATCTAAGATTGAGAAAGCATTATTGGAATGCTTACGAAGGAACTTTGATGTGTTTGCATGGACGGACTCGAACTTGAAGGGAATCGACCCTCGAGTTGCGGTACATCACTTGAATGGAAATCCAAACTCAAAGCATGTTTGACAGAAGAAGAGACATTTCAGTGACGAAAAGAACAAGGCTGCAGAATTGGAGGTACAAACAAAGTTAGCTGCTGATTACATATTTGAAGTACGTTATTTTGAATGGCTTAACAACGTTGTACCTGTACCAAAGAAGCCGACAGTATGGCGAATGTGTGTGGATTACACTGATCTGAACAAACATTGTCCACGAGATCCTTTTCCGTTGCCCGGGATCGATCTCGTGGTTGACTCTACTACTGGATGCGCATTAATAAGTCTCTGCGATGCACATAGCGGATTTCATCAAATACTAATGGCAGTAAAGGACCAACATAAAATGGCCTTTATTATTAACAGAGGCATATTCTACTATATAGTAATGACGTTTGGTTTGAAGAATGCAGTAGCTACATTTCAGAGACCAGTAGCCAAGATGTTCTATCATCAAATCGGCAAAACTATGGAAGTCTATATTGACGACATGCTTATCAAAAGTCTACAAGCAGAGGATCATGTTAAACATCTTGACGAGGCTTTTGGTATCATGAAATAGTACGGGATGAAGTTGAATCCGAAGAAGTGTACATTCAGAGTTAAAGCAGGAAAATTTCTGGGTTTTATGGTGAACGAGCGAGGTATCAAAGCTAACCCAGATAAGATCAAGGCTATAATGGATCTTCCTTCCCTAAGTCCGTTCGTGAGGTGCAACGCTTGGTGGGGAGAATCACGGCACTAAGCCGCTTTATTTCACACTCTGCGGAGAAGAGCTTACCTTTCTTTAAGAAGCTAAGAAAGAAACCTAAGTTTGTGTGGACAGAAGATTGTGAAAAAGCCTTTCGCCAGCTAAAAGTCTATCTCACAACACCACCATTACTATCTAAGCCCAAGAACAACAAGATGCTATATCTCTACTTGGCCGTAACAAAGAATTCACTGAGTACAATACTTGTACGCGAAGAAGATAGGAAGCATCTGCCAATCTACACGAAAATTAAGGCCATTTTTTCAATCATATCCAGTCACTATTTTAACTAATCAACCATTGAAGCAAGTTATGGCAAAACCAGAAACATCAGGCAGACTCGTGAAGTGGGCAATCGACCTAAGACTGCTATTAAGGCGCAAAGGTTAGCAAATTTTGTGGCAGAAACTATCTCGGAAGCAGAACAGTCACCGGATGTTGCTATGGTGACGAACGAAGTTAAGGGAGATACGCCCGGAATAGCAAAAGAGACATGGACCTTGCACGTAGACGGATCATCCACAGTTGATGATGGCGGGGCTGGAGTCTACTTAAGTTCGGCAGATGGGAGAGAATTTGACTATGCCATACGTTTGAATTTCCAAGTCACAAACAATCAAGTAGAATATGAGGCTATGCTAGCTGGGATTCAAATGTCAAAATCATTGAGGATAACCAAACTCGTGGCATTCACAGACTCACAACTAATCGCAAATCAGTTTGAAGGGAGATATGAAGCTAAGGAAGCTGCAATAGTCAAGTATCTTGATAAGCTCAAAGAAGTCACTTCGAATTTTGAGACAAATACCCAGAGCAGAGAATAAGCGTGCCGACTCTTTATCTTGATTCGCAAGTAATGTTGAAGTCTTTGTCGAAAGACGAGTAACTTGATTGGCTACTGATCAACCCTCGATTGGCAAAGGGGGTGAAGCAAGTCCAACACAAGCACTAGAGTTTGCTCTGCCAGTGGAGGCTGAGGAATGTTGGAAGGACGAAATCATCGATTACTTACAGAACAGAACTCTGCTGACTGATCACAAGCGGTCAGAAGATTGAAATACAAATCGGCAAGATTCACTATGTTTAATGGAGAACTTTACAAAAGGTCGTTCAAAGGACCACTCTTAAGATGTCTGTCACCAGCACATGCTAAGCATGTCTTAAGAGAGATATATGAAGGAAGTTGCGGAAACATTCAGGAGGACGATCCTAAGCACAGAAAATACTTCGTGAAGGATATTTCTGGCCAACCATTATGAAAGACTCGATGGATTATACAAGGTAGTGCAGAAGTTGTCAATTACATTCGAAGATCATTCATACGCCTGTACAACCTATGACAACTATGTGCCATGGATGTCCTTTCGATCAATGGGGCATATATATCGTTGGACCCATGCCAGTAGCGTTCGGGGGCAGAAAGTGGCTATTGGTAGCGGTGGAATATTACACCAAGTGGGTAGAGGCCGAAGCACTTGTGTAATTAACAGAGGCTAATGTGAAGTAATTCTTATGGAAGAATATCGTATGTCGATTCGGGATTCCAAGGGTCTTAATTTTACAACGGAAGGCAGTTTCAAGGATTTAAGATTCAAGTGGTGCAAGGACATGAAAATTGAGCAACTCTTCACATCTGTCACGCACCCTGAAGCAAATGGAGAAGTTGAGGCTACAAATAATACGCTGGAGAAGAGCCTGGAGAAAAGGTTCGAAGGAGAAGGACGTAACTGGGCAGAAGAATTGCCAAGTATACTATGAGCTTATCGCACTACGCCTCGAACTTCTACTGGAGATACTCTATATTTGCTAACATATGGTTCTGAAGCAGTGATACCTGCTGAAATTGGGATTCCAACTTACCGCATTGTCACGTACGATGAAGATCAAGCTTTAAGGGCAAGACAAATGGACCTCAAATTGATAGGGGCCACGAGGGAAGAAGCCTATCAACGTACTAAAGCGTGCAAATCTATGATGTCTAAGGCATACGACAATAAGGTTCGGTTTCAGAACTTCCAAGTGGGGGACTTGGTCCTGAGGAAATTTGAAGCTACTAAGCACGTTGGGAAGTTGAAGCCAAATTGGGAAGGACCTTACAGAGTTGAGAAAGCGAGCGCCAAAGGATACTATTATCTGCAAGAGTTGGGTGGAAGGATTCTATCACGCCCCTGGAATGTCAAGAACTTGAGAAGGTTTTATAGTTAGGCCACTAGCATTCTAACAGGCCTTATGGCACAGTAGGACCGTAGTTTCGATGTTATTATTACTTATTATTTCACGAATTATGAGTCTCCACATATCGACCTCAATTGTAATACTTAGCATTGAACTACGGGGACTTGATTCCTGACCACCTATATACGGCAGGATACATAGGAAACTCGGAAGTTACTCGAGCCCAGTCCCAAAACTTATAAAATTTCTTATTTTATTCAAGTTTGCTTCTTTGCCTACATCTTGCATATAAATCATCGAGCACGAGCACTCGTGAATTGAGCACAAGAACTCAAACATGCAAGTACAAACACTTATATATTAAGCACAAGCACTTAAGCATTGAGCACGAGCACTCCAACTACGAGCACAAGTACTCGAACAATATCTAAAAAGTACAGACCTACAAGAGACAAACTCATATCGTAAACAAGCAAAGCAACATAACAAGCATTAATCAAAATGCACAACACGAGAATACTCGGGCAATATCGAAAGTTTCTATGTACTAAGATAAGAGATAAGCGCAACTAAGGCGCAAAGTTAACAAAAATATACTAAGCAGAGTACAATGAATGAAATGTACTAAATTGTTCAAAGACATAAAGGCATAAACGCAAGAAAAACATGACGGCACGCAGGCCGGAGATAAGGAATATCACAGGCGGAGATTCAACCCGAGAGACTTAATCGCACCCTGGCTCTGCTTTTGAACATCTGCAAAAGACTCGTTCAGTGGACCAATGTCGTCAAGGGAGATCCGCTGCGGCACATCAGCTGTAGCAGGGGCATCAGACATAGTGACATCTGCCTCCAGAAGAGTGTCCAACACCTGAGGATCAAAGGGCTCGGGAGGGGGGAGGATAAACCTTTCTCCCCTCCCTCTTTAGTCCCCACCGGCCTCCTCTATCTTTTTATAGCTAAATCGACTTTCGAGTATTTCTGTAAGTGATAGTCGAAATCACCTTAGCTCGAACTCTAGGAAAGGCTTGATTAGAAAAGGTAGTTCAAGGAAGAACTATCAGGTTGTATGCGAGAATCAATGCTGATGTTAGAGTTCCATGTCTCTTTAATGGGAAGCTAAGGCTACGAGACGTTTTTTTTCGGTCATAGGTTGGTCCAAAGAATATCTCCTTCCTCGAGATCTGGGGCAGGCGGAGCAACGGTGGAAGTGCTGGGCTGGTTGACCAGATGGTCTGTTAGCCACACCTACTGCAGTGAAAGGCAGGAAGCGAAAGGATCATGCTTCGGTGGGCCACTATCCTCAGCAGGTGCCTCGTCAACAGCGGCAGCAGGAACGTCCGACTTTCTGCCATCTCCATCCTCATCCTCCTTCAGGCGAACGTAGATGTTTAAGTCCTCTTTCTTGAAACCTGCTACCAAGCACCCTTCTTCTCAACATCCTCTAAGGCCATGTTGTAGCCCTTAGCCATGTCGTAGCCTCCCCTGATGGTCGCGATCTCCTCCCAAGTCTCCGAGGGGAAGAACTCCACGGCCACCACCACTTTGTCGTCATCAGGAAGCTCCTACAAAAAGATACAATCACAAGTCAAATCACCACAAGTTAAGTGAAACACAAAAATAAATAACAACAAAAGATCAATCTTACCTCGCTCAGGGCTCGATCATAGCCAGCCTGCTCAGCAGTAACAAGCGCGGCCTTCACAGCGGCAAGCTCGGCCTCCAGCTTCACATGCTCCTCCTCCGCAGCAGAGGCACTGTTCATGTAACTTAGGATAGTTGCATTGCGATCATCGACCTCCTTGTTCGCATGCACCAAATCTTGAGTCAACTGCACAGCATGCACCTTGTACTCCTCAGCCTTGCGCCTGGCCTCAGCAGTCGCCGTGTTGGTCACCTCCAAATCAGCAGTAGCCTTCTACAACTCCCCAACCACAAGCTGCAGGTTCTTATCTGTCTCAGCATCCGCATCCTTGGACCGCTTCTCGAGAACCTGCGCCTGAACTGCAGTAGTGTGATGCCTCTCCAGAGTTGCAGCATACTGCCCCTAAGCGTCCATCACTATGTCAAAGTTCTCCGTCATGGTTTGCGCGTTGACAAAGAACTGCATAAAAGAAAGGCAAAGTTAGAACGATAAATGATACAAATTACAAGTACAAGATAGGTAAAGGCGCACTCACCTTACACATAGACAGAGCCATCCGGCTAATGAGCTTCTCGTGACACAACTCCTGGAAATATTTCTTCCGGTCGAAACCGGGCATAAAACCCATCAGGTAGAGGGCAGAGGTATCGATCATCTTGAACTGACCAGCATCAACTGAAGCCCGGACTATCTCCTCCACGTCGATGTCCAAGTTGTCAGGCTCATACGTGTTCGATGTGTCGTGAGCAGGTCGCTTGTCGCGACGACGGTCCTTTGAAGTGGAAGGCCTCTTCCGCGCATTGGGATCGGGACCCATCTCGTTCCCCCTCGCACAGCATCAACAACGAGGCAATCCGTTCACGCCCAGAAACAAAAGCAGGAGAGGAGTCAGGTCCGGCAAGGAGGGCTTAACATGCGCCGGAGGAGAAGAGGGAGCAGTAGTCGAAGCCGAAGGCGTAGGAGCGGCTGAAGTAGCAGTCGAAGCACCCCTACTGCGGCTCGATCCCCTAGTCAAGCCAGTGGCGACAGTAGGAGGAGTAGGGGCATCTAGAGCCTTGGAACTCGTGCCGGTGCACGACGCCTTAGCACCTTGGCGACTCATCTTGTCGGGAACCACCGCTTCAGTGGGAGGTGCATTTGCGCTCCTCTTGGCAGCAGCCAATCTCTTCTTCGTCTAGTCCATCACTATCTTTTCTGCAAAACAAACATATTGAGAGGTTAAAAGATTGTACGAAGAACAAGGAAGCACAAAATAATACACACAATAACAAACATGCACGACAGTATACCATAAAGTGCGAACTCGACAACAGGATAATGAGTAAATCCACCGGCCCGCAAGAATTTAGACTTCATCAACTCAAATGCATCAAACTGATGCTCTTTGAGCATGTCAATTACTGCCTGGGAGTAGACAGCAGCTGGACAAGGTGGAGATTGACGAGCGTCGGCCCAAAGTCTCTTGAACCTGAACTCGTGAGGTTGGGACTCTTTGACGAAGAACCGCTGCTTCTTCCAGTGTGCACCGAAGCTTGACTAAAAGTTGGAAATGAAGCATTTGTTCTTTCGTGAATTCAGAGAGTAGAATCCCGCGTCGTCACCCTTGTTGCGGAATTTGATCAAGAAGAGTTGCCAAAAACCGTTCAGGGAGCATGACAGGTGGAAGACGCGGGTTAACATGACATAGGCGTACATCTGAGTGTAGGTATTGGGTGTGAAATGAGAAGGGCAAGAATTCAGGGAGTTCATTATTTGGGAGACCATGGGATCGATGGGAAACCTAAGGCCACACGGTAAGTAACCGTTGAAGACGCTAAGACACCCCTCAGGCAGGTTATTCATCCTATCATCCGGCCCATGTACTATAATTTGATAAGTATCAGGGATGCCGAAGGTTTCACGGTAATAATCTACGTAGTGCGGTAAAACATAGGGGTGAAAGTCAAAATTTAATTTATTACGAACCGGACTAGGGGCAGGAGACTCTAAATTAACACCCTCAGCGGCTAGCTCTTGAAAGGTCTCTTCTACAATGTCAGGGTTAACGGAGGAAGTGTCGGCAGTAGGTAAGGTGTTAGCGTTATCAGAGGATGGATTTATGTCATGCACAATGGTATTCCTGACAGAAAAAACATAATTATCCTCATCGTCACCTAAAATGTCTACCTCTCTATCCGAGGCTCTATCCGTGCTAGTAGAGGAATTGTCAGATGAGTCTCCACTACTCGACTCGACTTCCCTCAACCTATTAGACCTAGTGCTTTCCCGACTATTATCACTAGTAGACTCACTATTGGATAAAGACGCCATTTAAAGTTCAAGGTAAGTAGTTACCAGAACGGGGGTCGAGGTCGACAAAGCACTCTTCACTCGGATCACGATGTTCATACGACTTTTGAGCGGGCACGAATAGCTTTGGAGCACCACAAACGCGGATCTTAGCAGGCTGTGTATGCCGAGGACGGCAGGGTGATGCTGGACGCCCTGAGTTCGAACGTCGAGGATTGCTATGATAGTTCTGATGTGAACCAGAAGACGATGGATGTGATTGATCCCGCGAGTTGTAGTGGGAATGTGAACGAGATTGTGATGGTGGAATGGATGGAAGTCTCGGTATCGATTTCGGCATAGGCGAGCCGTTGTAGCAAAATCTGCACAAAAAGACTACATTTAGTTGACACTGAAAAAGTTTTCAAACTACAAAATTTTCGAAAAAAATTTACAAGTTTTTTAAGTCGAAATGAATAAGTCGAATACAGAGGGCAGCATTTCGACTTATAAATTTCAAGCTGTTCATATGCCAGGAAGTATAGCATTTCGACCTGATATTTCAAGTCAATTTGGAGGTTTTTCGAACTGTTTCGGAGGTTTTTTCGAGCTATAAATCACTATTGACTAATTGGCTTGTTCGATCTATCCATTTCGATCTATTTTCTTGGCTCTCTGGGTTGCAGCGCTCGAGAAATGAAGAAATGAGGATTTGCGCGGAGTATTTATAGGCAAAATGATTTTGAAATTACGAAACTGCCACTATTTCGAGTTATCGCCTATTTCGACCTATCCGATTTTGAGTTACTACTTTGGGAATGTATTTCGAGCTATACATTTCGACTTACTAAAAATAGTAATTTCGACCTATTTTTATTCGGGCTATTTTTGGCACAAAAGTTGGTTTTTACACCACGACCGTTTTCGTTGCACGATTCTCGGCTCCTTGACTTATTTTATAGTTTGTATGACTAATGTTTCTACACATTACTCTTACAAACTGGAGGACTCCATGATGTACCATATTTCGGTACCGCTACGTCATAATATCTGATACAGTACCACGATCGTATTTCAGGACATATTATGCCATGTCAGCACCATTATTTTTTAATGCAAAATTACAATTTCAGGCGAAACTCAAAATCAGGCCCATGCAGGCCCATTTAAAGTAATTGCAGGCCCATTTCGAGTTGTTTGAGGCCCATTTCGAGTTATTTGAGGCCCATTTTGACTTATTTGGGCATTTATTTCGAGCTATTCTAAAATAACTCTATTTCGAGTTATTTTGAAGCATAGTTCTACTTGGAGTGGACTTCTAGCCGAAGAAGGACTCTTAATAGTATGTAAGGGGGCCCCATACCTCATTTTCAGGTACGTTTTTCATATTTCAAGCATTTATTTCGAGCAATATAAGTCAAATTTGAGATGTTTTGCCTTCATTTCCAGTTGTCCGGAATAGCTCTTCTTCGAGTTATATTGAGAGCATTTCGAGTTATTTTGAAGTCTTCATTTCGATCTATTGAAGACTCTCATTTTGACTTGTTTTTCTCTATTTTGACTTGTTTGCTTTCGACCTGTTGATACATTTCGACCTATATTTTTGACTTGTTGCCTCGCACAACAAGATCTCACATTCCGACCCATCTGACTTGAGCGTCGGAGTTCCTTCACCGGGAAGGCATTGGCTTAGTTTACATGTCGTGTTAAGTGTAGGTTTTGAACTCAAAAGCTGCTTAAGGATCCAGTAGGGGCTGAAGCAGTTTTACGTGGAGTGTTATCAAGTGGACACGTATCTAGACAAAAATACCCCCACATCAACTGAAGAAAAAAGAGAAAATAAATCAGGGAAGTTGTCTTCCCCGATTCACCGGCGCCACCCCACCACCAAACCCCTATGCGGGAACATTGTTGTGCAAAATCAATGAGTATTGATTGAGGAAATGATTACTCTGAAAGCAACAGGGACAGACCCAAATAAGGGCGATGAGATCGATGCGACAAAAGGGGTTTAGCACGGCAGAGCAAGTTTTGCAGCAGAGAGGTGGATAGGGAAGGATCTGGAGATCGACGTGAGGGTGGATCGATTATATTGAGGCGGTGATTGGGATGACGCATTTGGAAGCCTCGACCTTGGATGGCCAGTTAAACCACGTCATGCAACCTCCTTCATTTCCCTCCGGATCACTTTGTGCTAGCTCTGGTGCCGTCGTGGCTGATTTACAAAAATTACAAAGGGAGGATTTTTGTAATTGGGCCACCCGGGGTTGGTGGTGGGGTGGGTGGCGCCGGCGGTGAATGTCTTCCCTGATTTTCTTTTTTTTTTTTTGAAATTGTTTTTATTTCAGTAAATATTAATTCTTTAAATTCTAATTTATTTTACAATAATTTAAAATGAGATATTAATTAATTATCCTTTCGCAACTTTTGTAATTTAGGAAAAACACTTCTCTTAGTTTTCAGATAATCTTTTTAAATCCACGTAGCGTCCAACTTGGCGATTGGGTGAGTTGGATATTTGACTGGGGTCCAAATCCCCAAATTTATTCCAACATGAAAAATTCAAGCGAGATTTTGAAATCACGGTCGCCGAAGAACCAAAATTGAAAAAAAAAATGCCAAATTGGGATACCAAAATCATGAGCTGCCAAGTTGAGGTATGAAAAAAGAAATGGGGCCAAGTTAGGGTATGAAACATTCAATGTTTCCACACTTGGCAGTGAAAGGCCTAGAACCTTAAGGCACGGTTTTATCTGGAGAATCAATGTCAGATGAGAAATCCGTTCAACCGAGGTAGCCATCTTCATACTGAAACGAAGTAAAATTGTAAATTAGTGTCCATAGGCTTCTAATATTAGACGGAATCTAGATGTTAGAGTAATGTCCTATGAGTGTAAATCTCTCTATAATATTGAAAGAAGTTTGATTTGTTAGACGAAAGCCTCGTGGAGTAGGAAGGTCGTCTGAACCAGGGTTATTAAACCCGGACCGGCCCGACCGCGAACCGGCCGCGGAGCCGGTCCGGAAACACCCATCCAACCATTTTTTTATTTCACTGGGTCGAACCGACGTTTTAACCGGTTCAACCGGGTTCAACCGGTGAACCGGACCGGTGCTCGACCCGTTCAGGATTTAAAAAAAAAAAAAGTTTGTAAATTACTTTTCAGCCCCCAAAATTATTTTAGCCCTAGCAAAAACCCCATATCGCAATTCACAAACGCAGCCAAAAAAAAGACCCACCTCCGCTCGCCCCCGCTCGCCCCACCCCGACTCGCCGCCCCCGCTGGGCTCGGCACCGCCGTCGGATCGCCGCCCGGATATCTTCTGTAAGTTATAATTTTGTTTTTATTTTAAGTTTTTTTGTCTGTTTATAATTTATCTGTTTACTTTCATTTTATTTTCAGATTAAATCTTTTTATTTTCAGATTTTATAGTATTAAACAAGCTTTTAACTTGTTTAATTAATATACGAATCACTTTTTTATTTTCTCTTTTGTGATACTGCCATGTTTAATCCAACTATTTTACTTTTTGTTTTGTTTCAAGAATGTTTGGAAATTGCTGAAATAAATGTTATTGTGAATGATTGGTAGTGAAAAGTTAGTTATATTACGTGAGATTGGAGAATTTGTAAGGAATTTGATATATTACGTGAATTAAAAATAGTTAGTATCATGTGTTTTGTTTTTAGTTCTAATGGAAATATAGTTCAAGTTAGGAAATATAGTTCAGGTTATAAAATACACTAGTAAAGATGAAGGAGATGATAGATAGATTTGGAATCCAATATTTTATGGTATTTTTTCTTACACAGCAGAATGGAAGTTGTTTAGGAAAGAACAAACTAAAAAGTGCATGCTTAAGCAGAACTGGCACAAGCTAAGACACCCATCTTAAGTAATTTCTATATGGACATTCATGATTGCGGGCAACTCTTCATTTCTTTTATGAATATTTATCCTTCATAGTGTATGTTATCTTTTATTAACTTCTCATATTTGTTTATATAGGAAATGGCGGAGAATACTTCAAGTTCTCCAAGTGAGGCTCCATCTCAAGTTCAATCAGCTAGTAGTCAAAATCAAAACCCTCGACGTAGAAATGATCCTGCTTGGAGTCATTGCTCTGTAGAAACTTCAGATTCAGGAAAGGTGACGGCATTGACTTGCATATATTGTTTGTTAAAAATAAGGGGTGGAGGAATCAATCGTATGAAGCAACACCTAGCGGGCATAACAGGTAATGTCAAATCCTGTATTTGGCCTCCCCCAGGTTTGCGTGGTGAAATGTTGAAATCAATAAAAAGTGAGAAAGCTAGTAAGGGTGGTACATCATCTTTATCTATTACTGAAGAAAATGAAATTGAAGAAATAGATAGAGAAGGTAGTTCTAAGAGGAAGAAGACACATATAGAGAGTTACATGAAAGGTAAGGCAGGGATAGACTCTTCTCAACCTAGCATAAAAGCTAAGATGCAAAGTAAAGAAAGATGGCATGCTACAGATATGGCTTTTGCTATGTGGATGTATGATGCATGTATTCCTTTTAATGCTGTGAATTCCCCTTATTTTCAAGCTGCAATTAATAGGATAGCATCAATGGGTCATGGATATACTGGTCCTTCGTACCACCAATTAAGAGTTTCTTTGCTTAAAGATGCTAAAAAGGAACTGGAGAAGGCTGTTACTCTTATGCAAAGTAAATGGGTTCAAACGGGGTGCACTATTATGGCGGATGGTTGGTCTGATAGGAGTCATAGAGCTCTGATTAATTTCTTAGTGTATTCTCCTGCGGGGATATCATTTATCAAATCTGTTGATGCTTCTAGTTTTGAGGCTACTGCTGAGAACCTATGTGCCCTTTTTTCTGAAGTTGTTGATATTGTTGGGGTAGACAATGTTGTGCATGTGGTGACTGATAATGCTGCAAATTATAAGAAAGCTGGATCGTTGTTGTGTGAAAAATATCCATCAATTTTTTGGTCTCCATGCTCTGCGCATTGCATTAATTTGATTTTGAAAGATGTTGCTACTCTTCCCCGTGTAGACACATTGTCTATCCTTGCTTCAAAAGTTACTAGCTTTGTTTACAATTGCAAATGGGCACATTCATGGTTGAAGGGATGGGAAGGGTGGACTGAAATAATTGTTCCAGGAGCTACTCGTTTTGGCACTACTTTTATAGCGTTGCATAGTTTGTGGCAGAAAAAAGTCCATTTGCAGAATATGGTGTTAGATCCGGGTTTTAAGAAATTCATGAAAGAGGCAAAGGGTAGGGATGTTAAGAAAATTGTGCTTGATGAAGATTTTTGGAATAATTGTCTAGTCCATGTGAAAGTAATGAGTCCTATTATGAAGTTGTTGCGTATCTGTGACTCTGATGAGAAACCTTCATTGGGATATGTATTTGAGGGCATGTCGAGGGCAATTAATGGGATTAAGGAAACTCTTCAGAATAAACAACAGTATTACCAACCATTTGTTTCTATTATTGAGGATAGGTGGGATAGAATGTTAAATAGATCACTTCATGCAGCAGCTTTTTGGTTAAATCCAGCTTTTCAGTATGATCCCAATTGTCCAACAAATGCTGCTGGAGTTATGGGTGGTGTAATTGATATTGTTGAGAAGTGGTATCCTGGGTGTTTGGAAGTGATGAATGAAATTAATATGTTTCGGGAGCAACAAGGAATGTTTGGACGACCATTAGCTGTGAATAGTGTGAAAACTATTCGCCCAGGTATATCTTTGTTTTGAAATTTAATTTTCCAATTTTGTGTATTTGTTTTGGTATAATATTTTTTATTTTAAATATAGATCATTGGTGGAATACATTTGGTGGTGAGACGCCTTATTTGCAAAAGATGGCCATTAAAATTCTGAGTCAGACTTCATCTTCTTCTGGGTGTGAGCACAATTGGAGTGTATTTGAGCGTATTCATACAAAGAAAAGAAATAGGTTGGAGCACCAAAGGCTAAATAATCTTGTGTTTGTGCATTACAATGCACGTTTGCAACAAAGGTATGAACTTGTGTTTGTATTGTGTTTTTCTTTATTTGAATAAGATGTACCATATTTCGGTACCGCCACGTCATAATATCCGATACAATACACAAACGTATTTCGGGACATATTATGCCACGTCAGCACCATTATTTTTTAATGCAAAATTACAATTCAAGGCAAAACTCGGAAATTGGCCCAAGTAGGCCCAAATTGAGCCCAAGCGAGATCAATTTGGGCCCGAAAAGGCCCAATTCGAGCTATACAAGCCCAATCCGAGATATATGGGCTCGAATAAGATCTATATGAAGGCCCAAAAGCCCAATTCGAGCTAGATGGGTTAAAGTTTGATCTATTTGAGGCCTAGGAGTCCAGTTCGAGCTATATGGGCCCAAATTCGACCTATTTGAGGCCCAATTCGAGCTATTTGAAGGCCCAATTCGAGCTATTTCAAAATAGCTCTAATTCGACCTATTTTGAGTCATAGTTCTACTTGGACTGCACTTTTAGACGAATTATGACTCTTATTACTATATAAGGGGGTCCCATGCCTCATTCTAAGGTACGTTTTTATTTTCTAGCATCTAATTTCGAGCTATATACATCGAATTCGAGCTATAGAGCAATAATTCGAGCTATATTGCAATAGCTCTTGTTCGATCTATATAGAGTGTATTTCGAGCTATTTGAGAGTAATTCGATCTATTCGGGTTTTCTCATCACGGTTCTCAATACCATTTCGAGGTGTGCTAATTCGACCTATAGAGCTCAAATTCGACCTATTTGGGCATATTTCGAGCTATAATTTCGAGCTATTGTCTCTGACGACAATACCTCAAATTCCGACCTATCTGACTTGAGCGTCGGAGTGCCTTCGCCGGAGGAGGCACCGGCTTAGTTTACGTGTGGTGTTGAGTGCAGGTTCTGAACTCAAAAGCTGCTTAAGCATCCAGCAGGAACTAAAGTAGTCTGACGTGGATTGTTGGAGAGCGGACACGTATCCAGACGAAAATACCCCACGCCATCGTCGCCCGTGGTGCTCTTGCTCCTGGGTTCAAGAGGGAGGACTTCAATGTCCTCAATTGCCTGAATGAGGATGACACGGAAGTCGGCGAATCCTCTAGTGCCGCTGCTGCTTATCCTACTCTGGCCGATCCTCCCTCTGGTGAACCTGCTGCGACTGTGGTCGATGAAGAGCCAAAGCATGATCCCTTCACCTCCTTCTATCCTCTTCGTCAGGTATGGCTCTCAGACTTTGCCGACGAGCTGCCATCCACGTCCACTGCCGCTGCTGCTTCTGGTGCTGCTCCAGTTGAACTCCCGGAGGAGGGTGAGATGGGTTTCGACCCTCAGATCTTGGATCAGCCTGCTGATGGCGATCAGCCTATGCCTGATGCTCCTGTTGCCGCTTCTGCTCCCTATTGATGACACTGGGCCTCTGAACGAGTCTTTTGCTGATATCCAAGAGCAGAGCGAGGGTGCGGTGAAGGCTCTTGGGTTGAATCTGCTGCCTTAATCTTCTAGAGTGGCCTGCGTGCCTTTATTTTTGGCGTTTGTGCCTTGTCGTTAATATTCTTGAACATCTTTACTTTGCGTACATAACATTAGTTTTAATACATTCTTTCCGTACAGTATATGTTGCTACCATTTGCGCGATTTCAGCGCTTTATCACTTGCTAGTACAGTTTTGACTTGAAAAGTCTTTTGAATGTCTTTATTCTGTCTCGTTACATCTTCACTCATATGTGTCTACTTTTTAAGTTTAAATTTGATACTTGTTAAAACACTTAAGTTTTATAAACAAGTATTTGTGAGAGTGCGAGAACTTGTGCTCGACTCTACGAGGCTTGTGCTCGTTGTGCGAAGCTAATGTTCGCGCTTGCGAAGCTATGTTCGCGGGAATACGAGAACTTGTGCTCGATTCCACGAGGCTTGTGCTTGTTGTGCAAAGCTATGTTTGCGCTTGCGAAGCTATGTTCGCGGGAATACGAGAACTTGTGCTCGATTCCACGAGGCTTGTGCTCGTTGTGCAAAGCTATGTTTGCGCTTGCGAAGCTATGTTCGCGGGAGTACGAGGACTTGTGCTCGACTCCACGAGGCTTGTGCTCGTTGTGCAAAGCTATGTTTGCGCTTGCGAAGCTATGTTCGCGGGAGTACGAGGACTTGTGCTCGACTCCACGAGGCTTGTGCTCGTTATACGAAGCTAACGTTCGTTTTTGATTAAGTTTTTAAACTTAAAGTTTGTAGACAGTATGAGTTCATCTTCATGTTTCTTGATAGATTGTAATCTTGCGGATAAATAGTAGGCAACAGCTGAACTTGAATAAAATAAGAGATTTTATTAGTTTTGGGACTGAACTCGAGTAACTTCCGAGTTGCCTACGTATCCCGCCGTATATAGGTTGGCTAGGAATCAAGTCCCCGTAGTTCGCTGCTAACTATTACAATGAGAATCCACGTAGAGGGACTCGTAATTCGTAAAAGAATAAGCGAATGAAGTATTGAAACTACGGTCCTATTGTGCCACAAGGCCATTAGAAAACTAGTGTTCTAACTATAAAACCTTCGTAAGTTCTTGACGTTCCAGGGGCGTGACAAAGTCCTTCCACCCAATTCTTGTAAGTAATAATATCCCTTTGAGCTTGCTTTCTCCACTCTGTAAGGTCCTTCCCAGTTTGGCTTCAACTTTCCAACATGCTTGGTAGCTTCAACTTTTCTAAGTACCAAGTCCCCCACTTGAAAGTTCCTGAAACGAACTTTGTTGTCATATGCTTTCGCCATCATAGATTTGTATGCTTGAGTACGTTGGTGTGCTGCTTCCCTTGTTGCTCCGATCAACTCCAAATCTATTTGTCTTGCCCTTAATGCTTGCTCCTCATCATATGTAACAATACGATAAGTTGGCATCCCAATCTCAGCGGGTATCACTGCTTCAGATCCATATGTCAATAAGTATGGAGTTTCTCCTGTAGAGGTACGAGGAGTTGTGCGATATGCCCATAATATCCCTGGTAACTCATCCGCCCAATTTCCTCCTTCTCCCTCCAGCCTTTTCTCCAAACTCTTCACTAATGTGTTGTTAGTGGCTTCCACTTGCCCATTTGCTTCGGGATGCATAACAGATGTAAAACGTTGCTCAATTTTCATGTCTTTACACCAGTCTTGAATCTTAAAACCTTGGAATTGCCTTCCATTGTCGGAAATTAAGACTCTTGGTATTCCAAATCGACAAACGATGTTCTTCCAAATGAATTGTTTCACATTAGCCTCCGTAATGTTTACAAGTGCTTCAGCTTCAACCCACTTCGTATAGTACTCGACTGCCACCAATAACCATTTTCTACCTCCCGTAGCCTTAGGCATTGGTCCAACTATATCTATTCCCCATTGATCAAATGGACATCCATAACTCACTGTTGTCATAGGTTGTGCAGGCGTATGAATGATCTTCGCATGCAGTTGACAACTTCTACATTTCCTTGAGTAATCCATAGCATCTCTCATAATAGTTGGCCAGAAATATCCTTGTCGGAGTATTTTCTGGGCCAAAGACCGTCCTCCTGAATGATTTCCGCAACTCCCTTCATGAATTTCTCGTAAGACTTGTTTTGCCTGCGTGGGAGATAGGCATCTCAGGAGTGGTCCCTCGAATGACCGTTTATAAAGTTTGCCATTGAACATAGTAAATCTTTCAGATTTGTACTTGAGCCTTCTGATCGCTTGAGGATCATTAGGTAAGTTCCCGTTCTGAAGATAATCAACAATCTCATCCTTCCAACATGCCTCTATTTCTACTGGCAGAACGTAGTCCAATGCTTGCGTTGGTTTTGACTCAACTTCCTTGCCGATAGAGGGCTGTTTTGAAGCCAATAGAGTTACCCGCCTTTCAACAAACACTTTGGCGGTACTTGCAAATCGTGACAAAGAGTCAGCGCGTTCATTCTCTGATCGAGGGATCTGCGAGATAGAGAAAGTATCGAAGTTTGATGTCACCTCCTTCAATTTTTCGAGATACTTTACTATTGCAGCCTCTTTCGCCTCATATCTTCCTTCAAATTGATTAGCAATCAATTGTGAATCCGTGAATGCTACAAGGTTCGTTATACCCAACGATTTTGCCATTTGAATGCCAGCAAGCATAGCCTCATACTCTGCTTGATTGTTAGTCACTTGAAAATTTAGCCTTATTGCATAGTCGAATTCTCTACCATCCGCCGATTTTAGGTAAATTCCTGCACCTCCAGCGTCATTTGTAGACGATCCATCCACATGCAGAGTCCAAGTTCCCCTTGCAACTATAGGTTTGTCACTTTTGACCTCTTCCGCCACCATTGCTACATCAAGCGCTTGCTCCGCCTCTGAGATAGTTTCAGCCACAAAGTCCGCTAGTCTTTGTGCTTTGATCGTTGTTTTTGGCATATACTCCAAGCCATATTCTCCTAACTCGATCGCCCACTTCACTAATCTCCCAGATGTCTCCGGTTTTGCCATAACTTGTTTCAGTGGTTGACTAGTTAAAATAGTAACCGGATGTGATTGAAAGTATGGTCTTAACTTTCGTGCAGTTATCACAAGTGCGTATGCTAACTTTTCGATCTCCAGGTAATTCACCTCTGCCCCATTCAGCACTTTGCTAACATAGTAGATAGGCAAATGTTTCTTGTCTTCCTCGCGCGCACCAATACTGTGCTTAGTGAATTCTTTGTTATGGCCAAGTAAAGATATAGCATCTCATTGTCCTTGGGCTTAGATAGTAATGGTGGTGTCGTAAGATACACCTTCAATTGGTGAAAAGCCTCTTCACAATCATTAGTCCAGACGAACTTAGGTGTCTTGCGTAACTTCTTGAAAAAAGGTAAACTCTTTTCTGCAGAATGCGATATGAATCGACTAAGTGTCGTTATCCTCCCCACCAATCGTTGCACCTCTCGAACGGATTTGGGGGATGGTAAATCCATTATAGCTTTAATTTTGTCAGGGTTAGCTTCGATTCCTCTCTCATTAACCATGAACCCCAGAAATTTTCCGGCCTTAACACCAAAAGTGCACTTTTTAGGATTTAGCTTCATCCCATATTGTTTCATGATACCAAAAGCCTCTTCCAAATGTTTCACGTGATCTTCTGCCTTTAGGCTTTTGATAAGCATGTCATCAATGTAAACTTCCATTGTCTTGCCGATTTGATGATAAAACATCTTGGCAACTAACCTCTGAAAGGTTGCTCCTGCATTCTTCAGACCAAACGGCATCACCTTGTAACAGTATATCCCTCTGTCAGTGATAAAGGCCGTTTTATGTTGATCCTTTACTGCCATTAGTATTTGATGGAAACCGCTCTCTGCATCACAAAGACTTAGCAGCGCACACCCTGCTGTAGAGTCAACTACGAGATCGATCCTGGGCAAAGGGAAAGGATCTTGTGGGCAATGTTTGTTCAAGTCGGTGTAGTCCACGCACATCCTCCATACGGTCGGCTTCTTTGGGACAAGTACAACGTTGCTTAGCCATTCAGAGTATCGAACATCAAATATATGGCATGCAGCAAGCTTTGTTTGTACTTCCAACTCCGCAGCCTTGTTCTTTTCATCACTAAAGTGTCTCTTCTTCTGTCGGATGGGTTTAGCATTTGGGTTAACATTCAGGTGATGTACCGCAACTCGAGGATCTATCCCCTTCAAGTCCGAGTCCGTCCATGTGAATACATCAAAGTTTCTTCGCAAGCATTCCAACAGTGCCTTCTCAACCTCCGAAGTCAACTCGCTACCAATTTTAATTATCTTGTCAGGCTCATCTTTTGACAAAATCACCTCTTTAAACTCTCCCGAAGGTTTCAGACGCTCCATTTCCATCTTCTTTTTATAGCGCAATGTCGTTTTGTCTTCTTTTTCTTCTTCCACCTTCTTCAAGGAGTCCTCAATACTAGGAGGAGTCGAATCCTCCTGTACCATCTCTTGATCTAATTGCGTAGCAAGCACCATCCCCGTATCAACTTGTTTTCCTATTTCAGGCGTCTCCAATGGATGTATGTCAATCATCGCGATATTTGGATCTGTTTTTGCCTTGATAGGTTTAGTCGATGTAACGTAACAACTCCAAGAATCACGATAGTTTGTAATGAGTTCAGCAACTCCACCAGGCGTTGGGAATTTGACCTTCTGATGCACCGTAGAGATGATCATAGCAAATGCCGTTATCCCTGGCCTTCCAATCAGTACGTTGTATGCAAATGGTATGTCAACGATAAGATATTCCACGTTCAGTGTTCTCCTCTTCGGATTCACGCCAAAGGATGTTGGCAACACAATCCTTCCAACGGGTTTAAATTCACTTCCACCAAATCCCACTAATGGTGAGTTAACATCAGTGATTGCGTATTGTCCAAGCTTCATTTGTTGTAAAGCATCCATGAAGATGATATTGGACGAGCATCCATTGTCAATCATTATCCTCTTTACCCCGTGATTTGCAATCACTGCGGAAACCACCATAGGGCAATTCAAGTATTGCGCTTCCTTAGCTTGTGGAGACAAGCTGTCGAAATCGCTATCGTCAAATGTGATTCTTGTATCCAACTTGTCCACCGCAAAAACAAGATCTATCTCAGGACGCTTCAGTCGTTCATTGTATATGTCTCGTGAGATGCGTTTTCTACTTTTGGCTGTGTGTGCGCCAATAGGTCCGCCAGCTATCACATTGATTCCATTCTCAATATCATCATTTCCATTTCCCCGTTTACGCTTTGGTTCTTCCTTCTTCTCGTGTGGGGATCTATCTCGCTTGCGTCCAGATGACGCCTTCTCTTCACGTGATTCTCTATTCTCAAGGATGTACTCGATGAGTTTCCCCCCTTGAATGAGTCGTTCGATCTCGTTCTTTAGAGCCTTGCATTCGTTAGTAAAATGCCCATTCTGCCTGTGGAACTTACAATATTTCTTCGATACCTTAGTCTCCTCCGTCTCTCGGAACGGTTTAGGGGTTCTCAGCAATCCGCTATCTTTCTCTATGGCGTAGATTTCGCCAATTTGTTTCCTCAGCGGAGTATAGTTGTCAAACTTCTTAAAAGGTTATCGGTTGCGATCACGATCTTTGCCTCTTGACTCCTTCCTCCAATCTCTATCTTTATTCTCCTTGCCCCCATGAATTCTTGGCGAGTCCATCAACCCTTGATTCATGGTTGCCTCCTCTACTTCAATGACCTTACTAGCGAGGTCCATCACTTGCTCAATGGAATCAGGTGTGTTCCATGTTCTATAAGCTTCTTACTCCTGCAACGATGCTCCAATACAGATATGACCAGGTCGACATTGGGAGCATTCACTCTACCAATCTCCAGATTCAAACGCTCGATATACCTCCCCAAAGGTTCATCAGGTCCTCTATAGATATTAAACAGCGTGCTTGGAGACTTCTTCTTTATGCGATAAGTAGCAAACTTCTTTACGAACATGGTCCTAAATTGTTCAGATGATTCAATTGATCCCGAACGTAAGTTTTTGAACCATTCCTTTGCTGGACCTCCCAAACTGAGCGAAATAAGTTTCGCTCTCATATTCTCTGCATACCCCAAGACCTGCAAATCTCCATCTAACTCATCATAACGTGCAACTGGATCAGTATTTCCATCATACTTCTTCAGAACAGGAAGATTAGTTCCTTCCTTCAACGTCAAATTACTGATCGCCTCACAAAAGGGGTTTGGCCTCTCCCTTAGTGGAATATGTTCTGCTACAACAGGTTCCAATCTTGGTGCGACTCTCTCAGGCAAGTCCCTATCTCTTCCGGCAGTTCGACTTGCTGCAGGTCGATGATCAAGAAGTCTCTGCCTAGAATTCACCTCTCCATCCCTTACTTCTCTATCTCGACCAGTTGCTCAACTGGGAGCTCTGTTAGCATTGGTCCTCACTGAACGAGGATTCCTCCTTTCAGGCGAGGGAGATGGATCCCTTGGCCTTGTCATCCTAGTTTGTGTATACTGCCTTGAGTCATCACGACGCTGGGTCAGATGAGTCCTTCCTTGCTGCGGTGCCGCAGGCTGTGTTGCTGGTTGTTGTGCTAATGGAGCTTGAACGTTCTGTAAAACAGAAGTGTTAGCCAATTGCTGCACAATCATTGGGACCATAGTCCTTTGGAATGCCGCAATGATTTGATCCAACTGAGCGGAATTCAATAGCTGTTGTTCCGTGGGAGGAACGTAAGGTTGATTCGTTGTGTGAGTTGGAGGATCAAGAGGAGTGTTGTGCGCTGCCACCGATGTTCGCTCAGAAGCATCAGGTGCCCGAGTATCATCCTCCCTCTGTGATCTAGTCCTTCCTGCCATTCCATTCTTATCCGTCGCTCTCCGTTGAGCCATTGAGTGTCAGTGTTTGTTACTAAGTGCGTATAGAGCTTCCCACAGACGGCGCCACTGGCGTGGGGTATTTTCGTCTGGATACGTGTCCGCTCTCCAACACTCCACGTCAGACTACTTTAGTTCCTGCTGGATGCTTAAGCAGCTTTTGAGTTCAGAACCTGCACTCAACACCACACGTAAACTAAGCCGGTGCCTCCTCCGACGAAGGCACTCTGATGCTCAAGTCAGATAGGTCAGAATTTGAGGTATTGTCGTCAGAGACAATAGCTCGAAATTATAGCTCGAAATATGCCCAAATAGGTCGAATTTGAGCTCTATAGGTCGAATTAGCACACCTCGAAATGGTATTGAGAACCGTGATGAGAAAACCCGAATAGATCGAATTACTCTCAAATAGCTCGAAATACACTCTATATAGATCGAACAAGAGCTATTGCAATATAGCTCGAATTATTGCTCTATAGCTCGAATTCGATGTACATAGCTCGAAATTAGATGCTAGAAAATAAAAACGTACCTTAGAATGAGGCATGGGACCCCCTTATATAGTAATAAGAGTCCTAATTCGTCTAAAAGTGCAGTCCAAGTAGAACTATGACTCAAAATAGGTCGAATTAGAGCTATTTTGAAATCACTCGAATTGGGCCTTCAAATAGGTCGAATTGGGCGTCAAATAGGTCGAATTTGGGCCCATATAGCTCGAACTGGACTCCTAGGCCTCAAATAGATCGAACTTTAACCCATATAGCTCGAATTGGGCTTTTGGGCCTTCATATAGATCTTATTCGAGCCCATATAGCTCGGATTGGGCTTGTATAGCTCGAATTGGGCCTTTTCGGGCCCAAATTGATCTCGCTTGGGCTCAATTTGGGCCTACTTGGGCCAATTTCCGAGTTTTGCCTTGAATTGTAATTTTGCATTAAAAAATAATGGTGTTGACGTGGCATAATATGTCCCGAAATACGTTTGTGTATTGTATCGGATATTATGACGTGGCGGTACCGAAATATGGTACATCAGAATATGTAAAATAAACTTACTATTTGATGTTATTTTTGTAGAGCAACTAAAATAAAACACCCTAGCCCAGTTGATTACGAATGCATTGATAAGGTGGACTACTGGATTGTTGATGAAAATGATACAAGTCAAGAGCTTGATTATGATGAGTTAGAAGAAATGGTCGAGGAAGAACCAACCGACGATGTAACCCCACAACCGCTCTTAGGTTGTAATGATTTATAGTTTTTATTCTTAAGATCGTCAAATATTTTTTATGATTTTACTTATATTTTGTTTTTGTCATATTGCTCTAGGTGATGATTTGGAAGTGATGAATGAAGCTATCGATTTAAGAAGTTATGACAAGGGGTTGCGGTCATTTGCTGATATGGTGGTTGGAGTTCAAAATAATGCGACGAATGATTCGACTTAATTGTGTCTTGTGGAGGATTGTGGTTTTACTTTTAGTGAGATATTTGGTTTGGTTAATTGATATATTTGGATACTCTTTATGTTTTGGTCATTTGGATTTTGGATATTGTCTATTTAGATTTGTGTTAACTTTTACTTTATTTGTTTGGATTTGGAAGATGTAGTTGGATTAATTGTTTAAAATTTGATGTGTTCACTTGATGTTTTGATTTGAATACGTTGTTATGTGATTGTGGATTTGAATGTGTTGTTTATGATTTAATATAGTGATGTGATTGTAAAAATGTAGAATTATCCAAATGAGTTATTTAATTTTTTATTAAAATATATCAGACCGGTTTGAACCAGCGGTTAAACCGGTTGAACCGGTTGAACCTTGAACCAGGAACCTCACCGGTTCAGTGTCCGGTCCGGTTCTGAAAACACTGGTCTGAACCACATAAAAATCTGGTGTTAATACTTCACCAATCTTTAGAGTTACAACTGTCATGATAAATTTAGCTAATAACTCATATAGAGAACGAAACACCCTATTAGAATATAAGGCATATCTCAGATTAGAACTCTAAAACAGAAAAATGAAATATAAAGAAAAGGGAACTGCCAAAGTTTGGAAAACATAAGGAAGGCTAGATAAATTCATGTCCCTTAAATTTTTGATGATCTTTTGCTCAAAATTAAAATACTTCAAGTTAACTGCACAATAACGCCAATCTAAGTTTGTCTCGTAAATATGGGAGCTGGAAGAAAAACGCACAAATATTGTGACAGATTTTGCACTCGGCTCAGATTATATTAGGTAGCAATAACTTAATTCCACTTAAAAAAATATGTGGAACATTGCCATCAAACAGGAATCTGCAATAAGCAGTTTATCAACTTCCTCGATTGCAAGAGAGTAGAGTGATTGCACTTCACTGGATAATTAATAATAAGGTATTCACAACCAAAATTAAGACAAACTTACCTAGATTTCTTGAACAAACTCAAAGAGACATGCTTGGGCTTATTCAACCACCATGTGGACCATTCCAATATTTTATGGAGTTAATTGATGCCTCGGGTCAATCATCACGTGTTTTGTCTACTATCTACTTGTAATGTGACACTTGCGAGACTCATAGCTCAAATAATTAAGTTAAGGAGCACAATTTTTGGCTTAACCATGCTTAGGAATAGGGACTCAGAAAGAAGTTTAATAACTAAGTGTGTAATTGCACAATATGATTAGGAAAACAATTCATTGTGTTCATTTCAAAACTTATAGAGAGGTTTATTAACTCATTTAAAAACTCATTGGCATCAATCTCTATCACTTCATCGGCAAATCTTATTGGAATATCTTTTTAGTTGCTTGTTTTGATTCATTCGCTCACTGGAAAGATGCATTTCATTAAAAAGAATTTAGGTGAATTAAGAATGTTTTGAATAATTAACACCTTGATGACGTATACTTTTCCAAGGGTCGTACACCTCCACCTAGCCTGATCACGCGATCCCAACTTTCCCCTTTACGACTTTGTGGCCTCTCACGAAGCCAATAACGAAGGAAACGCGAGTCCTAACTGCTCAACAACCCTCCAAGCTCATTACGAGCCACACAAATAGGTGCAAATATCGCACCCTCGATCGAGGTGGTTTATATTCAAACACGTGTGTAAACAACCCTTCGTGAACGAATCCACGCTCACGTAAGTGTTGAACCCGTACATGATAATCCACTAAACTGGTAATCTGTCACCAGAGTAGTCTTGTCACCGTTCCCCTTAACCAATACCATGCACGAGAATGAAGGTTAGTCAAGTGCGATCAGCGCACTATGTGAACCAGACCATGCATGCAAAAACCAAGTAGGCCTAAAGAGTACTCAAGTACTCTAGAAATGCCTCGATCTTCCATGCAGCTACCACATGGATCGTGGGTAAAGACGCCTTCACCCTCAAACCACCCTGTAAATAGGGGACCAGCTCCATTTCAAAGGCAGGACAACAAGGGACTAAGATAAGGAAATAAAGATTGGGCTAAACCACAAGCACGTTAAGGCTAAGGCCAAAAACTCGCTAACGCTAGTAGACATCACATCACTTCACTCCACTCCACCTCACTCACGATACAAACACACTTGAAGAACTCATGCCTCAACCGAGGACCCCCACTGTATGCACGCAAACACGACCACCACGGTTTGCTTTGCTCAGGCAGCTCCACCTGAATCCAACCCTTCATGGTCGGGATTGACGTTCATATAGACTATGGTGATGCATGTCGATCCATGCAGGGAGATATCCGGCATCACCACACTTTTTTTTTATATTGTTAGAAAGATTCGAAATGTATACGATATGGTCGACTAAAGCTGGTATGTGGTATAATTCCAATTACTTTACCAATTGGCATTTTGTAGATAAAATTATTTTAATATCTAACGGGAAAAGTAAGTACCATAAAAAATACAAGTATCTGCATGAAAAATTAGGGACTTTTCTAGACTACATGATCTTAGTCCTCTAATGTGCATTTTCAACATTTTAGTCCTCTAATGTAGATACATTGATTTTGGGTCTTTTTTTGCCGGAATCCTTAGTGTTCTCCTCAAAAGGTGTGTGAGAGGCACATGCACGCCTAAGAACTCCCACGTGCAGCCCGAAAATCATGCCTCATGAGATGTTTTTTTTATTTAAAACAATGGTTTTTCTTTTCTGACTATATCGGACCACCCCCACCCCCATTCTCCAAAAGTCAGCCCCGAAATCAGAAAGCGTGAGGCCCAAACCCTAAATTAATATGAACCCTAATTTTTTAATAATAAAAAATTTATAGTAAAATTGAACGATTTTGACCTCAATCTTCACTAATCTCATCATTCTCTTCATCCGCCAAATTTTCTTCATTAATTACACACAATAGCCACATTTTGGAGTGGTCGTGGTTGTGTTGTTATCATAAATCGGCTGTCGTTTATAGAAAACACCAGATTTTGAGCGTGTAAAGGGAATGCTAAGCTGTTGTGAAAAAAATAGGGCCAAATCTTTTTAATTTCGCCCCAATTTAGGGTTATGAAAAACTAGGGGCCATCCTAATTTTGGGGCTAGGATTCGCGAACTGAATTTGGGGGGCTTTAGTTTTGGGTTTGAATTTGGGCGAACAAGGATGGGGGTCAGGTAAAGTAAAATAAATTGAAATAGCTTATTTGTTTCTTAAAAAGTGGGTTTGTGAGGCGCGGGTTTTGGGTGGCATGTGAGAATGAATTTCCAGGCGTGCATGTGCCTGTCGCGTGCCTTTTTTAGCAAAAAATGGAGACTGCGACAAAAAAAAAAAAAAAAAAAAGAAAGACCAAAATCAGAATTTCTGCACAGTGCACATTAACGGACTAACAGGTTGAAAACATTAGAACATGAAAATCCCACAAACTGCACATTAAAAGACTAACGTTGAAAAAAATCCCTAAACACGTGGGGTGGAAAAAACAAAAATAAAATAAAATAGGACAAGTATGGGAAAAAATTATTTTATGCAATCGTTGCATTGCTGACGTGGTGCAAGCAATGACCAAGATAATAATTTCCTAAAATATAAGCACCAACCACCAGACAATCTCATCCGAGTCGCATTTACACTAATAATTGACTTGTTGTGCCGCCTCATCGTGCAATGGTTGCACGAAATAAACATGGAAAAATTGACCATGAAACAAATTGCCGCTTCATCCTAAATGTGTTGTTCGTCGCAGGGCATGCCTGTAAGCCTGTAACTAAGAAAAAAAACAGCCTGAATCTGAAATCCCTCGAGGGTTCAATCCGCCAAGAAGATGGTAAAATGAGGACGCGAACTGCATTTGTTTTTCATTTTAAAGGGTCTAATTGCAAAACAACAATAAACCAGGGGGTAAAACGCAAAATGCAATTCGTGTGTAAAAGAGAATCCCAGTTCAATAATCGCCATATGTTTAAACTTTAAACGTTCAAAAACAGTGTTGAAAAATTTCAAAATCCCCAAATCGAACTGCGAAACCCTAGAAACAAACCTCAAACCGAACAAAATTCTCTAGTAAAGTTGAATTACAGGTCGATGGATATCGACCCAGATATTTCGAATTGGATTTTGGATTTTCTTCTCAGACAAACCCTAGAAGACCGTTCAATTACAAGCCTCCTCAACACTCTGCCTCTCCCTCAAAACAACAACCCTAATCTTCAAAAATTGATTTTGCTGAAGGAACTCGAGTCACAGGTCTCGCACAATTCGATCTCCGAGAGCGCTCTCGAGTTTTTGGAGCAGGTGCAGGACATTGTAGGGACTGAAAGCGTTTTGGAGTCTATGAAGCGCGCGTATTGCGCGGTGGCCGTGAAGTGCACGGTGAGACATTTGACGGTGGGGGGTGATGGTTCGGACAGAAAGTACGAGTTTTTTACATCGTTGAGTAAGTTGTGGAGGGGGAGAATTGGGAGAATGGAGAAGGTTTTGGGAAGGGGAGGGTTGTGTTCTGAAGAGCTGTGCACTTGGAGGGATGAGATTGAGGCATCTTTGCACGATGATGTCGTTTGTGAGGGTTTAGTGAGGAAGAGCGAGTCGGTTGATGAGGTTGAGGCTGTTGGTGTTTATGTGAAAGAGGAGATGGAGAAAATGGGGCCTTCGTTTCTCGAGTTGGTGGCCGAGACGGTGAAGGGCGATGATATCTTGATGGAGATGCTGGGGATGGGTGTTGTTGCTGGAGTTACTGGAAAAGAAGCAACTACCGCGTGTACTGATCGAGATGCAGTGAGTAATGAGGACAAAGGTTTGTTAGTGGTTGTTTAGTTGTTACTTTTTATAAAACGATGTGAAATTGTAAAATTCTACGGGCTGGGATTATTAGTTATGCATTCTGGAAGATAAGTTATTTTTGGTGGTATGCCAGGTGAAGAGACTGAATTTTCACTCTCGCTTATCTTATTAGTGTTTGTTTTTTCCTTTTGGTTTGCTTAAAACTTAATTATGACTGCCCCATTTCTTGTTGCATACATTGCATAATATGGCCCTACACCTAAATTTCTTGTATTTTCACACACTAAACTATTCATAAAATTAAGTTGCATACATTGCATAATATGGCTCCAAAAAAACTTAAATAACACGATACATGCAATGCGTTTCACCAGATCTATTTTTCTGGACGTAATATTATCTTATCAGATCGTGTCAATCCTCCAAAATATAGTAACAGAAAGTAGGTAGTTGAAGAATGAAATGCAAGAGAAAATATAATTATAAGACCTGAAGGCAGGGCGGGAGTTCGGGTAGGTGCTGAGATTGCAGCTTTTGGAGGTCAGAAAATTCTCTCGATATCCCAGGATTTGAAACCATCTTGTGGTTCTGAATTCTCAACTTCTGATTATTACACTTATAAACACTCAACCAATGATTCAGGGATATTACCAACAAAACCACTGGTGTAGTCTTCCGTGCAGACAACGCTAAGTGCCCTTCCTTTTTCATTTAATAACACTATGGCGTTGACTCTAAAATAAATACTTCTGAGGCCAAGAGAGCGCCACGTGGCCAATGTTTTACATTTTGTTCAACTATCTTCTTCAATCTCCTTCGCACATCAATACCTGCATCCCGTGATCCTCATCCAGCCAACTACTAGTCTTCACCACCTTCATCAAATTGCTGTGCTGCAGTTAACATACTACTGCACAGAACTTGGCACCTATATCTTTATTTATCCAACCCATAATTTGACAGCATTCCGGCTAGTAGACCAATTTTTCTGTATTCATATTTCAGTTCCTAAAGCCTCCTATAAATACGCCTACTGATTGACCTTGCCATGATCCAAATGATGTTTGTTCTAAGATAGAGAGATATCCTAAAGCTTACTAAACACGGTTATGTCACATTTATAGTATTCAGGAGCAAAGGAAATGAACAAATCTAAAATGGTTTTAATGATTGGCAGGATTGAGGGAAAATGTTTTGACTATAGAGTTGCCTGGGGCTGAGAATATAAGGAAAATAAATATGATACTGAATTCTAACAGTGGAATGGGAGTATTAGACATGATTCTGTCAATACAGTTGTTGGATTACGTTTTCAGTAGAGCAATATTTTCATTTTATGAACGTATTATTTGTCTTATAGTGGAGTCTCTTGCCTCATATTTAATCTCTCTTTCCTTATTTTATGCTCCGTTTTTGGGGATTTTGGGTTTGTAGAAAGAGAGTCTAAGTATACTTCAAAAAATAGAGATTGCTATCAATTTGTTAGTGCAAACGATGAACAATTAGAGAAAATTTGTTTGTCTAAAGTGGCGGTTCATCTTGTTGGACATGAGCAGAACCCTCGAAGCATAGTTTTTATAGTATGGATGAATTTCAGTTTCGTTATTGTAGTATTTCCTTTATGAGTTTGACTATATGTCTTGGTAATTTAGAATATTTATAATTTCATCTTCTTGTCTATACCTTCACCTGTATCTTATTGTATTTTATTCTTTCTGAATAGAAGTGCATAAGGAAAAAATTCAACGCACCAGAAAACTGCCATCTGGAAATCGCAGAGGAACTAAAATTGTTGATCCTCATGAATCGCCAGTTCGGCCTCCATTTAGGAATTACAATTTACCACGTAGCCTAGAAGTTAATAAAGTTCGGGAAGCCCTTGAGTCAAGTTCAATGGAGCTCCAAGCAGTTGTGAAGGATCCCCTTCCTGATGCACTTCGAGTAGCAGAAACAATGTCTGGCATGTCAAAAAAACATGAAGGTGATTATCTTGTAAAAGAGAACTGCACTAAAACCAGCGTGTTTATTATGGACGGTGATGGAGTTGTTCAAGGTTCTGATTGCAACACAGGTATTGAGCCACGGTTAAGTTTGATGGGAAGGAACAGTACTGCCCATACTTATGAGGTAATAAGCTACTGCTTTCCATCATTTATACTCACTTTCTGAACATTTCTAGTTTTAAAATACATCTGAAGAGCTATAACAGTGGAGCTTTTGGCTTGCTGTTCATAGTCAGCTGCTTAATAATGAGAAATTGAGAATGCAATCCTGTTTTTCCTACCATAACGTCTTTGGTATGTTTGGTATTCCCTAATAAACCCAAGCTTGATTAAACTTAAAAAGGCTACTTGTATTATGCATAGATCCAGAGGAGTACCTTTTGTGTTCTCCACCAGTCAACTGATTTTTTTCTTCACTAGTTATCTTATTTTATCTTTTAGGTGATGTGCTCTAATGTGATTGTGGAATTTTATGTAGTGGGAGGAATCTACAGACAGCTCACAAGAAGATTTGGCAAATCGTGGGGGTAGGCTTAAGTTACCTAGCCCGAGGAAAGTTGGCGTTTCTCCACTCAACAAGTATAAAGTAAAAAACTTAAAGGAGAGGAGGAGAAAACGGAAATGGAGTCTTTTGGAAGAAGATGCTTTGAGGACTGGAGTAGAAGTGTATGTTCTTTTTTTTTTTTTTTGAGATTTGTCTATTGAAGGACATCAAGGCATTAATGTCCATATTTACTTTTGTTATTGTGGAATTTCCTTTTTTGTTCGTTGAAGAGTCGGTTTTGTTGGGTGGACATCTTTTGTGTTAGGTTTTCTATGCAATTACAACAAAGAATTTTGCTATTTGGATCCAAGTTATCATTGTTTGGTGTGGACGACGTCTATTTGTTTGTCATTATAGTTGCAGTATTATAGATGTATGATGCTTTTATGCTAAACATATATTTTGCTTTCTGAAAGGTATGGAAAAGGTAACTGGAAGCTCATTCAAACTGCCTACAAAGACATCTTCGAAGATAGGACTGATGTAAGTGTTCTCTTTTGTTTATATATTGTCATATCTTATGTTTTTTCTTCTTTTTACAAAAAAGAAAGGTTCTTATCTTTTTCTTTTAGGTTGACTTGAAGGACAAGTGGAGAAATATGACACGCTACTAATACTGAGGACTCGGGAAAAACTTGGCATAAAGGTAAGCCGATTGGCACTGGTAAACTTTAAAGACAAACAATCTTTATATTGAATGGTTACCACTTAATATTAAAAGGAAAATGAAAAAAAAAAAAAAAAAAGAAAAAGACGGAGGTAAAAGCCTTTACACCTAGCCTAAGCCGCTAAAGCTTCTCATCTCGTTTCTTCTTCTTGCTTGGCCTCTTTTTACTTACTACTATATAGATGTAGGATCCTTGTACTGCTAAAAGGGTAGTATACCTCTTTATGGTTATATAGTTGTAATCAAGAAATCCCTTGATCTATGCCCAATAACTCTCCATCCCTTTTTAAAACTGATTATTTCTTCCTTGAGTAGATATGCATGATTTGAGGCTTTCGCCATCCATAATTTCAGCTGTAACATACGCCTTCCAATGCAGGACACATAACAACCATTCATAAGTTCAATAAAGGAGTTGTACTGTAATTATCTCAATAGACTTTGGTTGCAGTGTAGATATAAGTATCAATATCGTTACGTGTATAATTTAAACTTTGCTTAAGATTTGCCCTTCCATGTGCAAGTTTCTACTTCTGTACATTAGATCAGGAGCAGGAAATCTATAGATGTAAACTTAGTTCAGGTTTCAGTGGCTGCTTGATATCTGAAAGATTCTTTTTCGTTTGTAGCTCTTTGGTCTGTCTAGAAAACCAAGATGGTTTTTGGCAACTTACTCAAGCGCAGAAATTTCCTCCTTTTATTCCACTCATCAAGCAAGTTTTGATTTGAGGCAACCTGATGTGTACAACAACGAAGCCTGTACTCCAGTTAATTGGGGCATACTGAATAGATCCAACGAGAATCGCATCCAATCGGGCACGTGAGTTTTATTTTTACACTCTTTCTGGTTCACCCCACAATGTCTTCATTTAGTCATTTGAACCATATCGATCCATATTATGTCCTTTCAAGTTTTCTGTTGTCGTCCCTTAATTCAGTTCTTTTTTTTTTTTAACTTGAGAAGTTCACTGCATCTTTAAATCTGCTTCAAGTATGACCAGCCATTGCAAAAGATTTGTTGCATAGATAATAGGCAATAAATTCCGAGTTCAATCTCTGCATAAAGATTGGTTGTATTTGAATTTGTTTTTAATGAATAAAATTGTTAGAACTAGAATCATTAATTACCCAAATAAGATGTTAATAAGTTTGACATGTGCTAAGATGTATGTATTGGGTGGAGCTGGGGGCTGTAGACTGGAGACTGGCCAATTTATCATGTTCAGTGTCAGCCATTATCATTTTGGTGCTAACAGAAGTTGAGTGAGCAAGATTGTGCTGCATCTCCTGTTCAAATGCAAACACAGTTATTATGATGTAATTATAGTTGGTTTGTTTGATCTGAAGAGAATGCATAATATGAATTGCGTTATCATCTTTTCTTTTTCCCACCCGCTGTAAAGGAGGTAGATGCCGAATAGCTTATACATCAAAACAGTCGTTTTTGCTGTTCATGTGAAGTTGGTAATAAAATCTGGTAAAATAGAATCAGATTATTTACTCTCTGTGGATGCAGTAATTTATCTCTTAATTTAAAATTTGATTTCAGGTTGTTTTTTTTCTGTAACCTCCTTTTCCATAACTGGGGTCCAGTTGTGAGGTTCTGATGCCGATTGACATGTGTTTACTTTTAAAGTGTCCAGCTTTGCAGGATAATGTTATTTGACTACTGTAAGTTGAGACTTGGAGGCGATGATTCGCCTGTGAGATCCTGACTGCTAAACAAGGTCGGTGGAGGTCAACAGGTAACTAACTCCCTTTGTGCTGGAGATAACTTCTTTTATGCGGGACTCCCTCACTGCTTAATATTTCTCAATAATGCTGGTACACAAACAGATTATGCCATCGCGTGCCCTTCTTGTAGTTCACATTTCTTTTGCTTACTGATAGTCCAAGTTGAAAAATTGATTTTTATTTGGCACCTCAATTTTAAAGAATCAGCCTAACAAGATTCACGTTTTAATAACAGATCCATGCTCTAAAGCTGTTCATATTGCTGTGAAAATAAGTGAAGGAAGATCAAATGAGAGGAGTCTTTTTGCTTGAGGTTTTGTCAGAGCTTTCTGATTATCTTGGTGCTTTCCAATTCAGAAATTAGTACGAGAAAATGTGGAGTCAGAGACTTGATTGACCATAATAGACATGCATAGGACTCAGGGTTCATCCTGACTCACGAATTTGATTAGTTTTCAATTTATTCTTCTGTTAATATGGACGACGATTATACATAGCAGCTTCCAGTTCAAATTTTTGTATCTATCTGAAACAACAAGGGCTTGTGTAGTAGAAAAGAGCACGTTTGATGGGCTATTTACTGTTAGGAAAGTCTTCTTTAGAGAAACTTTACTGAAACGGTGATATCGTGGATCAAAGGTTTTCAATGATTGTTGCAAGGAGTCAAATCCAACAATTTGCCTGATTTTTTTGAGAAATGCCAGATACTTGAGTTATACATAGAACGAGACTATTTATTCATTAAAATAATGCCAATGAAGATCGATGATTTAGTTAAAATGAAATATAAGGTAAGTTTTGTACATATTAAATTAATTATTTTGATGATATTTTTCAAATATCAACAAGAACTTTTTATTGTTCTTTTAGGTCGAGGCATGTTTTGAAATCGCAATTTTAGTTCAAACTTTTATACTTTCACTTTTAGTCAATGGTATCTAATAGGACATAGAATTGATGACCTTACTATTTGTGATACGAACAACTGAAACGAAAAGAATCGGTAATGGTTTGGGACAAATCCACAAGCTTTAGCTCTTCTTTTCAAGGAGGTGCTCCACCCCTTCTTTATGGTTCAGTTTCACTTTCGGGTCTTGCCTTGAACAATCTCTCTCTTGGACTAGGTTGGAATTAGGGCTCGGTGCAGAAAGGTCTAGTCGTAAAACCTACTCCACACCGGACTAGCTTAAGAGTCCCATTCTCTTCGTTGGTACATGTTTAGACTATGGCATTCGACCTGCCCCCATGTGTCTGGATGGACAAGTAAAAGGCTTGCTTTCGGCCTAAGCCCTCGCTGACTACTCTGTAGACGAACCTGGTCATTAATTTTATTGGTTTAACCTGTTTAACCGTCGATCCAATTGGTATGATCTAATATATATATATATATATATATATATATATATATATATATATATATATATTAGATTGATACATAAATACTAAAATTTTGTTCATATTTATTTTATACAAAAATAAAAATTATGAATTCGTGGTCCAACATCAATTACTATGTCTAAAATCTTAAATTGATAAATTAGTTGTTTCAACTTTAATTAGTATCTCTAAATAACTTATAATTTTCAAATAAAAGAATAAACTGAGAGTAACTTTTTTAGTATTTTTATATAAAAACATGTGTAATATATAAATCAAGAAAAATTGGAATTGCACGTCAAATGAGAGGTTTGCATTTTAAGTACAATGACAATAATATTAAACTTATATTATAAAAAGATATTCGATATCATAAACAGTAATTTATTAAGTTTTTGAAAAAAAGTAAAACTTAATCTTAAACACATAAAAAAATTTAAGCGAAAACAAATTATAAAATATAAATTATTAAGTATTTTATTTTATAGTAATATTATTAAAAATAGAGTATATTTATACTAATAATAGAATATGATGTGGGGTATATTCGTCTGGATATGTGTCCACTCTCCAACACTCCACGTCAGACTGTTTTAGTTCCTGATGGATGCTTAAGCAGCTTTTGAGTTCAGAACCTGCACTCAACACCACACGTAAACTAAGCCGGTGCCTCCTCCGGGGAAGGCACTCCGACGCTCAAGTCAGATAGGTCGGAATGTGAAGTATTGTCGTCGGAGACAATAGCTCGAACAAATAGCTCGAAATATGCCCAAATAGGTCGAATTTAGGCTCAATAGGTCGAAATAGCACACCTCGAAATGGTATTGAGAACCGTGATGAGGAAACCCGAATAGGTCGAATTACCCTCAAATAGCTCGAAATACACTCTATATAGATCGAACAAGAGCTATTGCAATATAGTTCGAATTATTGCTCTATAGCTCGAATTCGATGTATATAGCTCGAAATTAAATGCTAGAAAATAAAAACGTACCTTAGAATGAGGCATGAGATCCCCTTATATAGTAATAAGAGTCCTTATTCGTCTAAAAGTGCAATCCAAGTAGAACTATGACTCAAAATAGGTCGAATTAGAGCTATTTTGAAATAGCTCGAATTGATCCTTCAAATAGGTCGAATTGGGCCTCAAATAGGTCGAATTTGGGCCCATATAGCTCTTACTGGACTCCTGGGCCTCAAATAGATTGGATTTGAGCCCATATAGCTCGAATTGGGCTTTTGGGCGTCAAATAGATCGAATTTGAGCCCATATAGCTCGGATTGGGCTTGATATAGCTCGAATCGGGCCTTTTCGGGCCCAAATAGATCTCGCTTGGGCTCAATTTGGGCCTACTTGGGCCGATTTCCGAGTTTTGCCTTGAATATCAATTTTGCATTAAAAAATAATGGTGCTGACGTGGCATAATATTTCCCGAAATACGTTCGTGTATTGTATCGGATATTATGACGTGGCGGTACCGAAATATGGTACATCATGGAGTCCCCCAGTTCGTAAGAGTAATGTGTACAAACATTGGTCATACGAACTAAAAAGAAGTCACATAACCGAGAATCGTGCAACGAAATCGGCATCGGCGTAAAAAACCAAGAATTTGACCAAAAATATCAAAATTCAAAAATAGTTCGAATTTACTATTTTTGGTAACTCGAATTAGTATAGGTCGAATTTACCTTTGAAAAAGATAACTCGAATGCCAGAAAAAATTTCCCGTAAAATAGCTCGAATTTTCCGTAAAATAGCTCGAATTCCATATTGGTCGAAATTGCCCTCCAAACAGATAGCTCGAATATTCCGTAAAAATTTTGTGAAAATAGCTCGAATTTACAAATAGGTCGAATTTGAGGGCATTTTGGTAATTCCCGCATAATTTCGCCTATAAATACTCCACTCCCAGCTTCATTTCCTCATTTCGCGCCTAAGCATTCCTCCAGAGCTCTTGAGAAATAGCTCGAATTTATAGCTCGAAATTACTAAATATAGTAAGTGCGCTGAAATAACTCGAAATTGCTCCCAATTTAGTAAGTCTATCATAATAGCCCGAAAAAAACTCCATATAGCTCGAAAAACACCTCAAATAGATCGAAATTGTCTTGAATAGCTCGAAAAACTCCTCTTCTAACTATATCCTTTGGTGAGTTTTTGATAGCTCGAAAATATAGCTCGAATTTCCTAAGGAAATTCGAGCTATAACACTTAGAACATTTTTCAATTTTTGAAAAATTTTGAAAATGCTAAAATTTTAACTTTTTGCGCAGATTTGTTCACGACGGCGCGACTTCGACGTAATCGGTCTCCACGTCGTCCATCACCACCACGATCTCACCAACGTGCCTACTATAACTCACGCAATCAATCACGAGATTCTTCATATCGAAATCCGCGCGACTCAAACACAAGGCGTCCATCATCCCCGATTCGTCCTCGGCAACAAGAACCTGCCCGAGTCCGAGTACCTGGCGCTCCAAAGCTATTTGCACCCGCGCAGAGGTCATACGAGCAAATCTACCCAAACGAAGAAGTTTCTGTAGATCTAGACCCTCGTGCCGGTAATCTTTCAACCTAAACCTCTTTATGACGCGAGTTATTGATCTTGAGTCTTCCAGTAGTAGTAGGGAAAGCAGTAGTGAGTCGTCTAAGTAGTCTAAGGCTAAAGAAAATGTGTCAACTAGCGGCAGTAGTGACGACTCAAGTGACGAGACCTCACCTAGCAATGAGAGAAATAGCAATGATAGGGCGTCTGATATGGAGGTAGACGTAGACATCCTAGGAGATGACGAGGTTGAATCTAACCCTCTCCCCATCGTGCCTTATTTACCTCTTGCTGACAATGTTCCCATACCTGCCGCAAACTCTCATGAACAACTTGCTGCGCCAAACTTGATTAATTTTGATCAGTTTCCTAATTCCCTTCCTCACGACATAGCTTATTATCGTGATACCTATGACATCCCTGATACTTATGAGATTATCGTTCCTGGCCCAGATGATAGGATAAACAACCCGCCAGAAGGGTGTCTCACTATATTTAGTAGCTATCTCCATTGTGGTTTACGTTTTCCCATTTTCCCTGTTGTCTCAGAAATCATGTCCTCTCTCAATTCTTCTCCTTCACATTTTACCCCCAACGCATACACACAGATGTATGCTTATGCGATGCTAACCCGCGTCTTTGACCTCCCGTGTTCTGTAGCCGGTTTTTGGCAATTATTCATAGTGAAATTCCGTAAGAGAGGTGTAGACGCCGGGTTCTACTATTTGAGCTCGCGAAAGAAGCAATGCTTCCTATCTGATCTACAGACGAGCTTCGGGGCTCACTGGAAGAAACAGTGGTTTTTCATCAAGGAATCCAAGCCTCAGGAATTCCGATTCAAGCGGCTTTGGACGGACGCCCGTCCATCGCCGAGACGCCCCGATCCTCCTATCTATAGCCTGACAGTGGTTAAAAACTTGAAAGAGCATCAATTTGATGCTTTTGAGTTGACCACCACCCCAGTGTTGCGGGCCGGCGGTTATACTTATCGTGCAGGCGTTGAGCCTTCTGTCTTTGGTATAACATTATGCATGTTTTTGTTCTTTTTACTTGTTGATTTTACGTCTTCCTTTGTTGTCTTCTAACCTTTGCATTTTTTGCGATTTTCAGAGCGCATCGTTATGGACAAGACGAAGAAGAGGCTGGCCGCTATGAAGCGTGGCGCAAACGCTCCTCAATCCTCAGTGCCCATTCCTGAGAAGACCAGTCGCCGTGGTGCGAAGACGGCTGGCACCAGTTCGAGGGGCGGCAGTGCTCCTACTCCTTCCACCGCTGCTGTCTCGACTCGAGGGTCGGGACGTGGTAGGGGTTCTGCTCTTGCCCCTGTGCCTTCTCCGGCTCCCGTGCCTTCTACTGTTCCTTCGCAGTCGACCGCTGAGGCTGCTCCTGGATCACCACCTGCCGGTTCTGAGCCGATCCTTCCGGAGCTTTCTACTTCACCAACACCTTCGACTGGAAGAGTGCATCTGCCCTCTGTTGCTGAAGCGGCTCGTCGCTTCAATGAGGCTAACCCCGAGCCAGCAACCAGGAAGAGGTCTGCTACTGCTGAGGAGATTCGACGGGGTAAGCGCGTCGCGCAGGACAGAGCTTATGATGGTGACGATCTCGACATCGACGTTGAGGAGATCGTTCGAGCTTCGGTCGAATCAGGGCAGTTCACACTGAAGGACACTACTGCCCTTCGACTCATCAAGGGATTTATGCCTGACTTCGATCGTCAGCTTTACTACCAGGCGATGGGCTATGAAAAGCTAGTTAGCCGTACCGCCTTGTCTCTGTGCGAGGTTTGTGTACTTTTAAACTTTCCTTGAACTCCGTTTTGTACTTGTTTTAGAATATCACTGACTTTTTGCATCTTTTGTAGTTCTTCGTCAACTTTCAGACCATGGCGGAGAATTTTAACATGGTCATGACGACTCAGGATCAGCAGAGGGCGCTGATGGACAGGCACCACTCTTCAGCCTTGCAAGCTCAACGACTGGAGAAACAAGCCAATGAGGCGAAGGCTGAAGTTGAGAAGCATCTTGTCGCTTCCGTCGACGAACTTAAGGCAGTGTAGGCCGAGCTGGAAGCCCTGAAAGCAGCTAAGGCTGCCGTTGACAAGGAGCTCGCCGAGGAGAAGCGACTATCTAGTCAGCTCACCACCGACTGCCAGCATGCCACGTCCCTTGTTGACGACCACGTTGACACCATCCGGACGATGCAGGATGCCGCTGTTGCTGCGGCAGAACGTGCGAGACTCGAGGCTGAGCTAGCTGATGTCAAGGCTCGCCTTGCGACGGCTGAGGAGGATGGCTACAACAGGGCCATGACTGAGGTAGTCCTCTTTAACTTGACTTTATTTTCTTTTTCCTTGACGTCTTGTGTTATGTACTTACTTTCTCTCTACGTGGTTCGTAGGAGCTCCCTGATGAAGACAAGGTGATGGTAGCCATCGAGTTCTTCCGCTCGGCTACATGGGAGCAGATGGCTATGGGGAGGGGCGGGCTTTGATACGACCAAAGGCTACAACATGGCCCTTGATGATATCGTCGCCCGAGGTGCCCTCGCTCCTGGGTTCAAGATGGAGGATTTCAATGTCCTCAACTGCTTGAACGAGGATGACACAGAGGTTGGTGAATCCTCAGGTGCTGTTGCTGCCGATCCACCTCTTGCTGAGCCTGCTGCTACTGTGGACGGTGACGAGCCGAAGCATGATCCCTTCACCTCCTTCTATCCTCTCTGGCAGGTATGGCTTTCTGACTTTGCTGACGAGCAGCCATCCACGTCCACTGCCGCTGCTGCTGCTGCTGCTCCAGATGAGCCCTTGGAGGAGCGTGAGATGGGTTTCGACCCTCAGGTCTTGGATCAGCCTGTTGAGGGCGATCAGCCTATGCCTGATGCTACTGTTGTTGCTCTTGCTCCTCGTCAGATCTCTCCTGTTGATGACACCGGGCCCATGAACGAGTCGTTTGCAGAAATCCAAGAGCAGAGCGAGGGTGCCGTGAAGTCTCTTGGGCTGAATCTGCTGCCCTGATCGCTTAGAGTGGCCTGCGTGCCCTTATTCTTTGGCGTCTGTGCCTTATCTTTAGTATTTTTGAACATCTTTTCATTTCGTACAGTTTATTCATAGTAGTACATTCCTTCCGTACAGTTTATTTTGTTGACTTGTGCGCGATCTTAGCGCTTATCCATTGCTAGTACAGTTTGACTTGAGAAATCTTTTTGAATGTTGTTACTTTGTTTTGTTAAATCTTCACTCATATGTGTCTACTTTTTTAAGTTTATATTTGTCACTTGCTAAAACACTTATGTTTTATAAACAAGTATTTGTGAGAGTGCGAGAACTTGTGCTCGACTCTACGAGGCTTGTGCTCGTTGTGCGAAGCTAATGTTCGCGCTTGCGAAGCTATGTTCGCGGGAATACGAGAACTTGTGCTCGATTCCACGAGGCTTGTGCTCGTTGTGCAAAGCTATGTTTGCGCTTGCGAAGTTATGTTCGCGGGAGTACGAGGACTTGTGCTCGACTCCACGAGGCTTGTGCTCGTTGTGCAAAGCTATGTTTGTGCTTGTGAAGCTATGTTCGTGGGAGTACGAGGACTTGTGCTCGACTCCACGAGGCTTGTGCTCGTTGTGCAAAGCTATGTTTGCGCTTGCGAAGCTATGTTCGCGGGAGTGCAAGGATTTGTACTTGACTCCACGAGGCTAGTGCTCGTTGTACGAAGCTAAGTTCGTTTTGATTAAGTTTTTAAACTTAAAGTTTGTAGACAGTATGAGTTTAACTTCATGTATCCTGATATATTGTAATCTTGCGGGTAAAGAGTAGGCAACGTCTAAACTTGAATAAAATAAGAGATTTTATTAGTTTTGGGACTGAGCTCGAGTAACTTCCGAGTTGCCTACGTATCCCGCCGTATATAGGTTGGCTAGGAATCAAGTCCCCGTAGTTCGCTGCTAACTATTACAATGAGAATCCACGTAGAGGGACTCGTAATTCGTAAAAGAATAAGCAAGATGAAGTATTGAAACTACGGTCCTATCATGCCACAAGGCCATTAGAAAACTAGTGTTCTAACTATAAAATCTTCGTAAGTTCTTGACGTTTCAGGGGCGTGACAAAGTCCTTCCACCCAATTCTTGTAAGTAATAATATCCTTTTGAGCTCGCTTTCTCCACTCTGTAAGGTCCTTCCCAGTTCGGCTTCAACTTTCCAACATGCTTGGTAGCTTCAACTTTTCTAAGTACCAAGTCCCCCACTTGAAAGTTCCTGAAACGAACTTTGTTGTCATATGCTTTCGCCATCATAGATTTATACGCTTGAGTACGTTGGTATGCTGCTTCCCTTGTTGCTCCGATCAACTCCAAATCCATTTGTCTTGCTCTTAACGCCTGCTCCTCATCATATGTAACAATATGATACGTTGGCATTCCAATCTCAGCTGGTATCACTGCTTCAGAATCATACGTCAATAAGTATGGAGTTTCTCCTGTAGAGGTACGAGGAGTTGTGCGATATGCCCATAGTATTCCTGGCAGCTCGTCCGCCCAGTTTTCTCCTTCTCCTTCCAGCCTTTTCTCCAAACTCTTTACTAATGTGTTGTTAGTGGCCTCCACTTGCCCATTTGCTTCCGGATGCGTTACGGATGTAAAACGTTGCTCAATTTTCATGTCTTTGCACCAGTCTTGAATCTTAAAACCTTGGAACTGCCTTCCATTGTCGGAAATTAAGATGCTTGGGATTCCAAATCGACAAACGATGTTCTTCCAGATGAATTGTTTCACATTAGCCTCAGTAATGTTTACAAGTGCTTCAGCTTCAACCCACTTCGTATAGTACTCGACTGCCACCAATAACCATTTTCTACATCCCGTAGCCTTAGGCATTGGTCCAACGATATCTATTCCCCATTGATCAAACGGACATCCATAACTCACCGTTGTCATAGGTTGTGCAGGTGTATGAATGATCTTCGCATGCAATTGACAGCTTCTACACTTCCTAGAGTAATCCATAGCATCTCTCATAATAGTTGGCCAGAAATATCCTTGTCGGAGTATTTTCTGGGCTAAAGATCGTCTTCCTGAGTGATTTCCGCAACTTCCTTCATGAATTTCTCGTAAAACTTGTTTTGCCTGTGACGGAGATAGGCATCTTAAGAGTGGTCCCTCGAAAGACCGTTTGTACAGTTCTCTATTAAACATAGTAAATCTAGCAGATTTGTACTTGAGCCTTCTGACCGCTTGAGGATCATTAGGTAAGTTCCCGTTCTGTAGATAATCAATGATCTTATCCTTCCAACATGCCTCAATTTCTACCGGCAGAGCATAATCCAATGCTTGCGTCGGTTTTGACTCAACTCCTTTGCCGATTGAAGGTTGCTCTGAAGCCAATAAAGTTACTCGCATTTCAACAAACACTTCGGCGGTACTTGCAAATCGCGACAAAGAGTCGGCGCGTTCATTCTCCGTTCGAGGGATCTGCGAAATAGAGAAAGTATCGAAGTTTGGTGTCGCCTCCTTCAATTTTTCGAGATACTTTACTATTGCAGCCTCTTTTGCTTCATATCTTCCTTCGAATTGATTAGCAATCAATTGTGAATCCGTGAATGCAACAAGCTTTGTTATACCCAACGATTTTGCCAGTTGGATCCCAGCCAGCATAGCCTCATATTCCGCTTGATTGTTCGTCACTTGAAAATTTAGCCTTATTGCATAGTCTAATTCTCTACCATTCGCCGATTTTAGGTAAATTCCTGCACCACCAGCGTCGTTTGTAGACGATCCATCTACATGTAAAGTCCAAGTTCCCCTTGCAACTACAGGTTTGTCACTTTTGTCCTCTTCCGTCACCATTGCTACATCAAGCGCTTGCTCCGCCTCTGAGATAGTTTCAGCCACAAAGTCCGCTAGTCTTTGTGCTTTGATCGCCGTTTTTGGCATATACTCCCAGCCATATTCTCCTAACTCGATCGCCCACTTCACTAGTCTCCTAGATGTTTCCGGTTTTGCCATAACTTGTTTCAGTGGTTGATTAGTTAAGACAGTATCTGGATGTGATTGAAAGTATGGTCTTAACTTTCGTGCAGTTATCACAAGTGCGTATGCTAGCTTTTCGATCTCCAGATAATTCATCTCTGTCCCATTCAACACTTTGCTAACGTAATAGATAGGCAAATGTTTCTTGTCTTCCTCGCGCACCAGTACTGTGCTTAGTGAATTCTTCGTTATGGCCAAGTAAAGATTCAGCATCTCATTGTCCTTGGGCTTAGATAGTAATAGTGGTGTCGTAAGATACACCTTCAATTGGCGAAAAGCCTCTTCACAATCATCAGTCCAGACAAACTTAGGTGTCTTACTTAACTTCTTGAAAAAAGGTAAACTCTTTTCTGCAGAATGTGATATAAATCGACTAAGTGCCGTGATCCTCCCCACCAAGCGTTGCACCTCTCGAACAGACTTGGGGGACGGTAGATCCATTATAGCTTTAATCTTGTCAGGGTTAGCTTCGATTCCTCTCTCATTGACCATGTAACCCAGAAATTTTCCAGCCTTAACATCAAAAGTGCACTTCTTGGGATTTAGCTTCATCCCGTATTGTTTCATGATACCAAAAGTCTCTTCCAAATGTTTTACGTGATCTTCCGCCTTCAGACTTTTGATAAGCATGTCATCAATGTAAACCTCCATAGTCTTGCCGATTTGATGATAAAACATCTTGGCAACCAACCTCTGAAAGGTTGCTCCTGCGTTCTTCAAACCAAACGGCATCACCTTGTAACAGTATATCCCTCTGTTAGTGATAAAGGCTGTTTTATGTTGATCCTTCACTGCCATTAGTATTTGATGAAAACCGCTCTGCGCATCACAAAGACTTAGCAGTGCACATCCTGCTGTAGAGTCAACTACGAGATCAATCCTGGGCAAATGGAAAGGATCTCGTGGGCAATGTTTGTTCAAGTCGGTGTAGTCCAAGCACATCCTCCATACGGTCGGCTTCTTTGGAACAAGTACAACGTTGCTTAGCCATTCAGAGTATCGTACTTCAAATATATGGCCTGCAGCAAGCTTTGTTTGTACGTCCAACTCCGCAGCCTTATTCTTTTCATCACTAAAGTGTCTCTTCTTCTGTCGGATAGGTTTAGCATTTGGGTTAACATTCAGGTGATGTACCGCAACTCGAGGATCTATCCCCTTCAAGTCCGAGTCTGTCCATGCGAATACATCAAAGTTTCTTCGCAGGCATTCCAATAATGCCTTCTCAATCTCCGGAGTCAACTCGCTTCCAATTTTAATGACCTTGTTAGGCTCATTATCCAACAGAATCACCTCCTTAAACTCTCCAGAAGGTTTCAAACGCTCAATCTCCATCTTTTTTTTATAGCGCAACGTCGTTTTGTCTTCCTTTTCTTCCTCCACCTTCTTCGAGGAGTCCTCAACATGGGGAGGAGTAGGATCCTCTTGCATCATCTCTTGGTCCACTTGCGTAGCAAGCACCATCTCCGTATCAACTTGTTTTCCTATTTCAGGCGTCTCCACTGGATGTATGTCAATTATCGCAACATTTGGATCCGTTCTTGCCTTGATAGGTTTAGTCGATGTAACATAGCAACTCCAAGAATCACGATCGTTTGTAGTGAGTTCAGCAACTCCGCCAGGCGTTGGGAATTTGACCTTTTGATGCACCATAGAGATGATCATAGCAAATGCCATTATCCCAGGCCTTCCAATCAACACTTTATATGCAAAAGGTATGTCAACAATGAGATATTCCACATTCAGTGTTCTCCTCTTCGGATTCACGCCAAAAGATGTTGGCAACATGATCCTCCCAATAGGTTTAACTTCACTTCCACCAAATCCCACTAGTGGTGAGTTAACATCAGTGATCTTGTATTGTCCAAGCTTCATTTGTTGTAAAGCATCCATGAAGATGATGTTGGACGAGCATCCATTATCAATCATTATCCTCTTTACCCCGTGATGCGCATCACCGCGGAAACCACCATATGGCAATTCAAGTATTGCGCTTCCTTAGCTTGTGAAGATAAGCTGTCAAAATCGCTATCGTCGAATGTGATTCTTGTATCCAACTTGTCCACTGCAAAGACAAGATCTATCTCAGGACGCTTCAGTCGTTCATTGTATATGTCTCGTGAGATGCGTTTTCTACTTTTGGCTGAGTCTGCGCCAGTTGGTCCACCAGCAATCACATTGACTCCATTCTCAATATCATCGTTCCCATTACCCCTTTTACGCTTTGGTTCATCCTTCTTCTCGTGCGGGGATCTATCCCGCTTGCGTCCAGATGACGCCTTCTCTTGACGTGACTCTCTATTCACAAGGACGTATTCAACGAGTTTCCCCTCTTGAATGAGTCGTTCAATCTCGTTCTTCAGGGCCTTGCATTCATTAGCAAAATTCCCATTCTGCCTGTGGAACTTGCAATATTTCTTCGACACCTTGGTCTCCTCCGTCTCTCGGAATGGTTTTGGGGTTCTCAGCAACCCGCTATCTTTCTCAATGGCGTAGATTTCGCCAATTTGTTTCCTCAGTGGAGTATAATTGCAAATTTCTTAAAGGGTTGTCGATTGCGATCACGATCCTTGCCCCTTAACTCTTCCTCCAGTCTCTATCTTTATTCTCCTTGCCCCCATGAATTCCCGGCGAGTCCATCAACCCTTGATTCATGGTTGCCTCCTCAACTTCAATGACCTTACTAGCGAGGTCCATCACTTGCTCAATGGAATCAGGTGTGTTCCATGTTATTACTTCAATCAAGTTCTTGCTCCGGCAACGATGCTCCAATACAGAGATGACCAAGTCAACAATGGGAGCATTCACTCTACCAATCTCCAGATTCAAACGCTTGATATACCTCCCCAAAGGTTCATCAGGTCCTCTATAGATATTAAACAGCGTGCTTGGAGATTTCTTCTTTATCCGATAAGTAGCAAGCTTCTTTACGAACAAGGTTCTAAATTGTTCAGATGATTCAATTAAACGCGAACGTAAGTTTTTGAACCATTCCTTTGTCGGACCTCTCAGACTGAGCGAAATAAGTTTCGCCCTCATATTCTCTGCATACCCCAAGACCTGCAAATCTCCATCTAACTCATCATAATGTGCTACTGGGTCGGTATTCCCATCATACTTCTTCAAGACAGGAAGATTAGTCCCTTCCTTCAACGTCCAATTACTGATCGCCTCACAAAAGGGGTTTGGCCTCTCCCTTAGTGGAATATGTTCTGCAACAACAGTTTCCAGTCTCGGCGCAACTCTCTCAGGCAAATCCCTATCTCTTCCGGCAGTTCGACTTGCTGCGGGTCGATGATCAGGAACTCTCTGCCTAGAATTCACCTTTCCATCCCTTACTTCTCTATCTCGACCAGTTGCTCGACTTGGAGCTCTCTTAGCATTAGTCCTCACTGAGCGAGGATTCCTCCTTTCAGGCGAGGGAGTTGGATCCCTTGGCCTTGTCATCCTAGTCTGCGTATAATGCCTTGAATCATCACGACGCTGGGTCGGATGAGTCCTTCCTTGCTGCGGTGCCGCAGGCTGTGCTGCCGGTTGTTATGCTATTGGAGCCTGAACATTCTGTAGAACAGAAGTGTTAGCCAATTTCTGCACAATCATTGGAACCATAGTCCTTTGGAATGCTGCCATAATCTGATCCAACTGAGCGGAATTCAATAGGTGTTGTTCCGTGGGAGGAACTTCAGGTTGATTCGCTGTGTGAGTTGGAGGATCAAGGGGAGTGCTGGGCGCTGCCACTGATGTTAGCTCAGAAGCATCAGGTGCCCGATTATCATCCTCCCTCTGTGATCTAGTCCTTCCTGCCATTCTATTCTTCTCCGTTGCTCTCCGTTGAGCCATTGAGTGTCAGTGTTTGTTACTAAGTGCGTATAGAGGTTCCCACAGACGGCGCCACTGATGTGGGGTATTTTCATCTGGATATGTGTCCACTCTCCAACACTCCACGTCAGACTGCTTTAGTTCCTGCTGGATGCTTAAGCAGCTTTTGAGTTCAGAACCTGCACTCAACACCACACGTAAAGTAAGCCGGTGCCTCCTCTGGCGAAGGCACTCCGATGCTCAAGTCAGATAGGTCGGAATGTGAGGTATTGTCGTCGGAGACAATAGCTCGAACAAATAGCTCGAAATATGCCCAAATAGGTCGAATTTAGGCTCAATAGGTCGAAATAGCACACCTCGAAATGGTATTGAGAACCGGGATGAGGAAACCTGAATAGCTCGAATTATTGCTCTATAGCTCGAATTCGATGTACATAGCTCGAAATTAAATGCTAGAAAATAAAAACGTACCTTAGAATGAGGCATGGGACCCCCTTATATAGTAATAAGAGTCCTTATTCGTCTAAAAGTGCAATCCAAGTAGAACTATGACTCAAAATAGGTCAAATTAGAGCTATTTTGAAATAGCTCGAATTGGGCCTCAAATAGGTCGAATTTGGGCCCATATAGCTCTTACTGGACTCCTGGGCCTCAAATAGATCGGATTTGAGCCCATATAGCTCGAATTGGGCTTTTGGGCCTCAAATAGATCGAATTTGAGTCCATATAGCTCGGATTGGGCTTGATATAGCTCGAATCGGGCCTTTTCGGGCCCAAATAGATCTCGCTTGGGCTCAATTTGGGCCTACTTGGGCCGATTTCCGAGTTTTGCCTTGAATTGCAATTTTTCATTAAAAGATAATGGTGCTGACGTGGCATAATATTTCCCGAAATACGTTCGTGTATTGTATCGGATATGATGACGTGGCGGTACCGAAATATGGTACATCAGAATACATCTTAATTATCGATTATATATCCTAATATCTACTTGAAACATAAGAAAACTATTGTAACTTAACTAGTTAGAGCTATGTAATTTTGCTTAAAGGCCAAGTGTTCAATTCTTCATACTTACAAATACCAAAATTTTAAAACAAAATGCATAAACTCGGTGGACTGGTTGAACCAATTTCAGCGACGCTGTAAGAAGAAACCGATTTTGAGGGGCTTTCCAGACTGGCCAAAGCATCGGTTTCAACGTTGTAAGAAGAAATCGATTTCAAGAGGCTTTGCTGACTGGACAAAGCACCGGTAGATTAAACTGGCCGGGCCATTTCGATTTTTAAAAGGGATAATATTAGTGACACCCCCTGAGGTTTGGTGTAATATCACTCACACCCGCTGAGGTTTGAATAATATAAGTGATACCCCCTGAGGTTTGCTTTTAAGGGGGTGTCACTTTTAAAATGACACTTGTACCCTTTAGTTTAATATTAGCTAAAACTCCTCAAAAATAAAAGACACAAGTACCATTTATTGTTCAAATAATAAAATCAAATAAGAATATAGTTGGTCATCTTGCATAAATTAAAACGATTTATCTGGATTTATATAAATAATTTTTTTTGTATGCTATACTATTTAAATACCTATTAATTGAAGATATTTTTTGGACTGTAAATTACATGAAAACTTTTGATTACTTCCTTTTTTCTTTTCTAAAGAGAGTGAAATACTTACTGCTTTTTTTTTTAACCTTTTATCTAAGAGAAAGGATTTTGTATTTAATTTTGAAGGGAATAAGATTTTTCATCGGTTGAGATTTATTGCTGGATTTTATTTAAAATCTTAGTTTACAAGCCTCAAAAGTTTTAGTTAGAATTATTTCTATCTTTCTGGCCGTACTTAACATATATCTTTACATATATTAATGGTAATATATAGCAATAAATAGGCAGAAATATCTTGGGAGGGCTATAGCCCCCCCAAGCCCCGATGTGCATACGCCCTTGGGTGGGTGGAACCTTTTTTTTCCTTCTTATAATTATATATATGAATTGTTTAAATTTATTATATTCTAATTTGTTTTTATTATTTAAAAATAAAGGGTACTTGTGTCTTTTAATTATTGAAGAGTATTTGGCAATATTAAATTAAAGGGTACAAGTGTCCTTCTAAAAGTGACACCCCTAGAAATCAAATCTCAGGGGGTGTCACTGATATTATTCAAACCTGAGGGGGTGTCACTGATATTACACCAAACCTCAGGGGGTGTCACTGATATTATCCCTTTTTAAAACACAGGTCTCAATCCTTATAGTTACGGAAGTAATGGGATAGAATTTTCAGTTTTCTTTTTTCTTTTTCTTTGTCCTTTTTTCATAGTAGATCAAGTATTGTTTGTATAATTAACAATAGAAAGTACCCAATGTTTCAAGTTTGATTTCAAAACCTGAGGATGCTCATAACACTACAAGAATGTAATGCAATGGCTACAAAAATATGGTGAGTGATTTTAATCTGTAGCCATGTGGCTTTAGAATTTAAATCAATGGTGTCAAAAATATTTGTAGGCAGCAATAGTGAGAAAAAATTCACTCACCAAGCATGGGGTGAAAATATTCACTCACCATTAAACACAATGGTGACAAATTATTTTGTAGCCATGCAAAATAAAACAAAAAAAAAATGAAAATAGGCAATGGCTACAAAAAATATGGATGCCACATGGTATCAGAAAAATCTGACACCATGTGAGCATCCAAAAAATTTGTAGCCATAGTTTAAAGGACCAGATCATGCCGTGTGGCATGATCTGGTCCATCAAAGCGTGGTGTCAAATTTTTTGGACACCACGCTTTCCAATTAGTTTTTTTTTTTTGTTTTATAAACCGTGGTGTCCGATTTTTCGGACACCACGGTTTCCTGTTTTTTTTTTTTTAACTGTGGTGTCCGAAAAATCGGACACCACGGTTTTCGTTTTTTTTTTGTTTGTTTTTAAATCGTGGTGTCCGATTTTTTGGACACCACAGTTTAAATGTTATTTTTTTCCCTTTTTTAATCTTTACAAACCTTAACACGATTTTTTTATTTTTTTCCCTTTGATGACAATTATAGTATAATTAGTAATTAAACTATAAATTTCATAGTAATTTGAGTAAAATTAATTAGTAATTAAGTTTAGCTAGGTAAATCATGATTATATATGTGTACTCATTCTATAATTAGTAGTAATTAGGAGAATTGTATTTTAATTAGGGTAGTTTTAGTAAAAGTGTTGGATTTGTTTTAAAAATTAGGAAAAGTTAAGAAATATTATGGAATTTAAGATAAAACTAAAATTTAGGATAACATAGGAAAATTAGATTTATAGTTTAATAAAATGCCATAATTATATTAGTAATAACACTTTGAAGACAATTATTGTGTAATTAGTAATTAAACTGTAAATTTCATAGTAATTTGAGTAAATTAATTAGTAATTAAGCTTAGTTAGGTAAATCATGATTATATATGTGTACTCATTCTATAGTTAATAGTAATTAGGAGAACTTCATTTTAATTAGGATAGTTTTTCTAAAAAGTATTGGATTTTATTTAAAAATTAGGAAAAGTTAGGAAATATTATGGAATTTAGGATAAAACTAAAATTTAGGATAACATAGAAAAATTAGATTTGTAGTTAAATTAAATGGCATGATTACATTAGTAATTAACACTTTGATGACAATTATTGTACAATTAGTAATTAAACTATAAATTTCATTGTAATTTGAGTAAAATTAATTAGTAATTAAGTTTAGCAAGGTAAATCATGATTATATATGTGTACTCATTCTATAATTAGTAGTAATTAGGAAAATTCGTTTTAATTAGGATAGTTTTAGTAAAATTCATAGATTTTGTTTACAAAATTAGGAAAAGTTAAGAAATATTATGGAATTTAGGATAAAACTAAAATTTAGGATAACATAGGAAAATTAGATTTGTAGTTTAATAAAATGAAACGAATGTATTAGTAATTAACACTTTGATGATAATTATTGTATAATTAGTAATTAAACTATAAATTTCATAGTAATCTGAGTAAAATTCAACACTTGTACTAAAACTATGAAATTAATAGTTTAATTACTACTTATACAATATTTGTCATCAAAGTGTTAATTACTATATAGTCATGGCATTTTATTAAACTACAGATCTAATTTTACTATGTTATTCTAAATTTTAGTTTTATCAAGATTAAAATGAAATTCTCCTAATTACAACTAATTATAGAATGAGTACACATATATAATCATGATTTACCTAGCTAAACTTAATTACTAATTGATTTTACTCAAACTACTATGAAATTTATAGTTTAATTACTAATTATACTATAATTGTCATCAAAGTGTTATTACTAATATAATTATGGCACTTTATTAAACTACAAATCTAATTTTCCTATGTTATCCTAAATTTTATTTTTATCCTAAATTCCATAATATTTCTTAACTTTTCCTAATTTATAAAACAAGTCCAACACTTTTACTAAAACTATCCTAATTAAAATAAAATTCTCCTAATTACTACTAATTATAGAATGAGTACACATATATAATCCTGATATACCCAGCTAAACTTAATTACTAATTAATTTTACTCAAATTACTATGAAATTTATAGTTTAATTACTAATTATACTATAATTGTCATCAAAGGGAAAAAATAAAAAAATCGTGTTAAGGTTTGTAAAGATTAAAAAGGGGAAAAAAATAACATTTAAACCGTGGTGTCCAAAAAATCGGACACCACGATTTAAAAAGAAAAAAAAACAAAAACCGTGGTGTCCGATTTTTCAGACACCACAGTTTAAAAAAAAAAAAAAAAAAAAAAACAGGAAACCGTGGTGTCCGAAAAATCGGACACCACGGTTTATAAAACAAAAAAAAAAAAAAAAAACTGATTGGAAAGCGTGGTGTCCAATTTTTTGGACACCATGCTTTGATGGACCAGATCATGCCACATGGCATGATATGGTTCTTTAAACTATGGCTACAAATTTTTTGGAAGCTCACATGGTGTCAGATTTTTCTGACACCATGTGGCATCCATATTTTTTGTAGCCATTGCCTATTTTCGTTTTTTTTTTTGTTTTTATTGTTTTAGTATAATTAGTAATTAAACTATAAATTTCATAGTAATTTGAGTAAATTAATTAGTAATTAAGTTTAGCTAGGTAAATCATGATTATATATGAGTACTAATTCTATAATTAGTAGTAATTAGGAGAATTTTATTTCAATTAGGATTAGTTTTAGTAAAAGTGAAGGATTTGTTTTAAAAATTAGGAAAAGTTAAGAAATCTTATGGAATTTAGGATAAAACTAAAATTTAGGATAACATAGGAAAGTTAGATTTGTGGTTTAATAAAATGCCATAATTATATTAGTAATAACACTTTGATGACAATTATTGTGTAATTAGTAATTAAACTATAAATTTCATAGTAGTTTGAGTAAAATTAATTAGTAATTAAGTTTAGCTAGGTAAATCATGATTATATATGTGTACTCATTCTATAATTAGTTGTAATTAGGAGAATTTCATTTTAATTAGGATAAAACTAAAATTTAGGATCACATAGGAAAATTAGATTTGTAGTTTAATAAAATGCCATGATTATATTAGTAATTAACACTTTGATGACAAATGTTGTATAACTAGTAATTAAACTATAAATTTTATAGTTTTAGTAAAAGTGGTTAATTTTACTCAAATTTCTGTGAAATTTATAGGTTAATTACTAATTATACAATAATCGTCATCAAAGTGTTAATTACTAATATAATCATGACATTTTATTAAACTACAAATCTAATTTTCCTATGTTATCCTAAATTTTAGTTTTATCCTAATTAAAATGAAATTCTCCTAATTAATAAAATGCCATGTTTTATCCATGTGAAAGCAATGGTGAGTGATTTTTTGGACCTCACAAAAGCACAATTCAGATGAAAGCAATGGTGAGTGATTTATTTGACCCCACAAGTAGCACAATCCATGTGAAAGCAATGGTGAGTGATTTATTTGACCCACCAGTAGCACAATCCATGTGAAAACAATGGTGAGTGATTTATTTGACCCCACCAGTAGCACAATCCATGTGAAAGCAATGGCTACAAAAAAATCTGTTACCCCATTTTCCTTTATCTATAAATATACCCCATTTTTCACAAACTTCATCTCTTCATTTCTCTCCCTCAAAAAATCCGAAAATCCTCCCAATACCCTCAAAAAATCCGAAAATCATCCCCTCTCCCTCAAAAAATCCGAAAATCATCCCATCTCCCTCAAAAAATCCGAAAATCATCCCCTCTCCCTCAAAAATTTCGAAAATCATCCCCTCTTCCTCAAAAATGTCGAATATCACCTCTTTTTCCTCCAAAAATATGAAAATATCACTCTAAAACAAAAAATCCTCTTCTTTATCACTTTTTTTTTGGTGTTATATTAATTATATATTGTTTGTTGTTTATAATATATATATATATATATATATATATATATATATATATATATATATATTGATTTGTGTGTTTATATATATATATATATATATATATATATAGATATATTTTACACACTACATAACATATAAATATATATATATACATAAGTTATATAAATATATTTTAAAACACATATATATATACTATATATTCACGTTTTTATATAAACCCCCAAAAATGAAAATTTTGAATTTTGGGCAAAAAAGTGGCGGTAAATCCGCCACCAATTTCTTTTTTTAAAAATTTTCGGAATGTGGTGAGTGAATAATCACTCACCACGGTTTTTCTAAAAAACAAAATTAAAAACGTGGTGAGTGATTATTTACTCACCACGGTACAATGAATTTTTTTTTAAAAAAAAAAACAAAATACCGTGGCGTCCGATTATTTGGACGCCACGGTACAACATTAAAACAAAAAAAAAAAACAAAATAGCGTGGTGTCCAGTTAATCGGACGCCACGCTATAAAAAAAGAAAAAGAAAAAAGGCATGGCGTCCAGAAAGTTGGATGCCATGCCTTTTTTTATTTTTGTTTTTCTTTTGAATTAAATGTGTGGCTACAAATTAATCTGACACCACATTGTGGCTACGAATTATTTTGACACCACGTGGTGAGTGATTTTCTTGACACCACTGTTGGTAACAAATTAATTTGTAGCCATTGCTGACATAACTTTATGCCTACAAGGCCAATAGTTACAAAGGCTGGCTACAAATTTTTTTGTAGCCATTGATCAATGCTCACTGAAAATATAGCAATGGTGAGTAATTTTTTTGACACCATTGCCACATTTTCTTGTAGTGTAATATGCCTAGGTGTTATTCACTATTTCAAAATCAAGACATCTTAAAGAGAAGCAAAGTAAAAACTAGCTAAAGTTAAGCTAACATATTACATATTAACTTTTGAAGAGAATGTAATCAATATCTATAAATTTAAAAAATAATTTTAGTACAAGGAGAGTATGAGTTTTAGAGGCAGACAGCGTATTTTTTTATTTTTGGTTGTTTCTCATTCTCTTTATGATACTTGGTCTCCAACTCATATCTGTAAGACGGGATGTGGATAGAATTATTAAACAAAATATCATTGAGTTACCACAAAATCTTTGAGATATCATTGCAAACTCGATATGCAAAAATTGTCGTCGTCGTTAATTGGTGAATAGAATGTCGTGTTTCTACAAGATTCTAAGTGTGTTCTAATTCTAAGTTCAAAACAGACTCCTAAGAATGAGATGTGAAGAGAGAATTATAAAACTAAAAGATAACTTTTATTTCTTCTTTGTTCATACAATACATTCACAACTAATTCAAATACAACCAAACTCTATCCATTAATAACTACTATTAACTTCTTAAGCTTATCTACTCACAAATACTATCGATTAATAATTAATAGCTTATAACATAATTAATAATATAATCTAACAACTAAAATATATTATATATAACAAGATTAGTAATTAATAATAATATAATCTAATAACTACAGTATGTTACATATAATAAGATTAGTAATTAAGATAACAATAGGTAAATTGTTCTTTTTAGAAGAAGAACTTAACTCAAAAAAAAGAGATGAGAAGTTTGGGATAAAACTAATATAGAATTAGTATAAAGTATTTATTAATTCAATTATAAATTCACAATTACAATATCAACTACACTATGAGACAAAACTACCGACTACCATAAACTACTCTCCTTGAATTAGGACTTCAAACATATCCCTAACAACTGCTAATATAATTCTAGTTAAGCTAATATAATAAGTTAGATCATAATACGCTTTCGCCAAAATACAAAATTAAAGGGTAGGCAAGCTCCTACTAATTCTCCCCGCCTGAAGATTGCCCGTCCTCGAGTCCCATAGAAATTAAGATTGCCTTCTTTTTCTCTGTCTTTGAGAAAGGCACTTGTGATTTGAGAAAGGCACTTGTGAGATAAAGTAAATAATGTTCGAGGCGATTATTTGAGCTAAATACTCGGGTTAGATATAACTAAATACGACCCATGAACGAAGAATCATCAGGCTTGTATCGAAGTGGAATTCGAGCCCTTAGGAATCATCAGGCTCGTATCAAAGAAGAGTCCGAGCCCTTAGACCCTTGAACCTCGAAGGAACGAGCATGGATGCTCGAATCGCATGATTCAAGTAGGCTCGAAACCAATCATCAGAGGGGTAACGAGGCCTAGGTAAACGAAGGGAAGCTAACGACAAAAATTAATAGGATAGTTATCTCAAACCATAATTATAGAGGAGCTTCCTATGAGGCAGATAGCTGAAAACTAACCGAGGCCACGTGAATACGAGGGTCAAACTAGCACACGAGGCAGCCTCAGGGGGTCTTAAATGACCTGTGGGACGTGACAACTGTCCCCTCATTAAACGCCTTGTCGGACCTAACACCTGGCAACGAGGTGACACCTGTGCACTTTTATGCACCTATAAATACCCCCCGACCAGCACAAATACGAGGCTAATGCGAAAAAGGAATAACAACCACTAATCTGAACAATATATCCACCCCAGCTGCTTACGAGGTACGCTTCGTACACAACCTTCGAGCCCAAAAATTGAGTATCCGTGCCTTAATTCGATCTTTTGAGGGCCTAAACCAGTCTTACTAAATTTTCCTCATCAGATTTCATTTTGAAAATAAAAACTTGAACTGATGGAGTTTTAGGCGATAAAGGTCTGAAAACTCTTACAACAATTGGATACTTCCCATTGTTCTGAAAATTGCATTGCTTGGTGTATGTTAAGCTTGTTGTTGCGAATTCTCTCGCTTTGGGATAGTAGGGTTTTTTCGAAACTTCTTTTGTTGTTGGGTTTTGTGTCAAGCTTTGCATATTGGCGTTAGTGGTGGCGGCAACAACGGGGTGGATGTAGATGATGTATACTTCCTAATAATATTGTCAATAGGTTTGGAGATATTGTCAATACTTTGCTTCATTTGTTGTACAATTTTCATCACTTGATCCAACAAACGACATATGTTTTGCTTGAATTCTAAATCTTGTGGAGAAGGCATGTAGAGCTCTCAATGAAAAGCACCAAATTGTTAGGATAAGAAAAGGTCAATAGTTTCTTTTGGAAACTAAACTATAAAAAAAGAGATGAAAACTTTGAGATAAAACTAACTAAAATAAAATTAATGAAAGTTATTTCTTAATTCAATTATGAATTCACAATTACAACATAAACAACACAATGAGATAAAACTGCCCGCTACCATAAACTACTCTCATAAAATTAAGGACTTCAAACATTTCCTTATACTGCTAATATAAAATTAACTAAACTAATATGATAAATTAGATCATAATATGAATTAAATACAAAATTAAAGGGCAGACAAACTAGTATCAAAGTAATGTATTCTCTTCAAATTGATTTACATGCACTAAAATCGATAGCAAGCATGATTTAAATTGTACTTATTTTATTTTTAAAATAATATCGTTAGGATCGAGATTTCGATGTACATCAGAAGAGTTAAGATTATTATCTTTTTTACGCAAATAAAATTTGAAAAAAACTGCTTTAGTTGATTATAATATTTTCAATTCTTCAAAAAAATCTTAAAGGATTATATATATATATATATATATATATATATATATATATATATATATATATATATATATATATATATTTTAATATCAATTAGGTTAAACCATAGACTTGCGATAATATTTTATAACATAAACGCTATTAGTCTTTAATACAGGAAAAGGTTAGAATAAAGTCATCATTTGCTATTTTTCATTCGAGAATAATTATTAATAAAAACATAGAAAGTATTTACGAGTAAATGATTTTTCCATTTCTGCAATTTGCTTTTAGAATTTTTACCCTAACATAGGAAAAGGATGGGTGAGACATATCCTGGTTTCAGTCGTGTCGATCGTCACCCCATTCAAGGAACACCATCGTATTTATTACAGGCACAGCATTAGTTGCATCGTTGAACTTATCTTTGAAAAGAAAATTGTACATTTTGGAAAAGGACCAGTGAAGTTGAGTCAGACTACAAACGCAGAGGTAAATGGGGTAAACTGGCTAGGTGATCCAATGTATGATATAATACTACAATCCGCAATTTTTTATTTTATTTTATTTTTTGTTCTCTCAATTTTCCCAACGACGCTATAAGTTTGAGTCTATATCGTCTTCGAATTGAATTGATTTTATCGAGTAAAGAATTCATATAGTGATTCATATATGTAGATTATGATTATGCAGGTATTTTTCTTATAAGTTTGATGCGGTATTTTTTGTATGCTGACTGAACACTCCGTGTCAAATTGATTCAAGTTTTGAATCAGTTTTGAGTTCGGGTAATCTGAACTCAAAAAATGCATGTGAGCTAAGTCGGGGTTTGACCCGTCGTAGACTCTCCGATGCCTAGGTCAGTTGGTGAACAAGGATCGATCGAGCTGAGGCTCGGTCGATGTTGCAAGTAATGACAATAACGACAATTCTGGAATAATAATGAAAATTACGTACCTCAAATGAATTCAGAGGGGATATTTATAGGAGTTTTGCCTATTGATGGGTCTTGGCAAAAGGCCAGAGCCATTAATATTGTAGTAAACTAATCACATCATTAATATTGTCTAACTTGAGGAGCTATTGAGGAGTTGTGTTCTTCTAGCTCTTGAGGTGGTAATCAGTCGCTATCAAATGCCTTAGCCAAAATATGACACCAAATGCCTTAGTCAAAATATGGCATATCATAGTGATTAGCCATTGCCAGATGCCTTAGACAAAATATGCATAGTGCTTCAATGCCATTTATGACGCGTAGGCGTCAAATCAGTTGACTACTCCTTATTCAGGTGGACTTCATGCTCATGACGTGTCTTAATTGAGTGATATGGTGTAATACCAAAATATGGTATATCAATAGTCCCACAATTTGTAGTAAATTTAGTTGGAGGACAAATGTTCTGCGAATTTCGTAGAAGATCCCATATTTTGTACAACATTCGAAATTCAAATCTCATATGAATTGTCGATTTTATTTTGTAGAGTCTTCTTGTCAAGTGTATAATCAGGGACATGCGGGTATTTTTCTTATGCTGATTGGACACTCCACGCCAAACTCCAAGTCTTGAATCAACTTCGAGTTCGGGTGACCTGTACTCAAATACTGCATGTAGCTAAGCCGAGGTTTGACCCGACGTTGACCCTCTAATGCCTATGTCAGTTGGTGAACAAGGATTGATCAAGCCGAGGCTCGGTCGATTTTACTAGTAATGACAACAGCAACAGTTCTAGAATAATAATCAAAATTATGCACCTCAAATGATTCAGATGGGGTATTTATAGGAGTTTTGGTGGGCCTACTCATGGCCCTTGACCAAAGCCTGACCCATTAACGTTGTAGTAAATTGATCACATCATTAATATTGTCTAACTTGAGGAGCTATTGAGGAGTTGTGTTGCTCTAGCTCTTGAGGTGATGATCAATTGCTGCGAAATGCCTAAGGCAAAATATGCCACCAAATGCCTCAACCAAAATATGTGATATCATGGTGATTAGCCATTACCAGATGCCTTAGCCAAAATATGGCATCACTGCTTCAGCACCATTTATGACGCGGAGGCGTCAAATTAGTTGACTACTCATCATTCACGTGGACTTTATGCTCATGACGTGTCTTAATTGAGTGAGGCCAAGTGTAATACCAAAATATGGTATATCAGTAGTTTCCGAATTCGTAGTAGATTTAGTTGGAGGACAAATGCACTACGAATTTTGTAGAAGATTCCATGTTTTGTAGAACACCCGAGATTCAAATCTCATATGAACTTTCGATTTTATTTTTCAGAGTCTTCTAGTCAAGCGTATCAACAAGGACATATGCGGGTATTTTTGATATGGTGATTGAACACTCCGCGTCAAACCGATTCAAGTCTTGAACCAGCTTCGAGTTCGGGTAACCTGCACTCAAACATGACACGTAAGCTAAGTCGAGATTTTACCCGGCGTAGACCCTCCGATGCCTAAGTCAGTTGGTGAACAAGGATCAATCGAGCTGAGGCTCGGTCGATGGTGCAAGTAACGACATCAGCAACAATTCATGAATAATAATCTAAATTACGTACCTCAAATGTATTCGGGTGGGATATTTATTAGGATTTTGGTAGGCCTACTGATGGACCTTGGCCAAGGCCTGACCCATTAATGTCGTAGTAAACTGATCACTTCATTAATATTGTCAACTTGAGGAGCTATCAAGAATGTGTGTTGCTCTAGATCTTGAGGTGGTGATCAGTCTTAGCCAAATGTCTTAGCCAAAACATTACCCAAATGGCTTAGTCAAAATATGACACGAAATGCCTTAGCCAAAATATGCCATCATATTGGTTAGCCATTGCCATATGCCTTAGCCAAAATATGGCATCACTGCTTTAACGCCATTTATGACGCGTATGCGTCAAATCAATTAACTACTCATCATTTAGGTGGACTTCATGCTCATGACGTGTCTTAATTGAGTGACGCAAGATGTAATACCAAAATATGGTATATCATAATTTTTTCATTGTTAAGGATCAAAACTTCAATTATATCATATATTTTATATTGTAATCGATTTGACCTTTTTAAACGACAATAATAATCTATGATTGTAAATTTAGAGACCAAGCATTAAACAATAATCACACGAGCAATTACTCAAATTTTGTTTCCAAATGGTGTTGTGTGTCAACCGCCAAATAATAAATATTTTTTGCAGACTAAGATAGTGAGTGTAATTCAGAAAATATCATTTACTATCTTTGTTGTGTTGAACATGAGAACAAAAATCTGTAATCTGCAATAGAAACGGAACATTTTTTTAGTCGACACGAAAATGGGAAAAGGGGGATACAAAGACGAGATATAAACTGAAGAAGGAAAGAGGAGACATTTGGAAGGAAAGGGATAAACTTGTTGATTTATTATTTAATGATTTAATCAAGTGATTTTCGGAACCTTTGGAACATGTAAAGAGATATTGCAATCTTTGAAAGAGAAGTTGCGTATGTTCATAGTTGATGGGTGGTTATGAAGAAATCTGACTATTAATATATAGTTTTGGTCCTTAAAGCATTCATTAATTAAGATTCTCATATTGTTATACTCATACACCATTTTTGCCAGAGAGATAAAAGAATAAGTACTTGGAAGGCCAAATCAAACCTTTCTAATTCGACCTTTCCTTCAAATCTTTCATTCATTAAGCTTCTAATTCAATCAACAATGGCAGGAGATATGCTAATCTTTGCTTCCGCTTTTGGCTGATTATTTAGGATGTTTTAATTTCATTATAGTCTAGTAGTTGTATTAGAGCCTATGTAATTGCCTCTTTTTTGTCTTGTATTTCATAGTGTTTTGAAATGTTAACTAACGAAGTTTGTTGGATTTCTTGGTTCTTACGTTAGAACTTGAAAGCCACATAGGAAATCATCCCGTTATTTGGTTCTTACGTTAGAACTTGAAAGCCACATAGGAAATCATCCCGTTATTTAATTTTTAATAACTCTAGGTTTAAACGATAATTTTGGTAATATATAGAAGTAAATTTTGGTTGAACAGATAGTCTGTGCCAAAATAATGTGATCTGCTTTATGGTTTAAATCTGGAGCCCTGCGCCACCTACAAATTATTGTTTAAACTTCATCGGTAATAATGCTTGGAACTAATTGTTTTCCTCACTAATATTAATTTAATTAATTCACAGAGAACCCGAATTTGTAGCAAAATTTAGACTTTGATCTTTGTGTAGAAAAAGGGGTTCAAACACTTGCAACTTAAGTTGCGTATGATGATTTTCTCCACCGGACCTCTTGGTTTATTGATGCAACGCGTCAACTTATATATTTGTTTATTTTATAGAATATATTGCTGCTTGTCGGACTCATCATCTATTACATGTGGAATGGCCTTTTTTACTGAGACACATGCTTGAATGTTGATATTGCTATAAGAATTGTAATAATGTGCAAGTTATTTTGATTAGCATGTTACTATTATATTTGATTATATTTATTAGGATGCTTATATTTTTGTCGGATCAATACTCTTGCATTTAGGGTATTATTAACACCGTTTTACTTAATGTTTAGTGGATATCATGTTTTTATTTAGTTGAATAGTAGTCACAACATCTTTCATTATTTAGAAGCACGTTTAAGGAATAAATCACGTAAAACATTAGTTATAATTAATTATACAATGTGTAGTGAAATTTATCCTAGATGAAATTTTATTAAACATTTGTGTAATTAATCATAATAGAATGTTAAAATTATATTTTTAATCGAACCATAGGAATTAAGAAAGAAACATAATCTTAATTAGTTATGGGTTTATTATAAATCTAATTGAGTATTACTTTAGTCCACAGTAACGTATCAAAGTTTTGTTTGCATGGTATGTTTGGTGTGCTAAATATGGAAACTTTTTGCAATGTTTTGAGATCTTTTCGATATGTTTCGGAAAATTCATAAATTTTGTTGTTGCAACAGTCGTAGAAAGTACTACATATTTCGTTTCAATAGAGTTAAAAATGAACGTGTCTGTATTTTTAGGAAAAGAAAAGAAACTTTGATCCATGCCCACAATCAAGTTGTGTGTCAACTTGGTTTATTTGTGTATGATTTACTTTAGTATAAATGATTGCTTTATAACGAACCGAAACTAAATGCATTATAAAGATTAGCATGGTTGTCGCACTCTACCAACCATCTAATTACAAAAAATTATCCACATGAAATTAACACTGCGGAGATCGTAACATATAAATCCGCCTACGGAGTGCAAATTTAGAGTACATAATAAGATAGTATAAGCAAACATCCAAAAATTGTTTTGCTATGTTTAGAGGCTACAATACTATCCCATTGAACTTTCTCGTTGAATACCTCAAGGTTGTACGACGTTATCAAAGTACAAACCTGAAAAGATTGAAAGTCCGCTGCATGTTCAGCATGTAGATCCTAACATACCTCATTATTCGGCCGTCTCTATAGTACTTGCTAATAATCTACTCCAAATGTTGTCGTTTACGCCCCGGGTTACCTCGAAACAGAGACAAGGGCTTCTGCCCCTTTATCACCGAAACTAGTTGTGGCCGTGAAGTCCCATACCTCCCCCTTAGTCAATTATAGTCGTCCTACGGTGAGTCCCATACCTCGAACGTCGCACTAAAACCATAACTGCCACCACACTCATAGCCCGAACGGTAACCCGATCATGCAAATAAACTGCCCTCGATAGTTTACATCACCAAAAACTACTCCTCAATATGATCAACATTAAAAATTTTGCAAGTTTTGAGTTGGTCGCCGAAAAATTTATCGAGCGGCGGCGCCACCGTCGAACATCCTTGAACCAACCCGACCTCCTCCTGTCCGCCGCCCACGCCTAGCAATGCCAATGAGGCTGGGAGCCAAAGTTCTCCATGGCCGACACGAAAAGGCTTTGTGTGACTCAAGGTCAAGGTTTACCCGCCACAAGATTGCTCGGGCCCGCCAGTGACTCGGCTTCATGTGCGTGACGGTGTGCCGAGAAATCCCTCAATTCAGCCCCTAACCGCCAGCCCCACGCGCATGGAGCTGGCAGATTTGTTGCCCGTCCGGGGGTGATTTGGCTTGCCCGTTGTGCGCGGCGTGGGCTGCCTTCTGTGCGCGCATGGGCAGCCTGTGGGCTGCCTTTTGTGTGCGCATGGGTAGCCTGCTGTGCATCAGGCTGCCCATGCCCCTCTTAAATGCACCCTGCCCCCATTATGTGGGTTGCCTGTTGTGGGAGGCTGGGCAGCTCCCAGATCTAGGGTACCGCCTGGAGCGGCCGACAGCTGGCTGCTGCACCACCGCCGGCCCGCCACCAGCCACCGCCAAAATATTTTTTTTTCTTATTTTGAAAGTTACACCTCTAAAAGTCAAAAATCAGCCTTCTAAATCCGTCTTTAGCCGCCAAAACCCACCATTCAACACCACTTCCAAAATTTATATGATTATAACAAGTAGAGTTCTTCAAGCTCGCTTTTTCAATTCAAGCCAACTCTAGCTCAAATCTAAACATTCTAACCATTCCTCCTCCATCATTATCTATCGCACAAGTGGTCAAAAATCACCCACCAACGTGTATTTTTCTCCATTCCGTCACAAAAAATAACACAAAAATCAAAATACACCTCCCTAAACTCAAAAAGCTAACATAAATGAATCTAAAAACAACCTCTCCTACACAACCAAATCGTGACCCCTAAAACCCAAACGTACCTTTTGTAACCGTTGATTCTAACAGAAAATTCTTGGCTTTTCTGTTACAAACCAAAAAAGAAGATGAAAAGCCTTGAAAAAATGGTGAAGAAAAGCAAGCCAAGATTTGTTTATCCTCCATGCTTTCACCACGGTTGACCACAAATCCAAAACATCCTCTTGAAAATTATTTACTCTACCAAAAGATCTTAGCTTCTCCAAGACAAAGCAAAACCAGAAGGTGAGGAGCTTAGAAAAATTGATGAGAAATCAACCCAGATTCCATTTTCCTCCATTCTCCACCACGAGATGTCTTTAGATTCATGTTAATGAAACTAGAACAAGAAAAAAGAAGACAAAAGAGAAGAAGAAAAGGTGGAGGTGCGGCGGCCTAATGCCGCCGGACCTCAAGTGGGATGAAAGCCGAAGTAAGTTTTAGAGAGAGGGGAGAGTTTTTTTAAAGAGAGAATATTGGAGTGCTCCAAGATTGTATTCTTATGATTTACTTTAGTAATGCATAATGAAGTTGGATTTTGTCTCAAAACTTAGTGTGTATATTAATTAGGGATAAAAGCATTAAACCCCATGAACTATACCCCCTTTTGCACTTTGCCCCCTGTCCTTTTATTTTTTGCGACTTGACCCCTGTACTATGGATAAATAAGCAGTTTGCCCCCTGAGTCCAAATCCAACGGCAAAAAATGTTGACACATATTCAAATCCAATGGTGAAAAAGTGACTCAGGGGGCAAAGTGCTTATTTATCCATAGTTCTGGGGGCAAGTCGCAAAAAATAAAAGGACAGGGGGCAAAGTGCAACAGGGGCAGTAGTATAGGGGGTTTAATGCTTTTATCCCTATTAATTATTGAAGCATCACATTCTATGAATAATAATGATCTTAAAATTGAAGTTCCTAAACTAAACGATAAAAATACACAGTTTGAAAATAGAGAGTACTTATATATTTGGGAGTAGCTAACATGGATTGTTTCTATACGTAAGGATGAACAACCGAGCATTGAGGAAGCCAACCCTGAAGAAAATATTAATCTTTATAAAAAGTGGATGAGGTCTAACTGCATATGTGTTATGTTCACAAAGACTCTTATATCTGTTGGACTGAGGGGCTTAACGGATAAATATGATAATGTTCGTCTATTACTGGAGGCGACAGGAGACACTTCAAAACTTCAGAAATGTCACTAGCTAGTACTCTCATTGCGGAGTTTTCGTCACTAAAGCTTACCGATCCCGGAGGTGTGTGGGAGCACATCATGAAGAAGAGGGACACTGTGGTGAAACTGTAAATATTGGAGGGTGAGATATCTGACACCTTTTTAATCCATTATATTTGGAATACTCTCTCATATCAATATGTGCCATTCAAGATATCGTACATCACATATAAGGACAAATTATCTATGACTGAAATTTTGACCATGTGTTTCCAAGACAAAAAAAATTGACCATGTGTTTTCAGGAGGAAAGCCAGTTGATGATGAACATAGAGACTGTATTGTTGGAAACCAACAAGAAGAATGACAAGCCGGCTTAGATAAAGGGAAAAGCGAATTGCCCGTTAAAGATGAAATTACTAAAGAACCCAAAGATTTTTTTCTATAAAAAGTAGGGACACATAAAGAAGGATAACATGAAATTTCAAATGTGGCGTAAGAATAAAGGTCTCATTTGTTTGTTATGAATCTAATATGATAGATGTTCATTGTAACGCGTGGTGGATTGACTCTGTTTGTAATATCCTTAAATTGTTTTTAGACTTTTAAAGTATTTATCTTCTAAATATATTTATGTTTTTATAATACCTTGTTAAATAAATTGACATTTGAGTTTTTTTTTAAAAGAAGAAAAACTAATTTGTTGGAAAGTGATTATTTATCTTGCTAGAAAACAATAATTAATTCAGGATCTTGAGTTTGGAATATATCTCTTGGCATTGAGAGTCAATGCCATCTCAGATTTTTACCATAGGCCCTCGTTAACACAAAATTAATATAGACCTATCACATAATGAACATGCATGTATTACTTGTAAGGACTTGATTTCAGCATGCAAGTGCACGTAGAAATCAAAATATACAAGCAAAGGCATTAAAGATTTAATTATATGCAGCCTATTCAATTCGAATATATATATATATAGGAATAAGAATTGGACATGTGAGTCAGCAGTGTTTTAAAAGGCGTTGAGCGTAAGGCGGGACGTCTCGTGAACTAGAGGCGAGGCGTAAGTCCTGAGGTCCCCCAAATTTGGATATTTAATGTTTCAAAATATATATTTATAATAAATAAAAAATATAAATAAAAAAATAAAACTAATATATTCATTGAATAAATTATAAAGACTATTTATGTCAATATTAGGTTATAAAAAAGGGATAAAAGCATCAAACCCCCTATACTATATGGGGTGTAGCGATTTGCCCCCTGAACATTTTTTTTTTGGCAACAAGCCCCCTGTACTATGGATAAACAAGACTTTTTGCCTCCTGGTCGAATTTTCGGCCAATTTTTTCTGGAATTTGAAACGTGAACATAAGAGTCCATTACTATTTAATCTCAAATTCAATAAAATGCCCTTTTTCACTTCGATTCTTGTTATATTTTCTTAATTTTCAAACCTTAGTTTAAATTATCCAAATTTAAGGTTTGGAAATTCAGAAAATATAACAAAAACTAATGTAAAAAGTGGCATTTTATTGAATCTTGAGGCTAAATAGTGATGAACCATCATGTTCACGTTTCAAATTCCGGTGAAAATTGGCCAAAAATTCAATCAGGGAGCAAATTAATTTTTCAAGTCAATAGTTGAGGGGGCAAAGTGCTTATTTATCCATAGTACATGGGGCTTGTTGACAAAAAAAAATAGTTTAGGAGGCAAATTGCTACACCCCTATAGTATAGGGGTTTAACGCCTTTATCCCCTATAAAAAATACAAAGATGATGAACATATTTTACTTTACATATTATATAAGTTGCACAAAGATACTTTCATACACCTTCAATATATTCAACATGTAATAAAATTAATTAATAACTATATCTAGAAGTGAAATATAAGGTAAGAAATAAATAACTAAAAAGAAAACATACAAATAAAACAATCATAACCTTTATTTCTATGATTAAAACCTATAATAAGAAGAAGATGAATCTCAAACTTATTCAAAATCTTCTAGGAATATCAAATACCTATCAATATACTTGTAAACTATGTGAAATATTATTTTTCGGGCAAAATAAGGATGAAACTTATAATAAAATAGACAAAGTAATAATTATTTTTTAGGCGCAAAAGGAGAGCATTTTGCCTCTGGGCTTATGCCCTAAATTACGAGGCGTAAGCCCCTTGAAGGCTAAGCCCTAACAAGCTCTCAGTGCATTTTTAGGTCAAAATATCCTGAGGCGAGCCACGGGCGAGTCCTGGAGCGAGTTTTTTAAACAGGGTGTGAGTGCCACCTGCACATTCTCTACTTTACACCAGTCGCCACCAAGTCATGCATGCGACTTCAATTTGAACATATAATAAAGCACAACACATTCGGCACATACACACAGCGCTAAGATTTACGGAAAGAGGAAAATGAAGGAGTTAGAGGGAAATGAAACCATAGGTAACAAAAAATATGGTATTGAGAAGTTCGATATTGTTATTTTTTTTTGTGATTAATTGTAGTAATTATAACTTGGGTTTTTGTAGATAATTAAAGCTAAATCACTTCAGCACATTAATATATATATATATATTAATGTGATTCTTTTTATGTCTTGGTAGTGATTTCTCCTTGAACGGTATAGAAAGTATATGAAACGAGTTTTTTGAATAACAAGGTAAAAATGTCTTTAGTGTTTTTTGTGCTTTTAGACTCATTGATTGACGGATTCTTTTACATGTTAAATGACTTTTTTTATGATCCCACCTTTTTATATAATAACGTCAAGGTGTTGCTAAATCGAGAAAATTACATTTTTGATACCCTAAATTGGCACGATTTTTTTTTCATACATTAACTTGGCAGCTCACGTTTATGGTACCCTAATTTGGCAATTTTTTTAATTTTGATACTCTGGCAGCGGTGATATCTAAATCTCGCCAAAAATTTTCACGTGGAACTAAATTTGGCAATTTTGACCAGTCAAACTCCCAACTCACCCACTTGCACCTTAGAAGCACCACGTGGGAAAAAGTAATAAAACACAAAGAATAATAAAATAAAATCCAAGGTGGCAAGTGGGTGAGTCACAGTGTGACCAGAGTCAAAATCACAAAGTTTAGTCCCACGTGAAAAAATTTCGGCGAGATTTTGAAATCGCCACCACCGAAGTACCAAAATTGAAAATATTTCCGAATTTGGGTACCAAAAACGTGAGGTGCCAAGTTAATGTATGAAAAAAGAAATGGTGCCAAGTTAGAGTATGAAAAATGCAATTTTCCCTTACTATATCTATTGTAAAGTTTTGTAAATTTATGACGTGTAATTGATTTTATAAAGTTGTTCCACAATCACTGCCAAATAATCCTGGAGAAAAGCATATAATAAACTTAAGAAACTATTCAAGGATGTTAACTCTTTTTTTTAATTGATGAGTTTTATGTGACTATTTTGTTATGCTTTTAATGTCGTGTTAAGATTTCATAGAATATTAAGGAGTTCATGATTTTATAAAAATAGTGAACTGAACTACCAAAATTTAGTTTTGAATCACATACTCTTGTGAATTATTTGAATATGTTATTGTCATTATAATAAAATAAAATAAAAGTGTTAAGTAAATAATTTATGTTTATAATTAAATTACAAATTGTGTGTGGTCATATAAACTATATATACATACATATATAAGTAAGTTAGGATTAGTAGGCGTTGATAAGACTTATTTGATCAAATTATGAATTGATTACTTTAATAGCATTCATATTTATCTTTCGCTTGGCCAATAAGTAGTTCGACTTAACCTTGAGGCTATGTTGCACGGATACGGATACGGGACTCGGATCCGACACGATACGGACACGGGGACACGGATTTTTTGAAAATTATAGGATACGATACGTGCAGGATACGTAAAATATTTTATATTAATAATTATATAACAACATAATAATAAAATGACTGTCAATAATAATTTAACTTCACTTACAAACAAATATATCTACGTATCCAATTTCAAACACAACAAAAATATACAAACAAACATAAAAAGATACATAATCCATATAAACTCAAAGTACCAAAATGTAAATTCACAAATTACATTGAAAAAACTCAAAGATACATTTTTCAATTGTATGTTTGTTCTTCAATTGAAGAGAACTCGTAGCCTTGTTTTCCTTTAACTTTTAGTGATATTTGCAAAATTAAGTTCTAGTTACTTAATGTTACAAAATTACCCCAACAGATTTTAAAAAACTAACAAATTGCGCCTTAAAAGACGGATACGCGTATCGGATACGTCCCAAGGTGTATCCGATACGCGTATCCGAATTATTAAAATTAAATAAAAAATAGGATACGCCACGTGGCGTATCCGATACGTATCGGGTGCGTATCGGACGTGTATCGTATCCGATACGTATCCGACACGGCATTTTGTGATTTTTTCAAGTATCCGTGCATCATAGCCTTGGGGTATTGTGTTATCTTTACAAAGGCCATCAGGTGAGTGTTCGTAAAACTATTCAATGCTTTTGAAAAACTGTAAGGATGAATGTATACTTATGTAGATATAAAATTGCGTATATACATAGTTTTACTCAAAATCGATTTTCTAAAGAATAGTTTGACTCAAAATAGATTTCCTAAAGCACGTGGCACGTTAAATCGTTTGTTTAAAAGTATTCCATCATTAGTCCCATTATGTAATGATATGTCTCTTTCACTTAGTTGGATCCAACTTCGCTTGGGTGTGCATGGGGTACCACCGGACGGCGAGGGGCTTGTCATTGGGCCTCATGTCCCTATGGTCTATCCCCTCTTAGTTAGAACTGGAGGTTGTTGTGTCTTTGTTGGGTCGTAAATTTCCACATCAATCATGGCATGTGTTTCTAATTGTAAGGTCGCGCCTGACACGAGGAGACAAGGTTTGTTTGTTAGGGGCGACAAGGTTGGTCTGCATCAACAAAAAATACGGGGACCTCTTCATCATAAGTGAAAAAAGGTTTCAGTTAAAGTGACCTATCAAATATCAATATTTCAGTTAAAGTGATCTGTCAAAGATCAACATTTGAGGTAGGCCTGTTCATAACCCGCTGACCCGCCCAAACCCGACCCGTGCTACCCGAACACCCCATGATTTTTTATTTTTTTTACATAGGTGGCAGTTCTTATTTGTGCCAACCCGCCAAAAACGGGTTAGTGGCCGGGTCGAACCGCCCACTCGCCGCCCGCCCACTTACTAAATTACACAATACGTAGATTCCCCCCCTCCCCCCAAACCAAAATTCATGCTAGCTACCAGCAAAACCCTAGTCTCCTCTCCCCTCCTCTCATCACCAGCGGCGGAAGGAGGCGGCTATCCTCCTCTCACCAGCGGCAGATAGAGGTGGGCGCTCCTCGTCTCACCAGCGGCATTTCTCGTCTCTCTCACCAGTGGCTGTTCCTCCTCTCATCATGGTATCTCATTCCGGCATCTCCGGCGGTGGTCACGAGCAGGTGAGAAAGTGATGAATTCGATTTGCAATTAAATAGTTTCATTTGAATTATTTTCAATAATTTTACACAGAAGTCATATTCATTGCTGCTCTTGCTCAATAATTGCCTAATATTATTTGTATTCTTGAATTACACTGCCTAATTGATTAATTATGTAAAACAAGGATGTGAATAAGTTTTAGCTATGAAAAATGGTGTTAGACTTTGAAGCAACCGTGAGAAGCAGTGTGAAATTCTTTTAATTGGAATTAAAACTGAAATTAGTGGGTAATTTCTTAATTTGTGATAAAAGAACTATGTCAATGAATTGCATCATAGAGCAGATTACAGAAGCTTTTGGGGTTCTATAGGATTTGTTGTTGGAAGATTTGGTTTAAAGTTTAAATTATAGTTGGTTTATTGAATACATAGAAATTATATTCATTTTCTTGTGATCTGTTGTTGCTCAATTCTGTAGCTTTCACTTAGTCTTGTAGGATGATGAATCCTTGTATAGTTTTAGTTCATAAGTTACTAAATCTCCGTTTTAACTTGATTACATATTATTTCAGAAAAAATATCAAAGTAAAAGTGATTCTTTTGAGCAGTTGATGTCAAATAAGGATTATGCAAATGAAGCAACATCCCAGCTTACCTCACCATCAACACAACCTCCATCTCAAGATCAAGCAACTACCGCTTTTGCTCCTACAACTGGACCTAAACCTCCACGTAAGATACTTAAGTGGACTCCACCTAGTAGAAAAAGAATAAAGGTAGTCAAACCAAAAGTGGTTCCACCTCCACCTCCAACTCGGAATGTGGGCAGATGGTGCCGACAATGAAAACAAGAAAGGTTCTTGGGTGTGGGCTCACTTCACAAAATATATGGATGGTGAAGACCACCGGGCATTCTGTAATCTTTGCAAAGCGGACTATGCTGCTCATCCTAAGAACCATGGCACAGGTAAGTTGATAAGCCACTTGCTTACTAAATGCAAGAAGTTTGATAGAAAACCTGTTGATGCTAAGCAGAAAACTCTAGTTTTTGGTAAAAAAGAAGGTGGTGGTGCTAGTTTGACTGCTAGCTCGTATTCTTATGAAAAATCTAGAAAACAGTTAGCTGAGATGATTATTCTTGATGAATATGCATTAAGATGTGTCGAGGGGGATGGGTTTAAAGCACTTGTATCGTCTTTGCAACCTAATTTTAAACTCCCTTGTCGAGTCACTGTTGCTAGAGATGTTATGAAGGTTTTTAATGAAGAGAAGAACAAGCTTAAAAAGCTCATTAGGTTAGAACATGTTTGTCTTACCACAGATACATGGACTTCCATTCAAAATAAAAATTATATGTGTCTCACAGCACATTGGATTGATAGCAAATGGAAGTTGCAAAAACGAATTCTAAGTTTTTGTATCAAAAATGACCATAAAGGGAGGACAATAGGTAAAATGATTGAAAAGTGCATGTTGGATTGAGGAATTGATAAGTTATTGACCATCATCGTTGATAATGCTCGCTCTAATGATGGTGCAATAAAGTATATTCATAAAAACACTAAAAATTGGAAAACAACCTTGTTGGAACAAGAATTCTTGCATTTGAGGGGTTCTGCGCATATTTTAAACCTTGTTATGAAGGATGGATTGAAAAATCAAAATGAATCCATCATTAAGATTCGAAATGCTGTGAGATATGTGCGGCCTTCTCCTAACAGGCTTGATACATTTAAGACTTGTGCAGCTATGCAAAAGATTGAAAGCAAAATTCTTGTATGTCTTGATGTTGAAACTAGATGGAATTCCACCTATTTAATGTTAGAGGCAGCCGTTAAGTTTGAAAAAGCATTTGAGCGGCTTAGAGAAGAGGATCTTCCCTATCAGAAGTATTTCTCTTCTGTACCGGCGGGTAATGACTCTGATGAAGGGGAAGAAAACATGGAGAATGAGTGGGAAGAAGATGAGAATGGGAAGAAAGCAACAAAGAATATTGGTCCTCCTTGTGAAAAAGATTGGATCATTGCTAGGTCTTTCTTGAAGTTTTTGAAAATCTTTTATGGGGTTACCAATAAGTTCTCGGGTACTTTGCATATAACTGCAAACTTATTTTTTTATGAACTTGTGACGGTTCTTAACAAGTTAAATAATTTGGGTAAAGAGAATGATGATAATGTGAAACTCATGTCAACTAGTATGAAGACAAAGTTTGCAAAGTATTGGGAGATTTTTGATAAACTTAATCTCTTGTTGTTTGTTGCCAATATTTTGGATCCACGTTACAAACTGGAGTTTACGAAGGATGGTTTTGATCTAGTTTATGGACAAAGTAATGTGGTGCCTGATTATGTGAAGTCACATTCAATGAAGTTACTTGTTAGTCTGTTTGAGCATTATGAAAACTCTGGTCAAAGTGCTCCAAATTTGATCATAAATCAAACTTCAGTTGATGTGGATATGGATGATGGTATGGATGATTTGGCTTCCCAATTTGCTAAACAAATGGAGGAGAAAGAACATACCAAGAAACAATCGGAAATTGCTAAATATTTAGCTGAGGCTTGTGAGAATCCTACGAAACCACTTGACGTACTGATGTGGTGGCAAGGTAATGCAAGTAGATTTCCTATTCTTTCTCAAGTAGCAAGAGTCGTTTTGGCTATTTCGGTTTCTACAGTGGCATCCGAATCCGCATTTAGCACAAGTGGTCGCATTCTTGATCCATTTCGAAGCTCTCTTAATCCGGAGTTAGTGGAGGCACTTGTATGTGCCCAGAGTTGGTTGAGGTCCACTCCTAAAATGCTTGACATTCAAGAGTCTATGAGACTATTGTCACTTGGTGAAGTTGAGGAGTATGAAGAAATTTTAAAAGGTACTCAATTTATATTCATTTCCTCTATAAATTGATTTTGTATGATACTTTTTATAAATTCTCTAAACTTTGTTTTGTAATCTTGATTCTAGGGTCCGGGAGTTTAGGTGCTTCAACTTCCAAAGGATGAGTGGTTGCTAGAGGTCTTATCTTTGTTTGTTAAGTTTTAAACTAATCAATTTCTTTTCGTAATGTTTCAAGCTTTAACTTTTATGAGATGTTTGATGTTATGTAACTTAAATTTATTGTTGGTGTTCTTGAAGGTTGGACAGCTTGGTTGTGAATTTATTATTGAATATTTTGTGTAGTTATTGTTATTTTTGAGCATATGTCATGTGTGATAATATGAACTTGGACAGCTTTTTTTATGAACTTGGACAACTTTTTGGTTGATGTTTATATTAGAAAATTGTTACCTTTTTTGTTAAAAAAAAAATAATCAACCCGCCAGCAACCCGCCCAACCTGCGCAACCCGCAACCCGCATGGTTTTGTTATTAATGCAACCCGCACGGGTTGAAAAATTGGTAACCCGCCAACTTTTAGTATGGCCATTTTTTTTATGACAACCCGCCCGAACCCGCCCACGAACACTCCTAATTTGAGGTAAAGTGATTCGTCAAAGAATAAAGTTTTAATAAGAGTAATTTATTTTTAAAAGCTAAAGTTTTTGTTAAAGTTATTCCCTATTAAAAGATCTTAAGTTAAACACTTTTTTTTGAAGTTAATATTATTGCATGTTTTGTCTTGCTTTTATGTTTCAAGTCTTTTAATAAATATTTTATCAATAAAATCACGATGCGCACACGTTACGAACACTCATTGTGATTTTCATCTCATAAAATATTTTCTTCTTTCCTTCCTTCTAGACTTAGACTTTCACGGTAGACCTCAAAGACTTTGAAGTGTTTCCATTTATTCACCTTGAGATCTAGATTAAGTATTATCTCATGGATTGCCTCTCAGATAGCGCTTTTGCTGAACGTCATTGGCTCGACAGGATGGTGGAGTTAATGTTCTACTCATCTTCAGACTTATCCTCATTCCAGTGACTTTCATCAAATCGAGCCTTATAGTAGTTCCAAATCTTCGTCAGCTCGGCAACATCCTTCACTCTTACTCATTCTGGGGTTCTCTTTTTCTTTTGCAACACATCATATATTGATTTTTCATAGCCTTCATCACCTAGACTCTTCCTTAATTTTTCAAGATAAAGTCCATAGTGCATGTCTAGCTTGGCTAATTGTTTCTCCTAGTTACCTGGATAAATAACAAAAGTTTGCTCTCGCTCTCCATAACGCAAGGTAACAGAACCTTATTCAACATCGATTAAAGACCTAGTAGTTACTAAAAAGGGTCTTCCCGAAATCGAAGGATAAGAATGAGCTACCTCCAATTGCATAACCATGAAATCAACTAAGAAAACAAAATTTCTTACTCTAACAGTAACATTCTTCACTATTCCAATGGGTCTCTTAGTGGATTGATCAGCAAATTGGAGGAAAAATCTAGTGGGAGTTATCTTATTCAATTTCAAACTTTTATAAACAGTTAAGGACATTAAGTTAAAACTAACACCAAAATCTCAAAGTGTGTCTACCAAAGTAACATTGTTTATGGTGCAAGGCATAGTGATTCCCTGGATCATCTAATTTGGATGGCATGAACTCAGGAACCCATGGTAGCTTTCTATCTTGCCTAACCACTTGTATGACATCAATCTTCTCCTCAGTGTATGGCTCCTTCTTTGCTTCAACTGCTGCTTCTCAGGTTTGGATTTCCATCTCATTCTGATACTCTTGCTAGTGTTCCATTCCATAAACTGCTTTTGCTTGCCCGTCTCTAGCTTCTAGATACATGTATACACCAATCGTTTCATCACAATTAGTTTTTTAGAATTTCAAAGCAGGCTTACATACTCTCTCTCGAAGAGCTGTAGCATTGGAATACTCCCTTAAGTGGCATGTTTCAGCCTCTTTGAATGTATCTTCGTATGTCTAAGCTTTCTTGAGATCATATTCGCTCTTTATTTAGGGTTCTATTAGTGTTTTCGGTAAAGCTCTTGGTGATCGGTTGGATATTTGAGCTCCCAATTGGCCTATCTTATGCTCCAAGATTTTCAACATAGTGATTTTTAGCTGAGCCCAGTCTTCAAGCTTAGTGATTTTACTCTCCGACTGCTTCATGTGGTCTTCGAAGTTTTGCCTCCTCTCACTTGGCTGATACACTGACTACTGCTGCCTCGGTAGATATGAGTTTTATCTATTTTCTCTCGAAGAGTTGTAATTGTCTCTCTAATAGTTCGAAGCGTGTGGACCTGGTTGTTGATTGTTTCTTCTATTGAAGTTATTGGCACAATCAACCCACTCCATTTGTTCTTCTTATACTTCTTTGGGTCTAGTCCTCTCATCAATCTTCTTCAAACAGACATTCATAACATTAAATTTGGCCAGTAAACTATCCATATCCAAAATATGATGTAACCCAGCAGTCCTTCTAGGTACTTCCCCTTCTCGTTCAACCATTTTCTATGACCTACTCCATCGTCTCCAGCGCGTCTAAAGCTTCTTCATCCATTTATACCATAAAACTTCCTCCGGATGTGGCATCTAAATTCTTCTTTTCTTCAGTGTGAAGCCCTGAATAGAAGTTTGATAGCAGAGAAAATTGAGACATTTCATGATGTGGGAAAATATCTTCCCCATGCTTCATGATGTCTTCTAAATGTTTTTTGCAAATTCTCGTGATTTCATTTCTTTGCTTCATTATCTTTGAAGGTGGGAAATATATTCAACTAGAAACAATCTTGCCATCTTATCTGAAGTTTTGATGCTATTTGTTGGTAACTGGTCAAACCATTTCTTTGCAAGCTTTTTCAAGGAAAATCAGAATAGTTGTAATCATGATATGTCATCAACATACCCGTATCATCTGTATGATTGCAAAATGGATTTCAGATACTCCCTTTGGTCTTCGATATGTGAACCCTCAAACTTATTTTGAGAAACCATGTGGCTTGCTTCACTTTTCAGTGGATAGCTCCCAGGCGGAAGCTTAAGCACGTACTCATCATATCACTGAGATCAAGCAATATCTCTTCTCTTCTTCCTCGGTGATACCTCGGCTAGTCATTACCTTTCAGTGGTTGATTTGGTGGCAAAGTTGGTTGTGGAGTCTCTTCCACACGTGGAATTTCTCATCTTGCCTCGTTATTCGCCATTGACTTTGCAGTTTTCTGCTTCATGCAAGTCTTTTAAGTTTCAAAATCGATCAGTATTGCTTTAATCATTGAGCTCCCAAATAACCAACTCAACAAGACTCTAAACCATAAATAAGCAAAAATAATTGAAAGCAATTGAGTCCCGGACAATGGTGCCAAAAACTTGATCGCCCAAACTTAGACAACGAATTTCACCGCACGTGTACGGGTTCCAAAACAAAACTCAGTTAAGTCCACTTATGTATGCATATGTATGTATGTCACTTATAAGAATACGTAGCTTTGGTTCTGTAAAGTAAGCCTAGCGTTTAATTTAAATTGTAAAAGAAATTAAGTTGGTTATGATGATCACCTCTTTAGTTATTTTCTTTTCAGTTATTTGTTAGTTGTATCTAACTTGGTTTGGGTAAGTATGGAGTATTGCTGGGCGGCATATGACTGTCGGTGGTGATTCATCCCCTTGCCCATTCTCCTTAGACACGGTAGGAGGTTTGATGTGTCTCTGGAGATCACTCGTTACGCATGTACCATGGCATGTGAATTAATTTCCAGGGTAGCTCCTTGGACGAGTCGATAAAGAGTGTTCGTGTGGGGCGATAAGGTTGACATCATCTAGGTGGGTTTTGCAAATTTTGATTATTTCTGTTGTTTTTGTTAATTTTCATTGAGAAGGAGAATTTTGTAATTGGGTTTTCTATTTGTTGCCTAATTTTTCTAGAGATTGAGTGGAGATGTTATTCTTTTACCAAATGCTTCTTTTTTGTTGTTGTGTTGAACTGAAAATTTCTGTGGTCAGGGTAGTAATAGTATTTTATATTGAGATGTGATGAATTTCGTGGGACTACTAAAAGAAAACAAAATCAGAAAATTAAAATAAGATATAAGAACAAGGAATTAAATACTTTGCCATGAGAAAAAGATATTGGATTAATTTAAAATTAAAATAATGTTATTTGTGATTTTCACTTAATAATAGGATAATTTTAAAATTATTTAGGGTATTTCTTAATTTTTTCAAAGGTCAAATATTTTAATTATATAGGGTTGTAAGTGTAATAGAAAGAAACGTATGCTAAATGACATCCAACAACCCTTAAGTTGTAAAGGGAGGATTTATGTGGTTTTTAAACCCCGAGAGTGGTTACTGTAATTTCTCTAACTACAATGGTAGTTTTGTTAAATTACACCAACCTCAAGGGGTGTTACTGTAATTATCCCTATAGTTTATGTGCGTGGATGGGTGAGGGTGGGGGATAAAGGCCCAAGATCCCAAAATGCATATAACTATATCTTTGTATGTGCAACATAAAAAATACTACTTAAAATATTAAAATTATTAATATATGAATGGTTGACACGCAAATTTAAAGAACATAACAGATGAACTTGTATTCTCTTTACGAAAGAAAAGGTTCACATAGCCTTTTGAAATTTCAAGATTTAAAAGATATAACTTTATACTTTATATATATATTTTTTTTGAGCTCTCTTTTCGATAAGTTAAAACTTTGGCGGTCCATATATAATTACTCTTTAATTAGTGGGTGATGACAGATTTGGGCCTATTAGGATCTGGAGTATAAAGTCATTGCAGAACCTATCACTGCCTTAAGAGATGCACTAATTGAGGAGGTGGTTTCACCTTTTTACCGTTCTAGAGAGTAGAGAGAAAACAACCCTACAGGCAGGCAGGTGCAAAACAGACAGATAACTGACCATACGTTTACTCTGTCAAATTTATGTACGTAACCTTTTTATTTTCAATGTTGGTCTATCATTGCATCACATTTATTAAAATTTGTATGTTACATTTCAGGTATTGTTTGACCGTTTTAATATCGTTTGATATTACTACATCCGTGTTTAATTGGTCCCGGGTAAGATTATAATAGCGTGTACATCAATTAATACACGTTATATATATTTTTTTTTTCTTTTTGAGGAAAATGGAAGCCTAGCTAGTTTGGTTGCTATATAATACAATAGCCTCATTCTAGTTATTATATGTTAGATATTTAGTTTTGTTGTTTGGTGATTAAGATTCCCTTATTTTAGTCGTGATACTAGAATCTACTTTTGTGTTTGGATGAACCTTGAGTAAATAATGATTGACTTGAAAGACCGTTTCTACCCCTTAAGAGTCTAAGAAACGTGGGTATTTTATTAGACAAGGAACTCCCCTCCCCGCCCCTTCCTTTCTAAATGAAGAATGTCTTCGTTGGTTCATTCTGTTAGGTATTTGATCCCATAAATACGCGCTTGCTCATTATGGAATATGAAGCAAAGCGAATAAATATTGACAATAGTAAACAACACAAGGATTTACGTGGAAACTCCGAAACCGGAAAAAAACCACGGACAAGAGCGGAAATTCACTATATAGAAAATTATTACAACTATATAATTTTCCCTCACTCTCAACGACACCCTCAAAGCCTATTCACTAGCACCACTCCATAATTACACCTCACTCACAATATGAAATATTACAAGAGGAATAGGAAGATAACTAGAAGCTTATTTTGGTGTGATTGAAACAATGAACTCATGCCCCTATTTATAGGATGAACTTGGGGGGCTAAAATCCATTTAGCATAATTGAGGGACCTAGTTGCAATTTTCATCTAGGCCCTTAAATTGCAATAAACACCTATGCTAATTGACCTGTCATTTTGGCCCCTACACAATTCACCCATCTATTCAAACTTGGTGAGCTTGCCTCACATGGCATTCATTGCCAACAATCTCCACCTTGAAGATTTGATTAGCGATTAATCACATCTTCACACCATCTTCGTCTTGGCCTTTCGCTACCCCACAACGACTCCACCTCGACGAGATCGTCATAGCTTCCGCTACCACTGCAACGCAGCCATAATTCTTCAGAATTACCATGCTCCACCATAAAAAGCACAACCACTCAGAATAAGACCATTCCAAGCATTTCGGACCATGTCGAAAAATACCCCTGCTGATAATTATGGTGCAACTCCCACTTCTGGACCTCCTGGAAGTCATCAGCCATCGACATGAATTTTTACCACACATCTTGCATCAATTCTAGAACAATGCCCATGTGCAAATCAAGACCCACTAACATTAACATCATGTATCATGGCAACTTTAGGGTCTCATGCCATCAGGATGTGCATACCGCTTACAAAACGGCATCTTCACAGTAAGCAATGTTAGTGTCACCGCCAGTATCTCCTTGTACTGACCCAGAGCCTCTTACTGAACCAGCTCCCCTGTTCGGACAATTTCGTTTTTTGTGACCCGGTTGTCCGCACCCTCAACAGACTTTCTTCCCTGAGTTCCTCTTCCCATCGCCATAAGCTACCATTGCATTATTTTCATGTGAAAAGTCACTCCCACTGAGCCTCCTCTCTTCAGAAAGAAGCTTGCTAGTGGCATCCGAGAAATTGATTTTCTCCTTCCCATGAATCAAGATTGGTTTCATGTGCTCGTACGAACGTGGAAGAGACCAGATGAGTCTCAAGGCTTGATCCTCCTCATCAATCTGAACTCCAATGGATTCAAGCTCAGCAACAATTCCGTTAAGAACACTCAGATGATCTGAGATACTCGAAGCCTCGTTCATCCGCAGTGTGTGAAACTGCTCCTTCAGGTACACTCTATTCGAGACGCCCTTCGTCTGATATAACTCCTCTAACTTTTTCCAGAGTTCCTTTGCCGAAGATATTCCATGCACGTTTGCCAGAACATTTTTGGCTAGGCACAGACGGATTGCACTTGCAGCTCTCAAATCGAGATCCTCCCAATCATCATCGTTCATTGCAGCTTTGCCTGTTGCACTTACAAGGGTATCTCTACCCTTCAAAGCCTTGTGTAAGCCTGACTGAATCAAAACATCCCTGACTTACACTTGCCACAAGCGAAAGTTGATTCTTCCGTCAAACTTCTCCACCTCAAATTTGATCGTTCCCTTACTCCCTGACATTGCACTTGTGAGTTTTGGTGAATTTACAGTAGACCAGAATAGTACTCACTAAGTAAGCCCTCCGGGAAGAGAGATGCTCAATCTTCCCAGACAGACTTCAAGGTTCCCAGATCACTGGCGGGGTCACGACGGTCCCAGTTATAACCAGTTTTTTTTTGTACAGAACCGCCTTAGACAGTACGTATTCACAACTACTACCACACCAGAGCTCCACCTCAGCAATAACTCCACCTCAACAGGACCCGGGCTCTGATACCACTGTTAGGTTTTGATCCCACAAATACGCGCCCCCAGGATTTGCCCATTATGGAATATGAAGCAAAGCGATAAATATTGACAATAGTAACAACACAAGGATTTACGTGGAAACTCCAAAACCGGAGAAAAACCACGGGACAAGAGCGAAAATTCACTATATAGAAAATTATTACAACTATATAATTTTTCCTCACACTCAACGACACCCTCAAAGCCTATTCACTAGCACCACTCCCTAATTACAGTTCACTCACAATATGAAATATTACAAGAGGAATATGAAGACAACTAGAAGCTTATTTTGGTGTGATTGAAACAATGAACTCATGCCCTTATTTATAGGATGAACTTGGGGGGCTAAATCCATTTAGCATAACTTGAGGGACCTAGTTGCAATTTCCATCTAAGCCCCTAAATTGCAATAAACACCTATGCTAATTGACTGGTCATTTTGGCCCCTACACAATTCACCCATCCATTCAAACTTGGTGAGCTTGCCTCACATGGCATTCATTGCCAACACATTCTATCGTCACCAAAGTTTTCAGTCTTTTTTTTTTCTTTTTCAAAAACATAAAGCTCTATAATTCAAAATTATATTGAAGGTGTAAAATGTGAAATAAAAATTAAGAGTCGTATAAACTAGAGTTTTCCTCAGCATTAGACTAGGATTAAGATTTTTTCAATTATTTGCATAGAAACATTGGGGAATGTGAATTCAAGAAACTCAAGTTTTTGTTGAAGTTTCTTGACGATAGAAGGGTGAGCAGGTTGAGAAAAATCAAGGACAAGTTTGGTTTCAAGAATATAGACTCTTTTTATCTAATCAGTCCAGACAACTTCAATAGCAAGTCGGGAGGTAGAGATAGGTGAATCAAGGATATTGTAAAAATCAAGGACAAGTTTGTGCAAACTTTTTACGTATTTTTGTGTCTTTTATATTTTTTACTCTGGCGGTGGTAACTCATTGTCTTCAAAAGATAGGTGAATAAAACATTGAGATGAAATGAGACCAAGGAGCTAACAAGAAGTTACAAGGAAGAAAAAAGGGCAAAGGAAGAAAAAATGAAATATAAGAGCATTGATAATGCCAGCTTGGGTGTTGAAAATGCCTAGCGCGGGACAACGCAACCCAGGCGTTGTCAGCGTCGAGCATTTTGAGAATACTAGCACTAACACCGCCAACACAATGATGACGCGAACCATCTTTACGATGTACAAATACGTTGTGACAAGAGTACCCTACAAAAGGCTGACCTAGCCGTTGGTGACACGGCATGGCCACGCCGCGATTGGCATTGACAACACTAGTAAGTTCGAATCTATCAAGAAACCCATTTGATTTGAGCCTATTAGGTGAAAAGCATTTGGGTCCTCAAGCATGTATAAATAGCGCTGAAGAGTCTCACAATTTATAACATATTCAATAAGAAGAAGTATAAAAGAGTACTATAGATTAGAGAGGAAAGCCTCACAAATACTTTTATTTTCAATCATTTATTTTTCTTATATACATTAAATTTACCGCTCTCTTAGTTTATCTATTTTTTATTTACAAAGGTGTCTTACAGACATTTTCCTCACATATATTCACCATTGCTTAGAGTCCTGAGAGTAATTAGATCATAGATGATGAATTTATTCTATGAATTTTTTTTTCTTTTAATTTGATGAATTGAGTTTATTGTTTATTTTAGATCTTTAGGTCAATGCTTTTTTTTTTTTTTTTGTTTTTTTACTTTATCAATGCACGATTTTAGTATAGTAGTTTGCTAAAACTCGTTAATACCAGGAAGTAAAAGGGTCAACCCATTGATCAAATCCATACACTATATGTGCTTTCAGATAATTGTTGCATGGTCTATGGTTGCAGAATAGAGGTAGGTTCAAAGTTATTGAATGCATATTTCTTAGTTCATAATCTACGTGAACAAGGTAGAAGGTCTAATTCGTACCATGAGTAGTTAACCCACCAAGTAAACAAAGATTTCTGGTGATCTAATCACCCATTCATAAACTAAATTTGGAATCACTTGCATCAGACAATAACTTAATAATTCTTGTTCATTATGGAAAAGTGTTATACATACTTGTGTATGAGCGTAAATCTTATTTTCAATGAAACTAACTCCTTGAGCATTAGCATGTTTATCTGATTTATCTATTATTTTAATTCTTGTTACTAGTTGTTAATCGAAATTCTCAAACCCTCTTTTAGTTATTGTTTGGAACTTAAGATAAATGTAGTTAAAGAGACTAGACCTGAATTGATTGCACTTTTTTGGTGAGTACGATATTTAGGGTTGTAATTTTTACTTTCCTTTATTACTTCTTCGATTTCTACACTTACTTAATATTGCATATATTACTTATAACAATTCATAAAAATTATGAATATGTAAATCCAATCAAAATAATATTTTAGAGTGATTATGTTACGCTAATGAAGTAGATCAGATGGTTAAATCGTAAGATATATACAATAATCCACTTAAAATTTAAGTATTGAAAGATTAACCATGAGAATATACTACATATTTCATCTACATGCTGCAAGATTCATAGATAATGTTAAACACATTTCTAAATTATGATCGACTTATCTAACACCATGAAGTATGTAATCATTCTATATTAATGATTAATTTTTGGATTTCGATAATTTTTGTAACTCAAAATTGGTTAAACAAAATGTAAATGCGAATCTAGGGTTGAAAATTGTAATGGTGTTGATTTTATCTTCAAAGGAACTTTCAAACAACTTGTTACTCCAAAATTGTTTGTAGCTTCTAATCCACACCATCATGGAGAGTTTGTCACACAAAATCAGGTCAAAATATGAAGTTGATATTTAGAATAATCATGAGCGTTAGGAGCTGCTCTCAAACTTTATGGATAAAGATAGATATTTAACTACTTCAAGCACCTAAAAACACTCTGGTTGAAGAAGTTGACTGAAAACAAAAGCTAGCTTACATCAACGAAAGTATGTGGTTAAATGTTTAGTGGAAAACATGAAGTTTTAATATTTATTTTGAACTTCTAAGTTCTGCTTCAAAGCTGAAATTTGATAAAATCCGGTTTCAGTATGAAAAGGGATGGAGAAGAAGGCTTTAGCGCCACGAGTAATTTTTCTAACAATCTTGACATAAAGGGAAGATTTTTTTTTACAAGAGAGTATAAATTCATAAAAGAATGGTGTGAGGAAAATTTGAAGAGGATGACTTAATTTATAGACAAAAACATGTGATATATATTATAATTATCCATGTTCCTGCTACTTTTATTTTATATTATCTTACATTTATATCAGATATCTTACTATACTTCAGTTGTATTGGTTGTAATATAGCTGTAATTTCAATACTAAAACTAAAAAAAGACTGTATTATTATTATTTAGGGTAAAAAGCCTAAAATCCCCCAACCCATGGGGTGTTTCACAATGTGCCCCCTAAACTACAAAAAAGAGCAATCTACCCCCGACCTTTAGAATTTGTGCGAAATCCCTCTGGTCAACTTTCCGGCCAAATATTAGCGGAAGCGTGCCCTGCACGTGATCACCATGAGGGCATTTTTGTCCATCCATATTTGACAAGAATCTTTAAAAAAATAATAACCCCCTAACCTTTACCATATGTGCGAAATACCCCCTGAACTTTATGAGTATGTGCGATGTAACTCCTAAACTAAAGATTTGGCCTTCTAACTTTTCAAGTTAAATAAAAGCATTTAGTGTTGGATTTGACAAATCTTTATGTATATAATACAACTTAATTTCAATCAATATCGAAGTGCATGCATCACAAAATTTGTGGATTAGGATATCACTTACTTTGTATTGGTTTGAGCTTTAAGATGGGACTAATTGGAATCAAAGCTAAAGATCGAGCTATTGATTTTATGCTACGGTGGTGAGTATATATATGTGATTCAGTTTGTAGTTTGATATACAACTTGTGCATTGTGCACTATAGCTGTAGTATTTTTCATATCCCTTGCTAGGTAACGGCACTACATCCATCATTATTCGGTCCATTACAGGGCTAAATTGTCATTTTTTTGCCTCTTAAGGATTATAGAACCGATAATAGTAGGTAATCATCCAGAAAGTATGAGAGTTCGTCTCATAATTCGATTGCCTGAGTTCACAGAAGAGAAGATAAACATGATGAGGGATTTTTTCAATTTCATAGGATTCAACTACTATAATGCCATATATGCATTAAGTAAAGTTAACTCATCTAGTTTCATGTACACAACAGATGTTGAGGTTGTAAACATTGGTAAATGACTCATTTGCTTACATAATATATATTATATGTTCTAGGAAGTGATACTTCAAGACTGTTTGAAATTTATTTCATGCATTCTTATAGAAGATCAAAATGGACAACAATTGATAAACGAACAAGAAAATTCAAGTAGAAATTTTATACCCTAATGGACTCAGAGAAATATGGAAGCACATAAAACAAAAATATAATGATCCACTGGTTTACATTATAGAGAATAATATAGCTCATTATTCAATTTCACAATCTTTTTACTTTCACAAACTTTAGAAAATTGATCGATAAGTTTAAGGAATTGATGAGGTTGCAAACGACACTTTGGAAGTTGCTGAAGCAAAGATGACATGAGGAAAGATTACATACATGATCACCTATGTTGTTTGCATGAAGTAATTAAGTATCATCCCTTATTTTTCATACTAGTTCATATAACAGGAATAACTTGTCTTGAGTTTTTACAATGCGATAAAATTTACTTGGTTATGAATTACTTAAGATCTGGCAAGAATGATGGTGTCAATGTGAAGTGCTATTTTGTGTGGTTGTTGATGGACAATTTCGAGTTGTAACCTGAATTTTTTGTCGCTTTGACCTTAATTATTTGGAATTCAAAAATAACTTGAAGCTATATCCTAAACACTCAGCTCTCTAGTACGAAAAATTCTTATCCAGAGAAATTCAAAACATCTTCCACAAGTATTTAATCGACGAGTTTTATGTTTTGGACTACAAGTACTTAATTACTTCACATTAATCACCATCGTGCCAATTAAGAAGCTAGGCCATTAATAGGTCTCGCCGTTAAACTGGCCAGTGTTAGGCAATCACCTAGAACTTGAACTTTTTTAGCCTACTCGTAATAAATTTCACAGCATATAGTGAATGAAGTTCATTTGACTAAGGCAGAAAAGATTGCACTAATCCACGGGGTACAACGCACATATTAGAAAGGTTAAGGGGCATGTCATAAAGTTCAGAGGGTATTTTGCACATATTGAAAAGGTTAGGGGTAATTATTAATTTTTTTAAGTTCTTGTCAAATATGGATGGACAAAAATTCCCTTCTGATGATCACGTGCAAGGCACGCTTCCGGTAAATTTTTGCCGAAAAGTTGACCAGGGGCATTTCGCACAAATTTTAAAAGGTTAGGGGGTAGATTGCTCTTTTTTGTAGTTTATGGGGTACACTGTGAAACACCCCATAGGTTGAGGGGTTTTAAGCATCTAACCCTATTATTTATTTGATGCATCTATCTTTTTTAGGATATGTTTTCTTACAAACATTTAAGATAATTAAGCTTAAATCAAAATTCTACTTCATGCTTAATAACTTCAAAACCTCTCAATGCAAAATAAAAGTGAAATCGGTGTTTCTAAGAATAAAAAAATAGAGATTTATGGTGAAGAAATTTAAGCTTTACTTAATTTATAGTTGAACAAGAACCAACAAATAGTTATTAACTTTTTAATAAAATAAATATGATAAGTTCATCATAAATTAAATTATATATAATAATTATAATAGTTTGAACATAATCTGGTTACTTTAAAACATATAGCGTCTATAAAAAATTTGGATTAGAAATGAAAATTATTTTGGAAAAGGTTGCAACTTTTTAAAATATTTGGGGTAGAATCTTATTTTTAAAAAGTTCAAGGATTAAAGTAAAAAAATTAAAAATACTTTATTTTCTTCCAAACTTCAGAGGATTACACATCATAGGGGGTATCGTTGGTGTAGTTAATTCGACATTGTTTCCGAATTCCACCTCCTAATTTTGTGCATGAACTAATTGCCAATTGTTATAATTCATTCAACATGAATTTAAAGTACAAAACAAAGATAATTTACTAGAACCAAAGTTTCTCCTCGTGTGTTCTTTTTTAAATGGATTAGGCTATGACTTTAGATCTTTGACCTTCTCAAGAATTAATCGTTTTCTCAAATACACGATCTGGGAATCCAAACACGAGTAGTGAGATGAGACCTAATGAACGCTCACCACAAGTAGATCATTCTGGTATACCTAGTGAAGATGTGTTAGGAAATGTTACTATGCAAAAACATAATAAGAAGAGTAAGAAAAAACAATAAAAAAGCAAAAGGTAAGATTTAAAAGCATTTTAATGAAATTTTGTTAGTGATATTGATCAAGTCATAAAGTGTGTAATTATTTTTCTTGCTAGCTTAGAGCATATTCACAAAAATATGGGATTACAAGTCTTAAATATAATTTTATGGCATGCAAAAGAAAACCTCATGAAATAGAAACAACACAGAAACGCCTTATGCTTCAACCACCTTGTCCGAATCAAGAGAATGGCCTCGTGAATCGGCAGTTTAATGAAGAATATGTTATGAAGTTGATGATTCCCTAATATATTCATCTTTTAAGTGCCAAAAGACTAATTATGAACTTTTTCATTAGTGTTTTGTGTGTATATTTACTGCTTTACCTTGGTGTTTATGTTTAGGAGTTGTTTTAGTGAAAATGTACGAAAAAAGGTCAAGAAATGGAGTTCTGGGCAAAACATGTGAACACCATGCGAAGGAGCCAAATCGCATAAGATGTATGCAAAACCTATGTGGTCGCATAGGATCCATAGGAATGATGGGAAGAAGAATGCAACAGCAAGGATCGCTTAACCGGGAGAAGTTGTAATCCTAATTCCAATGTCCGTCGCATAAAAAGTGCGGTAACATGAACTCTAACAGTGAGGTTTTTGAAGTTGAATCAAAGTCCAAGACTTTCCAAGCCTAGGGGAATATAAATAGAAGACAAGAAATTCGGGAGAAAACAGTTAAAAAGAGTGTTTGGAGCCTTTTGTAGAGAGAGAGAACTTACATCTCTGAAGGAGATCGAACAACCAAGAACAAGATTTAGGGCTTGAATTCATGTTTTTACGTGTTTTTGCTTTGTTAGGATTTTATTTTTGCTTTTGATACTTTTTAATTCTCGTACTTAGTTCTTTATTGTTTTAGCACAAAGATTTTATTATTTCAATTCTTAGTTTGTTTCAATTGAAGATCATGTTTATTTTAACATATTCTTGAATTCTTGTTGTAATCATGTCTGGCTATGTAGTTGTGTGTTGTGAGGCGATGGAAGTAGTTGGATAGTTGATTATGTTGTGATTATTGGTTTTGATTTATGTTTGAGAAATAATTGATTTGATTTCGTAAACTTGAGTTTAATGCTTTGTGTGCCTAATCACCACACAGATGATTTGATTGCTTATAACATACTCGGCTAAAGAACTCATACGTTTAGATCTCATAAGTTTTTGAAATCTACAGTATGTAATATTTAGTGACTAGAAATTAAGATATATGTGATTCAAAGAGAATAATGCGTTTAAGAAATAGCGTACACCGAGTACTATTCCAGTTTAAGGGTGTAAATCTAAATTATAGGAACACCTCATAGATCAATACATCCTGCACATAAGTTGAGCATAATTAATCACAACAGTGGTTTGTCTATGACCTTGGATCTGTATTATCCATGAAAAATAGTCCTTACGGTGCCTTGTTTTATTATTGAGTTGAATTTATAGTTTTAAGAAACTTTAGATAATTTTTGAAATCCGCAATCCCCTTGGTACTATTTTAATTATGTTTGCATTAGTGAGTGTGGAAGATGACATGTCTAGATTCATTTGTTGTGAAAAAGTACAAGGAAGTGAATTAAGTTGAGGTAAAGCTTAAATCTCCCAGTGGAATTGATGTTTGTGGTCATAATTCTACTTGCCTTTGTTAATAGCATGATCAAAATCTTCCTTATATTGTCGAGTTCACACCACAGAACTCTGGGAGTCTTACTATACCTTGCACCATAAACAATATTACATTGGAATACGCATTTTGCGATCTTGATGCTAGTATTAATTTCATGCCTTTAACTATTAATAAGGGTTTAAGGTTGAATAGAGTAACTTTTACAAGAACTTTCCTCCAATTTGCTTACCAATCCACTAAAAGCCCTTTTGGGATAGGGATAGTGAAGAATGTTAAAGTAAGAGTAGAAAACTTTGTTTTCATTGTTGATTTCATGGTTATGGAACTAGAGGAAGAGCATGCTTATCTCTTACAGTTGAAACTACCCTCTTTAGCAACTGTTATGGCTCTAATTTATCTTTAAAGGTTCTGTTACTGAGCGTTATGGAGAACAAGAAAAATATTTTAAAATTGATCCGGTTAACAAGGACAAGAAAATAGTCAAACTTGACAAGACCTACGAAAAATTTAAAAGATTTATGGCTGAGGAGTCATTGATGGCTACGGGTGATCAAAGCTAGATGTACTGCAGAAGCAGGTCTGCCAAATGGGTAGGATTGAAGAACGTCACTGAGTTGCTGAAGATATGGAACTATCAGAAGACTTGATACGTTGAAGGTGACTGGAGTGGAGAAGAGTCTGAAGATGAATCAACCAATTAACTCCATTGTTTAGTCGAGCCAACGACATCAAACAAAAGTGCTATCTGGAAGACAACTATAAGTTTATTGTTTTGTTTTCTTTACTTCTTTAGTTTTAGTTTCGGTATAGTTATTTTGATTTGTCTAAGTCTATATAGTGTTGACTTCCACAGAATTATGATACATAAGGGAGAGCAAATGAAGAGAGGAAGAGTGCAAGAAAAAGGAGAAAAACCTTGGAATTTGCTGATAGGCGATCGCATGCCAGAATTACGCGTTCGCATACCACCAATTTGAAAAGCGTCAAAGTCTCTGTCTAAGTTTTGCAAGGAGAGACGGGGTTGCATACTTGGCTGGAAGTCACTGTACAAAGTTCGCGAAGAGGCATGTGATCGTCCGCAATCGCAAAACAAGGCCAAAAGTTTTTGGACAACATGTGCGAGGAGAATGCAGTCTGGCCTGCCCAAACCCTATAAGGCAAATTCTTACCGCAAGCGTACGGGTGCAAGTAGTGTAGTGAAGTAAACTACAACCCAAAATTATTGAACTCAATGGAGAATTGTGTTGTATCTTAACTACTAATTAATGTATTCTTGTAGTAAAGAAACTAATGACTATGAAGCTATCACCTTTCACAATCACTATGTAACAATAAAGGTAAATAAAATATACTTTAGATTTTGTAATGATTAATAACTAAAACACTTAATAAATAAAGACTTAATTCAATGATAAAACAAACGGTGCCGTAAGAAACTAGGTTTCTTTTGATAGATATGATCGAAGACTCATAGACAAGCCATTGCTGAAATGAAATATGATCGACTCGTGTCTGTGATGTGTTAAACTATGAGGTAAAACCTATAATTACGGGTTCCCAAGATGGAAAACACCACTCTATAATTCGGGATGTTACTTTTTGTATGTTGTTCCTCCAAACACATTAATCTTAATGAATTACTAGCATCTACCTATGGTAGACACTATCATCACACGACATGTGGAATTGTATAACCTATGAGATCTATCCTATAAGTTTGTCTTTCGCATATGTCATAAGAATCTAAAAAATTTTGTGTTCTCGACGCACATAAAGCATTAAATCAAGTTATCCATTCAATTTAATTATTCCCCACACAATCATCTCAACTTAATCTCTATCCACTTACTCCCATTGCCTCACGATACGCGATGGATTTAGCTAGTCATACTCAAAATAAAAGCATAAATATATATAAAACGAAACATGATCTTCAATAAATAACTAAAACGATTATCAAGAATGAAAGAAAAGCACAAAACTAAGAAATAATAAATGAAATCCAAACATAAACAAATATTCGAAATAGAAATACTAACCCAAAATCAACTCGATCGCAGCTCTTGTTCTTTTTCTTTTGTGGCTCCAAAGATCTCCAAGAATATCCAAGAAACCCTAAAAACTCCAAAAGTATGGTGAAAATCTATATTATCCTCCTAAGACTCCATTAGGGCTAATTTTCGTACCTCATATGCCTTATATTTATAGGTGGAAGTGTTGGGAAGGCTTTGGGTTTGATTAGTAAACCAATTTAGCTGAAAATTCACTTTTTTGGATCAAAGCAATCGAAAGCAAAGTGAAAGGGATCTCTTAGCGGTGCTGGGAAATTAGGGCAAAACGTCTGTCAACAATTAGAAAGTTGAATGCGATCGCATAGAATTACTTCAGCGGCATTTCACTATTTTCTTCATATCTTTCACTACTGACCTTCGATTTCACTTCCGTTTGCAGTGTTGAACTCAAATTTTATCCCTCTACAACTTTGATGTTTACAACTTCTTTATGGTCTGACGTTGTTATCCCCATATTTAGCATCAATATCGTGTCTTCTGCATGTCCAATAGCTTTCCAGCTCTGCCTCATTGCACGTCTTCACCATTTTTGTTATTTTTCTATTTCCTGAATTTTGGTGTTTTTTTTTATTTTGATGAATGATTGTTGATGATTGATAAATGATCAATGATGCTGACGAATTAAGATTATGTACTTTGATTGACATTTGTAATGTATTTTCATTTGTCAACTATGAATTGTGATTGTGAACTTAGTTCGATACCTAGCGAAGGTTGTGACTTTAGGTTGGTTTTGAAGTGGTAAATTAAGTTTCATTTGTATGCAATATAAGAATGAGGTTAACATTTTTAGCTATTGCCCCTTGTGCAAACAAGGGGAAATAGGTAACATTCTCATCTAATAATATTAAATGTTGCTATCCAAAGCAATCGGGAAAGGAGAAAAAAATTAAAATAAAAAATAGGGTACTGGTACCCTATTATTTGGATACCTGATAAATAGTCATGTACCGGATTTTAAAGACTGGTGATCAGGTACTAGATATTGAATTGGAACATTTTTTGATACCCGAACCGGAAAACCCCAATTCCAAAAAATCTGACCCTCACTCACCTTTTGTTAGAAGTCTATCTTTTTCGTAAACTCGTAAACCTCTTAGCTGTGTAAAGATGAAATATTCCATATATGGAAATATTCCAAATAATGGTTCTAGCCGTTGAGTACCGAACTTTTCAGACTCAGCAACTTGGCTCCAATTCGCTTCCCGCACTTGGTTTGTATCAATAGGGATTGAGAGATATTTTTTCACTCACTTATTTCATTTATTTTAGTTGTAGAGAGAAGATTTATGCACAAATTCTCTCTATTTACACAATCTTTAGATCAAACACTTTGTAATCAATTTCAATCGTCAATATTGAATTCGTATTCCTTTTATCCAATTCATCATTTCGAATGTTCAATTTCTCTGATTCAATATGAATTGAATCTGTAACTTCACATGGTATCATTCGATCCGGCCAATCTTTTGCTTGCTTACCCTAATTCGCACTCTGTTTCTGCAATTCTGTTGATTGCCTCAATCAAATCTCTTTAATCTTGCTAATAATGACTTCTTCTGCACCAACATATACTCCTGCTTCACTACTGTAGTAAAATCGGAGTGAAGATCCTTCTTCTGTGTATTTTTTGGGATCTAATGATCATGCTAGTAATTCGATTGTTAGAGATGTGTTCAATGGTAAGAATTACATTGCTTGGAAATAAAGGCATCCTTGTGGCACTGAAAATAAGGAATAAAACTTGTTTCATTGACGGATCCTTGCCAAAACCTATTGAAGATCCTCTGATCATCAACTATTGGATACGTGTTGATAGCCTTATTCTCTCATGGTTGCTGAATTTTGTGACAAAAGAACTGCATCAAAGTCTTCTTTACTTTGATTGTGCTTTGGATTTCTGGCTGGAATTGAAGACACGGTATGCGAGAGCTGATGGATCTCATGTGTATCAACTCCAAAAATCACTCTCCACAATTTCACATGGAAGTTCTTCCATAACTGATTATTATAACATGTTTTGTTCACTTTGGGATGAGTTTATCACACAAAGGCCTATAGTAGTTTGTTCATGTGGCTTGTGCACATGTAATTTCAACAAACAATAGATAGATTTGCAGCAGTATGATTGTGTGTTGAAATTCTTGATAGGATTAAATGATTACTACAGTGCTTTGCGTAGTCACATATTATTAAACTCTCATTTGCCTTCTCTTAGTAAGGTTTATTCAATGATGGTTCAAGAAGAGCACCAAAGGGATTTATACTATAATCATGTTGCTACTGATGCTTGGGCTATGTTCACTATGCAGAATAATAGTCAAGATCCTAAGAATAAGACTACTTCTCAGGCTTACAAACCGGCTAACTCTAAGGATAATAAGAAATTGTGATGCACTCGTTGTGGTTTTACAGGACATACTGTTGTTAAATGTTTCCAAATCATTAGCTATCCTCCTGGTTGGGATGGTCCTAAAGGCAAACGAGTGCATCCTTCTTCTCAAGCTAACAATGTGCAAATGCAAGCATCTGATGATGTCAATGCTTCTATTGATGTTCAATCAAAATCTATTTCTGCTGCATCCAATCAAGTTTTATTTGATGAGTTTTTGGCTTACAAATAGGCAAAAGAACAGATGAACCTCTCTAACACTTCTTCTGAACATTTTGCTGTAACATCAGTAACTGGTAACTTCTCCAAAGCATCTACAACAACAACTGGTAACCTCTCTAAAGTATTTGTTTTTACATCTAACTCTAATTCTGCTGCTTATAATTCAAAGTACTCATGGATACTCGACAAAGGGCTACAGATCACATGATATGTAATTTCAGATTGTTTATTGAAAAACCTAAAGCTGCTAATGTGATAATTCACTTACCAAATAATAGTAGAACTATGGCTACTCATATAGGCAGATTATATCTATTTTCTGATATCATTTTAGATACTAAATGTTCCATATTTGAGCATAATGTGTTGTCTATTTCTAAATTAGCCAAATTTTCTGGTCTCACATTGATCTTTAATGATTCTCTTTGCATATTGCAGCACTCAATCACCACCAAGAGGATGATTGGTTCTGTTGAATTTCAAGATAGCATCTATATCTTGTCTACTACTTGTTCTTGTCCTAATTATGTTACAATTGCTCATTGTAATAATGTTCTTGCTGATGTAAACACTTGGCATATTAAACTAGGACATTCTTCCTCTGAGAAGATGTCTTCCTTATCTGTACTTTCTTCCTTGAAATGTAATAAGATGCACTGTGAGACTTGTCACTTATCTAAACAAAAGAAATAGCCTTTTCTTGTTAGCAATTATTTATCTGTAGCTCCTTTTGATCTTATACACAATGACATTTTGGGTCCTTGCTCTATTGAATCACATGATGGATTTAAGTATTTTTTTGACTATTGTAGATGATATAGTAGATGCACTTGGATTTGTATGCTAAAGCGTAAATCAAGGTATAAACATTATTTGATGCAGTTTTATAACATGATTTTAACTCAGTTTTCTTTCATTATTAAAGTCATCTGAACTGACAATGGTGTAGAATTTATTTTAAGAGGCTTCTATCATTCTCTTGGCATTATTTACCAAACCAACTGTGTTGAAACTCCACAATAACATGGCTTGGTTGAAAGGAAACACCAGCATTTATTACAAGTTGCAAGGGCTTTAAGATTTCAGTCTAACATTCCTTTAACTTTCTGGAGTAATTGTGTATATACTGTTGCTTATTTGAGTAAATAGGCTACCCTCTTCTCATCGTTCTTCTCTTAGTTCTCCTTATGAATTGCTTTATCATAAAGAACCTGGGGTTTTTGGTTGCTTAACATATGCTAGTACTATTGTTGCTAACATACTCAAACTTGATCCAAGAGTTGTCAAGTGTGTATTCATTGGTTATCCTAAGAATACAAAGGGATATTTATGGCTGAATATCGAGACTGACAAAGTTTTTGTGTCCAAGAATGTCAAATTTTATGAGGATATATTTCCATTTAAAAGTTCCTCGAATTCTTCAAATATCAATTCATCTCATTCTCAGAAAAATGATCCTTTTATAAGACTCAAACCGGTTGTTAATGCCGAGTCTTAGCAAATAACTGACCTCCATTGCCAGAAAATTCTTTTGATGATTCTATTATTGACAACACCTATCAACTGCCTACTCTAAATATTGTACATTCTCTAGAAGCGGATAGTCACTTCACGGCTAATTCCAAGAGTCAGGAAGTTTCATCACAACTCCAAGTTCCTACTGAGTCTGGGCATGCTATTCTTAAAAATATGCAACATGTTAATGTTGCACCAGGTTCTTCTACTCAGCCTCCCCTTTATATTGTTCCTCAAAGGAGATCTACTAGATCAACTGCTCCTCCTTCTTATCTTAGAATATATGAATGTAATTTGGCACAGTCTTTACATAAGTACAATATCTTTTCCACTTGTAAAACTTATCCTATTTCTGACTATGTATCTACTACTCATTTAGCTAGTGAATATAGAGCTTTCACAGTTGCTTTACTCAACTGTACCTAAATCTTTCACTCAAGCAAATAAATCTCATGAATGGAGAGAAGTTGTGCAAAAGGAAATTACAGCTCTTGAAAAGATTAATACCTGGCAGTTAACTACTTTGCCTCATAACCACAGTTGTGTGGGTTGCAAATAGGTTTATAAAGTCAAATATAAGTTAGATGGTAGCATAGAAAGATACAAAGCACGTTTGGTGGCTAAAGGGTACACCCAGGAAGAAGACTTGGACTATTTGGATACTTTTAGTTTTGTAGCTCAGTTAACTACTGTTAGAGTCATTCTTTCTCTTGCTGCTTCTCTTAATTGGCACTTGCATCAGTTAGATGTTAATATTCCTTCCTTAATGGGACTTAGATGAAGCCTCCCCCTGGCTATTGCAAAATAGGTGAAAACGGAGTTTGTTTGTTAAAGAAAAGCTTGTATGGTTTAAAACAAGCTTCCCGACAGTGGTTTACCAAATTAACAAATTGTCTCTTACCTCATGGTTATAGACATACTACTTCTAAATGCTCACTTTTTGTTCTCCTGATTGCTCACTTTTTGTTCTCCAAACTAAAACTTCTATAACTATTCTTTGTGTATATGTAGATGATATAATCTTACCAAGGAACGACTTGACTGAAGTTCAAAAAATCAAGAAGCATCTTGATGACCAGTTCATTGTCAAAGACTTGGGGACTCTAAAGTACATTTTGGGGATTGAAGTTGCAAGAAACAAGACAGGAATTAGCATCTGTCAACGCAAATATGTATTAGATATCCTTAGTGATTCTGGATACATTGACTGCAAATCAAGTTCTACACCTATGGATCCTCGCTTGAAACTTCATGAAGCAAATTCACCTCCACTGGAAGACCCAACTGAATATCAAAGATTAGTTGGACGCCTACTATATTTCACTATCACAAGACCTGATATGTCTTACAGCATTCACTTCCTTACATAACAAACGGCTAAACCCACAGTGGTTAGTGAATATTTTGTCATTAACTTATCAAATATTGAAAGTTAGGACTAAAACCGATTTTGTAAAACCTTGAAGTTACTAATTTTGTTCGAAATTGATGTGATCTCCCAGGCCCTGGCTATCTCAATGGAAATATAAATTGCAAATCTCAAGAATTTGGGCGGAACGTAGTTCATGATATACTTCTCTAAATCAACTTTTAATCTCATTAATTACATAAACGTATCAAGTAAAACACCTACATTTAACTTGGGAATTCCTGACAACGATCATCACATGTTCCTCCATGATTAATGTAAAATCTTTCGGTCAGCCAAGGACTCATTCTATTTCAGAGTTCCATATGTAATGGACTTTTGAGGTGATATGATGAGTACGTAAAGCACTCATCTTTAACATGCTCATTTACTTTTTTAAATAGATAGTTTTTATTACGTTGTATTACTTTTGTCTTGCTTTTATTTTTTTATAGGTTTAGAATAAACTAATAAACTTTGGCAAATAGAACCAAAGTTCGTTAAGGAAGTCATACAAGAGGCGCGACCCACACGGATCCACTTGAAGATTTAAAGTTTCTATAAGACAAGCACGACTCGTGCCACCAAGATTTAGTTCACCTAGCCGCCAAATTTGTAAAGAAACTAGTGGCCTTGAGACAAAAGTCAATTTGGAGATGGCCAGAGCACGATTAGTGCTAACACAAAAATCAACACACTCTACAATGAGAAAAGTTATATTTATTATTGGTAAATAAGTAAAATATTTCAGGATTTAAACTAAAGATGATCACGTAATAATTTCCAGAATATACTAAACATAATCAGACTACAAAAATGCAACTAAGCAAATTAAACATAGATATTAAGAACATCAAGAACAAAAGTTAACAAAAAATTAACAACATGAAACTAAATGGACCTCAAGGACGATTTTGCAGAAATTGTAGAAAACCTGGACGAGGCAGAAGTTTGACCTCTTGCCCTTAAATCCAATTTTCCCGGGTACCGCTTCAGCCCCGCTTGGACAATGGATTCCCAAGGTACAACGTCCATCACTGGTGCAGCCTGGAAGGTCAGAAGTGCACCCCGTTCGAACCTTGTGATATTTGCAAAACTCTAAGTATTTGTGCCATGATGTATATGCAAAAGTTTTAAGACTTTTTTGGATGATTTTCACAATGCCTGCAGGCCTTTATTTAAAGGAGAGGAAAAAATGATGAAGAGCCACACCACAAATCAAGAGGGGATTTTATTTTCAGCTTTTAAGTTGAAAATAAGGGTGCAATTATTCTCTCATTAAAATATTTAAAAATTAATTTAAATATTTAATACGAATTTTATTTAATTAAATAAATAAAATCCCACATTGCTTCTTATTAAGCAATTTATTCACACACCATCTCAATTGGATTTTCTCTAAAAAAATCCAATATTTAGAATTTGAACTCAATTTCAAATATCTCCAACACTTATGTCCAGTTAAGGAAGCAAGATCATTACGTATATAAATGGGCCACAATACATGAACTCAAGAAGATGCAGTCACATATACTTCCAGATAAGTCATGTATAAAGAGTATGACAAAACAAGCATGAATTTTAACATGGTAGAGGATCAAAGCCATACTGCGACAATTCTTCACAAAATTTAGTTTCTTCTTCTACCCTTGTGTGTAGATTAGCCACGGGTCATCTTTGAGCCTTTGCATTTATTATTACATGAGTACGAGTAACCAAACATCTTATATCTAAAGTTAGGGAGTGGTTAGAACTCGTACTATATTACACCTCATACGTTGATTTTGATGAATTGAGTTAGTTATTCAGTTTGTATATTGTGCTTAATGCTTTTATATGCTTGATCACCATATGATTGAATTAATACCTACACGTGAACTCAAGAGAAGATTCATAAGGAAAATTATCTTAGGGATGATTGGACCATACTCTACACACTTAAACAGAGATGTCATGTGTGGTCTATGTTGCAAACGAAAAGGTAATTCATATAACTTAATGTGCCTCACTCTCTTAAATTTACTACAACTAATATGAGTATCAATGTCCATAGAGACGATAGTTTAGATCACATTAGGAAACCTGCATTAAATACTACAACTCAAAAATTCCTTTGAAGAATATAAAAGATACATAGCCGCTCTAGATATATATGCCTTCTAGATGTCCCTTCTCATAAATTATGTTTATTTGCTTTATTTGTTAGAATAGATTCTACATAACTGATTTTTATTCTCAAATTAGATTAGCATGTTTGAGTTGATTATTTGGTATTAGGTAGTCCCTGTGAGATTGATAGTCTAGACTCTTTCAGAAGCCCTATATTACATAAATTGTACACTTGCAAGAGATGAGATAACCATTTTTCAGTAATTTACTGAATTAAACAAGTAAAATATTTGATGCATGCATGAAGAGTCCGATAAGAAATAACACAACACTAAGATTTTATGCAGTTTGGTCTTTCAACTTAAGTCATGGAGGCCAGACCCAAATCAAAATATTTTACTAAAAGAATGAGGGTGCCTTTACAATCAATGGATTTAAGCAGTATTTGAAACACATCTCGTGACTATGCAAACCACATATCCGCCTTAACATTTTTGCTCTAATTGCTTGAAATGAACCTCATATTCGTGTGTATGTGATGGAATCCAAAGTTTATTTAGATTAGGAATCTTAGTTGATAGCCCGAAACTCAACAGTGATTGTAGACACTCAAATTTTGTGCTAATCATATAAATGGATTAGAGATTAGTCTAATTTTTACTATTTTAAATTTGGAATTTTACTAAATTAAATTCCAACATAAATAGTTAAATTAATTAATACCCTAATATATTTTGCGGGCCAATTAAAATGATGCCAAGTGTCAAAGTGAGGTGTTCAAGCCAATCAAATCACTTAAATTATGTGGCCAATCAAATCAAGAAATGTGGCATATATGATGTGTTTTTTAAAATTAAAATACTTCTTGATAAATACAAATTAATTTGTATTTATCTTGAAAGGGGAAGAACCAATAGTATGCCTCCACCTCAGCAGTTCATCTTATCGAAACTTCACTTCTATACCTATATAGATCTTCACTCAAGGAATATTTTACAACACAAAATTCATACTTTGAAGAGAAGAAAACCTCACTGGACTCATATTTATGTTTTGAAGAGAAGAAAGTCTCACTAAGCTCATATTATATTTTCAAGAGAAGAAAGCCTCACTTGGCTCTAAACCAAGCTCATCTTCAAGTAGTTCTTCACAAATATCAAAAGGCATTTTTCACGAAATTTAAAGGAAGCCTCGCTTGGCTCACATCAAGTTGCAAAGGCGTTGGGAAAACTACTTCAAAGGATCGTGACTCTGGTCAAGAAGATCAAACTTCAATAAATTCAACAAATTTGAAGAACTCAAGACGAAGATCAAATTGTTCGTCTAAAATATTAAGTCAAATTCAACTTTAATTCAAGATCAAGCCCAAAAGCTATTGGATTAATATTAAATCAAGTCAAAATCTCCCTTTGATTCAAGATCAAGCTCAAACGCCATTGAATCGATGTTTAAATCAAAGCCACGTGGAAGTGATCAAATTCAACTCCACACTGAAGTCTACCAAGTTTTCAAGTTTATATGTTTTAGAAAAGAATCAGATGATTATTGAGATGTAACCCCATATTCTTTTTGAGTAAATACAAATTTTATTTGTTCTATTTTTATTTCTTTTTGGTGTTTTATTTTAAGGACTCGAAATTTCATACCTAGAGTGATATCTCACCGCAAGTGTATGAGTCAATAATAAAGGGTTGTAAATTACGTCCCTGAATATCGATTCCACAAGGACTATATAACGATGAATTATTGACACAAACTACTTTTAATCTACTTAACTAAACTAAATAACAAAGGGGGATTTCATGTTTTCAATTAATAATATAGAAATGATAAATAGAGCAATAAATAACAAGAAACAATGATAATACTAAAAATCTAGGATTTTGGGTTTCCCCATAATCATGTATAGTTGACCTCGATTACTATCTTCATTTCATGAGAATATATTAATTGAATGCAGAAAATCCTTCTACTTGTGATCGATAGTGGTTTACGGATCCTTTCACGTCTATCCGTTAGAATGGTACTCTGTGCACTATGTTTCTCTAGATGCATTTATCGACGTTACCTTCAAAATCATCACTACATCATGCGTCGGGTTGTCAATCATACAACATGAATGCAATGTTCATATACCATATGAGATCTAAAGTTATGATTTCTTCTGTCGAGTCTATAACAGTTCATCTAAACAATCATGTGTTCGCGACGCACATAAAGCATTAAGAACAGGATATACAAATCAACTAAATACTCAAAACATTCATCAATCATAAAGCAAGAGTTCAACAAAGAATGATTAGGCTACATCTTAGCCCTAGAAAAATAAACTGGAATATGATAGAAATAGAGAAAACAATATATCATAATCTAATGACTTTTCTCTCTAGAATGGCTGCTGAAAGTTTGTATTTTCGTGCCCTAATGACTTGTATTGATAGGTGGAAGTGTTGTGGAGACTTTGATTTTGATGATCGCTTAGCGTCGGCTCTGGACTTAGGACGATATGCTGGAGTTTCTGCCTGGCCTTGGGAAGAAGTAAACAATCGCTTATAATGTTGTTCAGCGACAGTTACCATTGTCTTCATATCGTTTAATACAATTTACAAACCTCCAATTTCACTTTCGTTTGTTATTTTGGACTCATCTTTCCTTCTAGAACTTTAATGTTTACGACTGATTCATATTATGACGTTATGATCCCCTTATTTAGCATTAAAGGTGTGGTTTGTGCGTGTCCAACAGCTTTGCGCATCTTCACCATTTTGGCTATAACTTCTTCCCTAGATGTAGAACTTGTGATTTGCTTCTTGCGCTAGAAACTAGACATCCATAAAATTTGGCTACAACTTCTTCCCTAGATGTAGAACTTGTGATTTGCTTCTTGCGCTAGAAACTAGACAACCATAAATTTCCAATGATATACAGAAAGCTTCGTGATTCATCCGTATATATTCCCAGTAAATTCTACAAGTTAGTATTGATTTTGTTCCTCTTTGCTTCTTTTTGCCAACAAGACTGCTAAACACAAAAACATAGAAATTAACATTAAAAGACTCAAAACACACAAGAAAAAAATAATAAAACAAGTACATGAGTGTGCTAAAAGTGCATATCTTAGACACTCATCACATTCCAAAACTTACATTTTTGTTCGTCCTCGAGCAAACAAAACAAAACAAGAACACAAAACTAGACATGCAAACAAAAATAAGCATACATAGTTCACATCAATTCAACATTAAAGCTTAGAATTTTGACTCGATACCTATAAATCAATTGATAACCTGGAATGAATCAAAACAATCAAGTGCAAAGTCCTAACTTGAGGGTTCATCAAATTATCACATGAAACCTCCATTGTGCTTAGTGGTGTGGATAGTTTTCTCATGCAAATAGAAGTAACTTCTTGAGTAAGTTTATAGAGATAAGTTTCACCTAAATCGACAACATTACTTAATTCCCTAATTTTTGCACTTTCTCTTCACTAATGTAGAAGAGTTCCACCAAAGATCACTTATAACTTATTTAGCTTGTAATGTTAGGCTAGGGTGTTGGCTTATAAAGGATATAGGATAAGAAAAATAGAGATCTAGAAAATTTCTTTCATGCACAAACTTAATTCTTTCTCTTGTACTTCTTCCTTCACACTCATTCATCCACCTCGCCTATTCGGATCACTTCTCAAGATAATATCTTTCATCCCTTTCTGCCCTTAAACCTAATTTTGGCGAAATGGAAAAGGTACATGGGACAAACAATTTAGTTCAGCTCACTGTTCAATAACTTTCTTCTTGTACGGTTTCTTTTCTCTCTCTCTCTCTCTCTCTCTCTCTCTCTCTCTCTCTCTCTCCCTCTCTCTCTTTTTATGTTTCTTTTCCTTTTCTTCAAGCTCTCACCATCTTTTCTTTTGAGGTTGGACCCGCAAACTTAGACGTTTTTATGGGCCTAGTGCATTGAATCTCTTCCCTCTCCTTCTCATTGGCCTTTTGTTTGTCTTTTTCATGCTCATGGTCTTTTTACTCATCAACTTCTTCACCTTCCTCCGCTAGTCATCTTAGTTTTCCTTAGTTTTTGTTCGTGCATAAACAAATACTCAGAAAATGGTAAGATAATTCATATTGCGGCTAAAGAGGGTAGATAAATAGGCTTATTCATAAAAGCGACTTGTAATCAAAAGGCTTCAAAGGGGTGCAGTGGATTATTTTATTAGTAAAGGGTTTTGGACTTGAAAGGCTCAAGCATGAATCAAAAGATAGCCTAGATCACTTCCTTGGTGGTTCTCGATCTAGGATTTTGCCACGATAGTTGCTCAATTAGTTTCACTGGATTAGTGGTCTCAAAAAGATTGGGTCGTCTGTATAACCATTCGTCAATAATGTACAAACAACTAAGTACAATAATTGAATTGATGGTGTATATGAGGAATGCATGCTCAAATCTATATAAAACAACAAGTTATTTTTGTAGCAACATATCATGCTCATCAATATCACAATGTCACAACTAAACCACGAGCACGGATACCTTTAGATAGCTCACCTATAACAACGTCGATCGGATGATTTTTCACAATCCTTGATGACAGAACAGGTTGAGACATACTGGTTTCCTCATGAGAGGAGTTATCATGGTCTGAACTGTTATGAGATACATGACTGCTCTCAGTTTGTTCGTTTACTGTTGTAATAACAGGATCTCCAGTTGCAACAACTTTAATTTTTTGTAACAATAGTCATCCTCCGGTACATTCTTGTGTCTTTCAAGCACATTACTGATTTCATCCTCAACTAGGCATTAGACAAGTCCCTTGAATTATGAAATTCAACATTAGAAGTCTCAATAATAGTTTGAGTCCTCAAGTTATAGACTCTATAAGCAGGGCTATTAAAAGCACAGCCCAAGAATATCCCTAGGTCACTTTCAAACTAAAATTTGCTCTTATTCTCTCTATCATTTACAATAAAGCAAGTGCAACCAAAAACATGAAAGTGACTAACATTGGGTTTCTTACATTTCCACCATCCATAACCAGTTTTAGATGTACATGGCCTTAGATATGTTCTATTGATGATAGGATAGGGTGCGGTATTGATTGCTTTAGCCCAATGTCTTATGGCTAACTTTTTGGAATTAAGCATCGCACGTGTCATTTCCAACAGAGTCTTGTTCTTTCTTTTAATAACTCTGTTTTGTTGTGGAGCTTTAGGTGCACAGAGCTCATGAAATATACCATTTTCATTACAGAAGTTAGTGAAAGACACATTTTCAAATTCTCTTCCATGATCACTTCGAATTTTTTTCACTTTAAGATCTTTTTCATTCATAAGCTTTGTGAAAAGGTTTTTAAAAGCATCAAAGGCATCAAATATTTCTCTAAGAAAACATACCAATGTAAAACATGAAAAATCATCAACACACACAAGAAAATATTCTTACCATATGTACTTTCTTGTTGAGTTAGTCTCACAAGATCCATGTAAATCAACTCCATAATCCTGGATATAGGAGTGTGTTGCAACACATGATGGCTTCCCTTTTTCTGCTTACCTAGAAGGCATGGTTTGCTCTTTCCTTCAGGTTTTGAAGTCATTCGGGTAGACCTCTGACAATCTTTGAACGTTCAAGTTTGATGAGGGTGTCGTAGTTAACATGCCTCAAATGTTGATGCCATAGTTCAGTTTGATCAGTGGAACTAAGATTGTCTACTGGTTCAGATGAGTTTGAACTGGTAAGTGTATAGCAGTTGTCCACATTACTCATTCCTTCAAGAACACATGTTCCTCCTTCATTCAACTCTACACATTTTTCCTTTGTAAAGAGAACAAAGAGATCATAATTACAAAGCTGGCTAATGGTGATGAGATTGGCTTTGAGTTCTTTAACATGGTAGACATCTTTTAGCCGTGGAAATCCTTTGATGTTGAGAATTCCTCTCCCAATGATTTGTCCTTTCTTTCCATCTCCAAATGTTACCGATCATTTTAGACCGTGGATGTACTTTGAGAGGATTTTTTGTACCTGTCATATACCCTGAGCATCCACTGTTAAAATGCCAAGAGTGATGTGAACCATTTCGGACAGATGCATAGGCAGTTAAACAAATGAGATCAAAACATTTCACCGTTTCAGCTTTTTTTGCTACAGTTGCAACTGTGTTAGATGTTGAAGTTGAAACAACATGTTTAGACTGTTCACGCAGAACGTTGATAGGTTGAGACACGGTTGAGCATTTTACATTATGGCACTACATAATTTGAGTATCTTTCCTTGAATCTTTGGCAGCAGAAACAAGATCAGAGTTTTCAGGAAAGAGATTCTTTTGATTGCCCATTCGAGACTATCTTCTTTCTTTTAAGAAACTTCATGATACAGGCAACTCTTATCTCAAATTGTTCGTCACTATGTATTCTCATATCTGCAAAATAAAACAATTTCTCCAGATCCGTTCACCAGTATATCGGTGACGTGGCTCTTGATGCCAGTTGTTAGATTTTATTTTGCATACTTGAGGTTATATAAACTTAAACTGCAGAGTTGTAATTACAATAGGTTCAGTTGTAACAACAACTAGAACATGACTAGAATAAAATCGATTAAAACTTTCTCCAGTTCAAGCTGAGTTCAAATCATTATAACCAAGACTTTAAAAACTAAAACTATGTAAACGTCTTTTGAACAAGAATAATAGATGTTTGTTGCAACAAATAAATAAAGCAGTAAATAAATAAATACAACAGGTTTTTACTATCAATCAAGATCAACTAGATCAATCACTGAGCAATTAACTTCTCTCAATCTTTGCCTTATTTAGCATTCACCTTTATTATACTCTTGTAATTATAGTAGGATTTGATTGTACATAGATTTAGGGATTCGTTGATTCTTTTCCTTGTATATGTTTTGGCAATCTTCTACTTAAGACTGAATGGAATACGATACAAGCCATCTTGGCTGATCAATTCTCTATTTTGACATGGTATAAGAGCCAGTCTACAAAATCCTAGAATTTTTTTTTTTTGAGTTTTGCAGCAGTGGTTGCCTTGGTCGTGTTCTCTTGATTTCTTGTTCAATCACGGTGACCCATCACCCTCCGACCTGATGCCGGAGAACCCATTGTCCGGCGACTTGTTTGTCCACCGCTTGCCATCATTTGACTCCCGGTTTTCTTATTTCTTGTATCTCTTGGTTCAACGTTTTTTTTCAGTGCTCCAGCGACTTTTGACAGTGTCTCACAACTCATGGACAAGATTGACAACATCTGTTTTTGATTCACGGGGAAGAATTATGTTGCATGGGCTTTCTAATTTGAAACATTTCTGAAAGGCAAAAAGTTGTGGGGTCATATTGTTGATTCCACAGCAAATTCTAGCACCAATACCACTACTGATTCCACAACAAATTCAGCACCAATACCACTACTGATCCCGCAAAATCTAATCCAAACGAAGCCTGGGAGGTTGAGGATGCTCAAATTCGTAGTTGGATTTTAGGATCTATCAATCCTCAAATCATCCTTCATTTGCGTCCTCATCACAGTGCCAAGGATATGTAGTCTTATTTGCGTCGTGTTTGTTATCAAGATCACTCCCCTCGCCAATTTCAATTAGAATTGGACATCTCTAATTTTCAACAAGGTTCACTGACAGTTCAGGAGTATTGCTCCACATTTCTCACTCTTTGGTCGGAATATCTGGATCCATTACTTGTTACTGTTCCTTCCACGACTTTAGATGTTGTTCAGACAGTACACCACAATCGTCAACGAAGTCGGTTTTTGATGAAACTTCAACCGGAGTTTGAGCACATCCAATCATCTCTACTTAATCGGGATCCTGTTCCTTCACTTGATATTTGTTTTGGCAAACTTCTTCCCGAAGAACAAAGATTGGTTACTCAATTTGTCGTGGATCAAGGCCATTATGTCCCATCATCAGTTGCTTATGTGGCACAAGCTCGACCAGAGCTCCAAAATATGAGCTCCAAGCAGTGTTATAGTTGTAAGAAGTATGGCCATATTGTTCAACATTGCCCAAACAAGACATGCAACTACTGTAAGAAAGCTGGCCACGTTATCTGTGAATGTCCGACTCGCCCTCCTCGGTGCAAGAATTCTTCTTATCAAGCTACAGTCAGCACCAACGATGCACCTTCTGCACCAATTGCTACGGCTTTAGCAATCCCTCCTTCTACTTCAGTTTCCCTAACCCCTGAAATGGTCCAACAAATCATTGTGTCCGCATTTTCTGCTCTTGGCATACAAGGTACTTCTTTGCCCTCTCACCCTACTTGGTTTTTGGACTCTGGAGCTTCGAACCACATGACTAACTCGGTTCATGGCCTGCGTAATATTCGTAAGTATGATGGATCTTCTTCAATTGAAACTGCTAATGGTAATCAACTTCCTACTACGGCTGTGAGTGATGTTGGCTCTACGATTAAAGATGTTTTATTTGCCCACAATTGTCTACAAATCTTGTATCTGTTGGTCAACTTCTTGATGATAAATGTGATGTAAAATTCTCACATTCTGGATGTCTTGTGCAGGATCAGGTGACGGGGCAGTTGGTGGCGAAGGGCCTAGGATTGGACGCCTTTTTCCCTTACATTTTCCTAGTACTAGGTCTGTTTTTTCTGGTTTTACTTGTAATAAAAACCTTGGTGAATCATGGCATAAGAAACTTGGTCACCCTAATGCCAAGGTGCTATCTCATATGTTAAACAATGGTCTTTTGGGCAATAAAAGTATTTCTGTTGATTTTGATTGTGACTCTTGCAAACTAGGCAAATGCAAAACTCTTATATTTCCACAACATGGTAGTCGTGCTTCGCGTTGTTTTGATCTCATTCATAGTGATGTTTGGGGAATTATGCCAATTCTATCTCATGGACACTATAAATATTTTGTAACATTCATTGAGGACTTCAGTCGCTATACATGGGTTTATTTTCTTCACTCTAAGGCATATGTTTTTTTCTACATTTCAAAGTTTTCTGTCTTATGTGGAAAATCAGTTCTCAACTTGCATAAAAATTCTTCGGACTGATTCGGGTGGGGAATATATGTCTCGTTCTTTTCAGGCCTTCCTTGAATCTAAAGGCATCATCTCTCAAAAATCTTATCCTTACACTCCGCAACAAAATGGGGTTGTCGAATGTAAAAATCGTCATCTTCTTGATATTACCCGTACTTTACTCATCGAGTCTTTGGTCCCTTCTCGATTTTGGGTTGAGGCACTATCTACAGCTGTTTATCTTATTAACCGATTACCTTCGTAGGTGTTGAATTTAGACTCTCCTTACTTTCGCCTCTATAGCCAACATACAAACTATACTAATCTCCATACTTTTGGCTGCATTTGTTTTGTTCATCTCCCACAACCGAACGTCACAAACTCTCTGCCCAATCGGCTCGTTGCGTGTTTCTGGGATACAGTCTTACTCAAAAGGGTTTTGTATGCTTTGATCCCAAGGCTAATAAGATGCGCATCTCTCGCAATGTTATTTTCATGGAAACACAATATTTTTACCCAACCTCTGTCCCCTCTTCTGAGTCTACTGTTTCTTTACCTCACTTTGAAAATGTTTCCAATATTTCATCTCCAGTTGATAACAGATGTAAACCTGGGATAGTGTATGAAAGAAGACGCCCTCCTCCCTCTTTGTCATCCTCACTTGCCTTGCCACTGAATCCAAGTCTCGATACATCTGAAGAGTTTATTGAGGCTCCTCCTAATGTGCCTCTCCGTCGTTCCACACGACTTTCAGTGCCTCCTAATCAGTATGGTTTTCCGTTGACTAACACTGCACTTTCTGCCACTTTGGCATCTATTGTTGTTCCTTCATGTTATTCACAGGCAGCTCCTCATGAGTGTTGGAAACAAGCAATGCAAGAAGAGTTAAATGCTTTGGAGGCCAATCAAACGTGGGATATTGTAGATTGTTCTCCAAATGTCAAACCTTTAGGTTGTAAATGGGTATATTCAATAAAGTTTCGCTTTGATGGCAGTATGGATTGATATAAAGCACGTTTAGTTGCTCTTGGAAACCGTCAAGAGTATGGGGTTGACTATAAGGAGACTTTTGCACCAGTAGCTAGAATGACTACTATTTGGACTGTTTTAGCTATTGCCGCTTCATAGGGATGGTCCTTAAGTCAGATGGATGTGAAGAACGCCTTTTTACATGGCGATCTCAAGGAAACTGTGTTCATGAAGCCACCTCCAGGACGGTTATCTGATTCTACGAAAGTTTGTCAGCTTTGTCGCTCTCTATATAGCTTGAAGCAAGCTCCCCGTGCGTGGTATGATAAGTTCCGCTCTACATTACAAAGCTTCTCGCTCCAACCAAGAAAATATGATACCTCTATGTTTCTTCGTTATTCATCAGCTGGGATTGTGGTAGTTTTGGTTTATGTGGATGACATTGTTATCACTGGAAGTGATACAATTCTGATTTGCGAGCTCAAACAGCTTTTGCACAACTCGTTTCATATGAAATATCTTGGTGCTCTTACATATTTTTAGGGCTTGAAGTTCATAAAAATGCTGCTGGTATATTTCTTAATCAGGCTAAGTATGCTCGTGACTTGATTGAAAGTGCTGACTTTGGTGAAATATCTCCAGTTGATACTCCTTTAGAATTGAATGTGAAGCTAAGGAAAGTAGAGGGCGAGCTTCTATCTGATCCTACATCATATCGCCGTCTGGTGGGCAGTTTAGTTAACTTTACAATTACTCGTCCAGATATTTCTTTTGCTGTTCACCAAGTCAGTCAATTCCTTCAAGCTCCTCGCCATCTTCATTTGGCAGCCGTTCGGCGTATTATTCGTTATCTTCATGGTACTCTTACTAAGGGACTTTATTTTCCTTTTGGTGGTTCTCTTCAACTTTCTGCTTATAGTGATGCCGATTGGGCTGGCTGCGCAGACACTCGTCGGTCCACAACAGGGTGGTGTATGTTCTTGGGAAAATCTCTTATTTCTTGGAAAAGCAAGAAGCAGGATCGGGTCTCTAAATCTTCCACAGAATCCGAATATCGTGCTATGTCTCTTGCATGCTCGGAGATTATTTGGTTGTGTGGCCTCTTAAGTGAGCTTGGATTTGCTCCTCATAATGCAACTCCTCTTCATGTCGACAACACCAGTGCTATTCATCTCACAACAAATCCTATCTACCATGAGCGAACAAAGCACATTGAGGTTGATTGTCACTCTATACGCGAGGCCTTCACAAATCAAGTGATTTCACTCCCTCATGTCTCTACCAATTGCCAAGTGGCTGACATTTTCACAAAGGCTTTGACAAGTCAACGTCATCAATTTCTTGTTGGCAAATTAATGCGTGTTGATCAAACCAGCATCAATTTGAAGGGGGATATCAATCAAGATCAATTAGATCAATAACTGAGCAATTAACTTCTCTCAATCTTTGCCTTATTTAGCATTTACCTTTATTATACTCTTGTAATTATAGTAGGATTTGATTGTACATAGATTTAGGGATTCGTTGATTCTTTTCCTTGTATATGTTTTGGGAATCTTCTACTTAAGACTGAATGGAATACGATACAAGCCATCTTGGTTGATCAATTCTCTGTTTTGACATTTACGTGGTTCGCACAATTGTCCTAATTCACAAGGCTTCTTTCCTAATACTTCAAACTTTTTTCAATATACTAAAGTGAATTACACCTACAGAATGTTACATTAACCCACCAAAATCCCTTCTATGGGTAAACCCCTGCAACCACGCCTTTAGTTCTTCTATTCCGATGAAAGATATCATGCCTCGTTTGAATTCCCTTCGACCTTGCTGGAATCTCCTTGATAAGTCTTTAGAACAGAGACACTCTCTAACTAAATATGAAACACTAATTGAAATAAGGATTAAAAACTTTTAACTCATGAAACTCAACTATGAAACTAAACTATGAATCTTTCCTATAATACATTACGCTCAAAGGTTAAATGATACAATGAATCATCTCTGTTATTTATAGGTTCAGCATTGGATAGATTTGTTTCGGTTGTTGTAACATCTCCCGCGGTTTCCAACAATCACCAATCCCCTTATTGAAGTAATTAGTCTTTAAATTTTTGATGTATATTTCATGAAATAAGACCACATACACAACATATTCCCCAAATAAAAGATCAGCTGAATATATCCAAGAATAACAAGATAGTCATTTCCATAAAGTAGATAAGTTAAGTAATCTCTTTTCTTATCCTAAATGATATGGAAATCATACCAAAGATAAATTCTATCTCCTAAAGACGGAAACAAACAAATCAGCAATCTTATTTCCTAATCAAATAAACATTATCAGAGTCTTAAAACATGCGGAATACTAAATTGTAGATAAGGAAATAATTAGGAAACAGTTAGTCTGAATTTAAATCAACTATCCATAATTAAATTAACTACAACACATTAATAATCAATCTTCCTAAAATCCTGGAACACTTAAATAATTAACTCCTAAAATAAAACTCTTATTAAATCATTCTTAATTAAACTAATTAATAACATACGAGTTAGTTAATAAGATAAATAATGAATAGAAGATAAAAAACATGAGCTAAAAAATACTCAAATAAGAAATCGTTTTGATGTTGTAACAGCATATATTGCAGTTGCAATAATATAAAAACATAAAACAATTTCCATCTAATTTTGACAATATCAAATGTAATCAACTCATAGGACATTTACATGGTCCTGACACTTACTTTCTCTTAAAGTTTTTTAAGGTTGTTTTTTACTAAAAATTCAGGGTGTTTGTATACGTTCTAAACAATTGCTTAGAGCACTTATAAAGTGTGTGCAATATCTAATAAGAAGAAACTTTGGATTGCACATCAAAATATAATAAACATATAATATGTTTTATTGATATATATATATCAGTTTTAAAGTATTTCATATTAGTTTTTTAAAATCTAAATAAAATGACATTAAAAATATAATTACACTCAAAGCCAATTCTTCAAAGAAGGTACATAAAAATCAAATCTGTATTCTAATAAATGTCAATAATAATACACATAAGATTTTTATTATTCTACAAGAACTAAATTACAAGAGATATTGCATTAAAAGTGGAATTAAGTACATGACTTTCTTATAATAGGTACCTTTAATTAGAATTTTTTAAGAAATTGGAATTATAATATATACTAAATGAACTGTCTATTTTATCTAGACTACCATTATTTTTGAAAGGTTTAACAAAAGAACATAAACGCAATTTCTACACTTATCCATTTGAGTGATCCTTTTAAAAAATGCATACACATATTAAACATTAATAAAGTATTTTCGACAAAAGCAACCGAAGAAGATGCAATTTAATGGTTTTCGGTTGGTAAGTACGATAAATATTGTAACTCATAGATTTATCTAGAGTTATTGGTTTGATAAAATCTCAGTATTTTTAATGTAGCTGACTGGTTCTTTAATTAGAATAGTGAGGTGAGTCCCACGCAGTCATTATAGGATTTAGTAAGGCAGTTTTTAGTCGATAACTAATTTTCTCCGAGTAATAAAGTGTTTTGGTTATATTACCATTTGATCTGAAGCAGCATTAGGATTTATCGCATACTAACCTAAACTTATATGCATGATAATTTAAAAGAAATAATTAGATGATTTTGTGTATTAGTAGTGATCCAATCACCACTGAAACTTGAATATTGAACAATAGTTCAACTACTTTTACATTCACTTTATTTAATATCCACATATTAGTTATAAAAAAATCTCTCAAACGTCCCAATGTTTACTTTAAAATTATTAGAGTACAATTAATTTACGATTAACATTTTAGATGACTTTCTTCATGGGATGGATTTTTTGTGCAGTAACCCTTACTAACCTATACTTGAGGCTCGTGCACTTGTGAATAATAGTTGCTTATATTGAGTACCAATCAATAGGAGAGAACGTTATGGCATCGTGCAAGTTGCATCTCTATTTTGTGATAGAATTGAGCATATGGTGATGGAACAAGGAGAGTAATTTTTAGCTACATCATCCTATAATGTCGCCGAGACCCTATCAAGCATGCTAAGTTTTCAAAAAACAAACTAAAAATGAGCAAATACAAGAAATACATGAGAGGAAGATTATTTTCGTTGTTCGTGATTGGAGTGGCACATGAGTGCTTTAGTCGAATCCCAGATAAGATAGTTCATTCCTTTGAGAAATTAAAAGAAAAATTCGAGAATCCATTTGCACTTAAATGCAAAAAAAGGTGCATCTAAATCACGTATGTACTGTAAGGCAAGGAGAAACTGTAAAATTTGAGGAAGAATATCGATATTTTAAACCTAGAAATTGATCGTGTACAAGGGGTACTATTTCAATGTTTAAGACATAGAGGTTCGTCAGACATCCTTTATAGAGAAGCCAAAAACTATCAGCACATCAATGAATTAGCTCGAGCTGAGATTGGGCTGGAAAAAATGAATTGAACTATTTATTGCAACACCATCAACTCAAGTAGGAAATAGAAATAAGGATGATAAGTAGAGTAAACCTTGGCCAAGACATAATAGGGAAAGAAAAATAGGTAAGACTTAATCACTATGCGACCATTTTGCAAATTAGGCTATGTTTCAATAGATGTAGCAGAAATCTATGTAGTTATCAAGTCCATGGGATTGGTAGAGAACCACAAAGTTCAAAGAAGTCCCCGAAACCCATAGTTTCAGCGAATTTTATAAATATCACTACCATAAAGCACATAAAACTCGAGACTGCATAGATCTCAAGAACAAAATTGAACGAAATACTGATTCAAGAAGGACAGTTGCTTTGAGTACTTCTTGAGTATGAAAAGTGCATAAGGTGATCACAGGTTGAGTTAGGTCCTGATCTTTAAAGGACAATGGGAAACAACAAGTAGAGTCGTCTTAAATACCAAGGAAAGAGAACATTGTCAAATAGAAAGTGATAACCATGGTCTCAAAAGGTCCAACAAGATGAATACCAAGAATCTTAGTACGCCGATATCCAAAGACATCTTCCACAAGACTCTTTATAAGTCATCAAATTTTGTGGGAGTGTTACAACATTTAGAATATAGGGTGACGTTTTTACAATGCTTAGTTGCAAGGCCAAAGTGAACCAAATCAGAGTTGAACTAGATGAAGAGCTTGAAAGAAGACTAGTTGAGTGCCTTTGCAAAAACTCTACCATTTTTGCATGAACGGACATTGATTTGAAATGGATAGATTTGAGGATCGCCATTCACAGGCTAAATGTAGATCATATCTCCAAAACAATCACACAAAAGAAAAGTAACTCCATTGAAGAGAAGAACCGAGAAGTTGAATTGAAGTCATCGAGAAGCTGCTTGCCCGACTTATTTTGGAGTAAGATACCAGTGCTCGAGTAATATTGTACTAGTGTTAAAGGATAATGTGTGTTGACTACATTGATCTGAACCAGCATTGTCCATAGGCTTGTAAATTATATCTTGGTAGACTCAACTGCAGGATGTGCCCTACTAAGCATTTGTAGTGCCCATAGTGATTTTCACCAAATCATGATGGTGGTGTAAGATTAGTTGAAAGAAATGCTTATCACCGATAAAGGGTATTTTTACTACGTATGATGCCCTTCGGTTTGAATAATGCCATAGAAAATTTATGTGGATTGGCGGGAAAGATGTTCTCATATCAAATAGGCAAGACTATGGAAGCCTGTATAAATGATATGCACATTAAGAGCATGAATGCCACTGATCACATTAAGCATTCAATTGTGGCTTTTGCATTAATGAGCAATATGTGATGAAACTTTATCTAATGAAATTCGCCTTCCCATTCAAGGCTAGGGAAGTGCTTGAGTTATGTAGTCCATTATAGAGGGATAAAGGCCAATTTGCAAAATAAAGGCGATACTGGATCTAGAAGCACCCCAATTTTCAGGGCGTACGATACTTAGTGGGAAAATCATATCCCTTGGACGATTTGTCTCTCTATCAGCAGGAAAGAGCCTACCATTTTTAAAGAAGCTTAAGAAGACAGATAAGTTTGGATGGACACCTGATTGTGAAGAGAAATTTCAAAAACTTAAGTTGTACACAACTTAGCTGCCTCAGTTGGCAAAATTGCAAGATGAAGAGATGTTGTATTTCTACTTGGTCATGTCAAAGAATTCACTAACAACAATGTTGATGAAATAAGAGGTAGGCAACATCAAGTGATACATCATGCTAGTTTGAGATTGTTTAAGACGGAGATGAATTATTTTGAAATATGAAGATTTGTGTAGCAATAACAACAAGAAAACAACAACATATTTCAATCATATCAAGTAAGGATATTAACCAATCAAACCATAAAGAAAATAATGTTGAAACCAGAAATTTGAGTCAGATTGGTGAAGTACGCCATTAAATTAGGTGAGTATGGATTGAAGAACAAGACAAGAACAACGATAAAGGTTCAATGATTATTGTGCCAAAGTCTAGATCGAGCAAAGGAAAACCAAAACAAGTTGCACAAATACTAACAACCATATTAGACCCAACATCTAGTACTGCATAACTAATGTGGATTCTACATCTCTATGGGTTGGCAACCACGTCAGGTAGAGGAGTTGGTGTGTATCTAAGGTCACCGAAAGACAAATAGTTTGAATATGCTATAAGCCTAAACTTCTTGGTAATCAATGGTCAAGTTGAATAATCAATTTTTGCTGGAGTATGGATGACAAAGTCTTTTTGGGTAACGCACGTGATAGTGTATGTGGATTCGCACTTGGTGGTAAACCAACTCATTGGTTCCTACAAGGCCAAAGAACTGACTATGGTCCTTTACCTGGAGCAATTAAAAAACTCAACTGAGGTATTTGAGGATTTCACTTTATCTCAAATCCCACGTTCTCAAAATGCAAGGGTTAATGCCTTGTCAAAGTTTGCTAACTCGACAACAATTTTTGAGAAGAGACGAGTGGTTCAGCTGTTAGAGGATAAACTAGCGATTGGGAATTTCAAAGTTCCGTAGAGATAAGTAGGAAGTGAAGTTTATCCTTCCAGTAACTCATGAAACTAGCTGAACATGTGAGATTTTCCAATACCTGATTAAGGGGAAATTACAAGACATAACCTATAGGCTATAAAAAGATTGAAATATAAAGTTAGATGTTACTGTGTTAGATGGGGAAGAAGTCATTTTAGGTATCCTTGTTGAGATGTTAATCACTGAAACAAGTAAAAACGCCATGAAAGAATTGCATGAGGATTATTACGGGAACTCTATCAGGGAAGGTCTCCTACTTACCAGATTTTTAAGATAGGAGTATTATTTGTTGGTGATACTTAAGGATGTTGACTAAGTGCACGCGAGCACACCTGATGTGCTTGAGTACAATCGATGCATCCAATGATCCCTGCTTTCAATGCAAACGGGATGTTCAAGCATAACCAATGCGTCCAATGATCACCACTTACCCATTTAACCAATGGAGGATTGATTTGTAGGACCACCGCCAATGGCCAAGGGAAACAAAAAATTATGATTGGTGGTAGTCGAATACTCCACTTAATGGGTTAAAGTATAGGCTTTATTAGGAATTACAAAGAACAACATGATTGATTTCATTTGGCAAAATAAGTTTTCTGCTTCAGGTTACCAAGGGTATTTGGTTTTAGATAATGGAAAGCAGTTCCACGACAAGAAATGAAGGAATGGTGCAAGAATTGAAAATAGATCAACATTTCACTATAGTTGAACACATTGAGGCTAATGAATAAGTAGAGGCTACACAAGATCCTTTCATCATATCTTAAGAAACGACTTGAGAGTTTTGAAAGGAGTTGGACAAAGGAATTGCACAAAGTGTTGTGGGCTTATCGAACAACTTCTAGGACCTCGACTTGAGAGTCACATTTTTCTCTTGACCCATATGTCTGAAGCTGTGATCCCAGCAGAGATTGCGACACCAACACATCATGTTGAGGCGTACAATAAAGACGATGTGGCACGAGTATGTCTTATAGACTTAGAAATTATTGGATCTAGTAGAGAGCATAACATATCATCGGACTCAAGCATATGAAATAATGATAGCTAAGGCCTATAGCCGACGAGTGAGATTTAGAGATTTTTGAAAGGGGACTTGGTATTGAGGAAAGTGGAAGCCATAATAAAGTGAGAAGCTATAACCTAATAGGAAAGGCCCCTAAGAATAACCAGAGCTAGGTCAAAGGGATACTATCACTTGCAAGATATGCACATTAGAGACTTTGCTAGACCATAGAATGTGCACAAATCTAAGGAGGTTCTATAGTTAGAGGCGGTAAAAGAAGGAACGAATAAAAGTAGTTTAGGAACTTAATTTTCGGTTGATGAGTATATACTCTCATATTATGGGCACTTTTAAGCTGATTTTATTGTGAGTATTTTGAGTCGTTTACTGTTGTTGTTATCTTTTTCATTGTTTTTAAGTCTGTTGGCGAATGCAAGCAGCTTTGAAGCTAAAGAGCAAGTTTTTGAACAAATTATGGGCACAAGTTTAAATGGGCGTTGAAGAGGATGAAAGCAGGAGCGTAATGCAAGAAACGAGAGTGAATTTGAAGTTCCAGAGCAAAAGATAGGAAGAGATTAACGCAGAAGCTGAGTAAAGAGAAATGAAAGCGATCGCTTACCAGTCGCAGAATCATAGAAAGTGATGTGTGCAGTAAAGAAAGCGATCGCTTAGACTAGTTTCTGAAGAAGAACAGAGAATTTGTGCCGAACTGAAAGAGAAAAAGAAAGCGAAGAGGAGCCATCACATAGTGAATGTGATTGCTTAGTTTCAGTAAAGAAATGAAAGCAATCGCTTGTCGCGGAAACCGTAACATGTATAATGAGGTCTTTTTGCATGGAATCGAGGGAGTACAAGAACAAATCCTACTGAAGAATAGAGAATAAGGATGGATGTATCTAGAAACAACCAAGGAGGCTAGAAAAGAGAGATTACTATTAGGGTTTCACAAGAATTGAATAAGATCGTTACTTTCTCATACTTTACAGGTTTAGATCAACAGTTATTCACTTTGGAGAAGACGACGACATATTCTTTGGAGAATTCGGAGGAGACGAAATATTTTCATCAGTTTGATATTTCTTTCATTATATTTATCATGTTTTTGTTTATTTTTGAATATTGTTATGCTTTTATTACTATGAGTAGCTAATTCCTTAAACCCTGGAATTAGGGAGTACTCGGATTTATGTGACCATGAAGTTTGTTTTGAATTGAGATTCTTGTTTATTGAAGTATTTTCGTTTATGATTTGTGCTCTTAATGCTTTAATTATATTTGGCCAATATATTATTATTATTCAGGTTTTCATTTTAGAATTCGACAGAAGACTCTAATGAAATAGATCTCATATAAATCATAAATCATTAATTCATGTTGTATGATTGACAACCCGATGCATGTTTTGGTGTAGCTTTGTGTTTTCGAACATAGGTGATTCAAGGAATGTAATTCATTAATGAGAACATAGTACATATAGTACCATTTAAGTGAATAGAGTGTTAGGATCCGTGATTTACTACCGAGCACTATTATTGGAATACCTGCATGAAATATGAAAATTCAAGAATCCAATACTTAACATGAGTTGACTGTCATAGGAATCCGATGAAACCAACATTCTTGGGCTTGTTCTTTATTGCAATACAATCAATCTTCTTAAATACAAACAAAAATGCATCTTTTATTTAATCTATGTTTCATTAAATTAGGTAGATAGAGATTAAGATTTTATTGATAATATTTCTACATACTTATGCGAGCAAGCTTCCATGTAGGATCGATATTTGGGGTCGTTATTTACAACTCTTACTACTTGCACCCGTACGCTTGCGGTAATAAATTGTCATATAGAGTTTGGGCAGGTCAGCGGTTGTTGCAAAATAAAATGAGTGTCCCCATGTGGAACTCGATTGTAATCAAAATCCTCAATTACACTAGATTCCTAAATTTGGGATACTTAGGCAGCTCGGAGAGTCTCCGAGTCTAGTCAAAACTTAGTGAATTTGATCTACGTTTTTTATATGATCAGGACTTGCAAAGATTGCATTGTGCAAAATTAACTTAATTCCTACTACATTGTACATAGGTAAAGAAAAACCATTGACATGATTCCTAGTGCATTGTGCATAGGTAAAGAAACACGAGCAACCAATTCCTACTGCAAAATACATAGGTAATTACAAAGTGACTTATGTTATTGCATTGTGCAAAAGTTACAAGACACCAATGTCTCAAAAAAAGTTGAGAAAAGCTGAAGAAGAAGCGCATTTTGTCACTTTCACTTGCCTCTATCACCTTACCGTTGGTCTTTCGGTGTCCGTCTTCCTCTAAGTCGTCGTACGAGAAATAATGAAAGTAAAAGAAATGCTGTTTTCTCCTTTCAAGTTCGACGTAATTTAAACCTTCTTTTTTTACAATAAAAAAATTCTTGAAAAAAGAGGTTACCTAACCAAATTAATCGTATGGACATATTGAACCACATAAATTTTTGTAAAGTTAAAATAATCATAACAATATTAATAATAAAACACAGAATCATGACAAAAGAATGTTTTAGTGAGATTTAAACGCGTGATTACTAATCTTAAAGAAAAATAAAGAATTGGTACATTAAAATTGCGTTAGCATAGATGGTATATTGTCATGATTATAAAGATAAGGCTTAAACGTTTGAGATTCATGTGATTTAAGTGTGGAGAAAAATTCCAAAAACTTGAATGTAGCTTTTTCCTCGATGACCAGTAGTAAGTAGTACATATTCTTTTTCACTAGACAATGTATGTAATGTTATTATTTATTGGCAGAAGAAGAAAAAGTGAAGTGTACTATTAGAACCCAGAAAAGGGGCAAACAAATAGACAAGAGAAAAACATATTGGTAAATATATTTTTCCCTGTACTTGAACAACAATAACATTGTATTGTGTCTGCAAACAAACTGCAACAGACTCTCTCTCTCTACAAAATCCCGGATTTGCCTCTGCATTACATTACTTACTAATGTGACCAATTCAGCATTCTCCCAAGTCATGTCAACTGTTGAATCAAACTAGTGTTCACATATGCTCTAAAGATTGAATCTTTTTATGCTTTTGTGTGGAGCATTTTTATTACGAATATAAATGGCAGGTGAGTCCAACAGCACTGGGTTTCATCAACAAGGGTATGAATTGGTTCCGATGGGAAATTACTATTCTAACCCCATTACAGATGGAATCCCAATTTATTCTCCGACCGGTTCGGTGGTTGTTGGGCCGGACCCGGTGGTTGTTCCCGGGTTGAAGCACGACACGGGTCTCGCGGTGGAGTGGTCCGTGGAGGAGCAGTACAAGCTGGACGAAGGACTTGCCAAGTAGGTACTTTCTTCCTAAATTGAGGAGGTATAGATAGATAGATAGATAGATAGGCATGGCAAATGTGTGTGCTTTGTACATTGTGCATTAAGGGTTGTTCTTTGAATTGTCGTCTCGTCTAAAAGTTTTAAGCTTGTTGAGGAATTAGGCATTTTGTGTTTTATGTATGTTTTTCAACGCGGACCGGACCCCTCGTGTAAGTGCTGTAATCTTTTTTGTTACGTCTGACACGTGATATTTTTTAATAAACGGGTCGGCATGCATTTTCAAACACAAGGCTTCGTTTTGAAGAAGATTTGGTGCCGGAATGAATTGCCGCTTCGTCTAAAATCTTAAGCTTGTAGAGAAATGAGGGATTTATGTTTTTGTCTATATGTTTTCCACCACTGTGATAGTCTTGAGATAAGATCAGTTTTATTATGTTATTGCTGGTTCTTCTTGTATACATCATTTATATGCATCGTAGTCTGTGACATGTTCTGGACTCTTCTTATGTGTAGAGCTTATATTCCACATTTGTATTTCTTTTACTTTCGGGAAAACCTCTGATTTCATTTGCTTGGATCGCCCTGCAAATTTGTAGATATGTCAATGAACCAACTATAATGCGTTATATCAAGATCGCTGCCTCTCTCCAGGATAAAACCGTACGCGATGTAGCTCTTCGATGTAGGTGGATGACAGTAAGTCACTTTACCTTGAAGGAGTTGCTTCTAGTTCTGATATTTCTTTAGAGAATGTGCTACAGTTATTGTTATATGTTTAACATTTTTTTTTTCTTGCTCTGAGTTATGTATAAGATGTGATTCATTGTTGAACAGAGAAAGCGAAGGAAACAGGATGATCAAAATCTGGGGAAGAAATTGAAGGATAAGAAGGTAACTTCTTGTAGTAACTTCTAGTTGTTGTCCTTGATATCCGGAATGGTGTCATTTTTGCTGTGCAAAATCCCAATTTTTACGTAGTTCATCCAAAAATTATGTACCTTCTTCTTGTCAGTGGTGTGTGTCAAGTGGAGTAGGGTGTTCTAAACCAAATGTCTTTTGATTCACTGCATTCCAGTTTGAGGATAACCAGATTTTGGGTTTTGATCCCCACAGAACCCCAGCGGAAACATTAGAGATGATGAAAATTATTGTACTTGAGTGTGATTCTTAATGATCACCATTTATCATAAAATGTCACTTCAGACTAAAAAGAAATTAGGAGACTCGTGAGTGCTCTTCTTGTACGACATGTGTTTTTACATCATATCAATGATGAGCAGCAGTATCTTTTGGCCTTTATAAAGACAAAAATGGCAATGGACTTTTAAGGACGAAGGATATATCATTTGGCAAAGAGACTCTCTCTCTGGGCTGAAAACTTCTTTATTATATACTAGATGAGAAACATATATGCTCAAACAACATTATACTGTAGTCACTGAATACGTGCTTCTTTTGATAAAATGTTCTTTTTCATATAATTTTTAATGACTTCTTTTATGCATTTACTTTAACGAGTAGTTCATAAAAATGATGGATATTTGGATTAGCTAATTTCTAGCTGTTTTTTCATCTGTAGCAACTAATCCATAATTCGGCTTTACTGTTGGAAAAAGGCAAGCATTATGAAGTTTAATCCTTTTCTCAGGATATTTTAAATTTCCAGCGTCCCCGTCACTTATATCGATTAACCCATGCTTTGGATTTATTAATGTATCTGAAAAGGCAAGCATTTTGAAGTTTAATCCTTGTCTCAGGATAAATACGAGTCGTTTTTGAAGAATGACATTTCTCCAACTTTGTCAATGAATGTGCCTGCATATTCTTTAACAAACCATCAAGAGCAGAGTGACCGCATGCTCTCAGGAGGTTAGTTTCCTTTACTATTGGAGTAGCCAATTCTCTTTACTTTCCTATTTTCTTGACAGTTCGGTTTTGCATCTCTTTCTGTATTATTCTTTTTCATTGGATTATTGAACTTTTCTCCTTCATCATGATCATTGCATCTGTATGGAGTTATGAGTGACTATACCTGAAAGATTTAGTATTTACTTATAACTTAATACGTGCACATCCATATCCTGTTTCTCTTAGAAGAATTTGGAGCTCCGGACAAACTATTGGATGATGAAATGAAACATCCATTTCCCTGGAAGTTCTTATTTCATATGATATAGATGTTTTATAAGCCTCCCTAGTCTCTACCCTTTCTGTTCAACTGCACATGGATGTTCTAGTTTCTAGATTGCATTTCTTATGGGTGAAATACAGTGACGCCCTGGTGTTTAGTCAAATTACGAAGCAGCCCTGGTGTTTGGTCGAATGTGAATTCTCTGTGTTTATAACTAAGTATGATTCTTACCAATTCCTCAGTCTTTAAAATGTGGCTATCATCACCTAAACCCACCTAAAGTCGTTTCAAAAGGCTATATACATGCTTCTATTAAATGGGTTAAATGGTTGAATTTTTCACCCCTAATTCTAAGTGGTTGAAGCCATGTATGAAAGGGTCTATAAGTATTTTTCAATTTAATCGAAATACATAATTACTTAATCTTGATGTAAAACATCTATTGCTTTCCTTTTGCATTTCTGTGAGGTGAAGATAAGCATTGATGTAAATGTGGCTATCATCATCTAAACCCACCTAAAGTCATTAATAGTTTCTGGTGACACCATGACCAAGAGTCGCGAGGAATTTATGGGTGAATTTTGATTTTGAAGGCAAGTAGAATTTCAGATTTGGATAAACTGTGGCATTTGAACTTAGGAGTAGGTCAAAATTCATTTAGGGACTTGAACTCTTGAAGGATGAATCTAGTTGGTGATTTAGTCTTGGTTGGCCTGTAAATTTACAAAGGAAAAAAAAAGTTAAGAGCTTTTCAAAATGGTGAAGGGTTCACCAGTGTGAAGGCTTTGACTGACAGCTTGTTCTATTTCAACAAAACAGAACAGCTCGTGAGTTCTCAGCTTAGCCATTTTAAAGTCTCAGTTGTCATGTTTTTAAAATTACGTTGATAAATCTGATTGTCAAAGTGGGGGATTAACATCAATACCTATATAAATGGATGAGCTGTTAGTGTTTATGATGATATTGGAATATGTGTCCTTTTTATTCTTTTTTCTCCTTTTGCCTTCGATTTCAGCTCTATATAGCCTTTGTTTCTTAATTTTCTTATCACTTCCAAATGCGATTTCGAGTGCGGAGCTGACTGCTTGGTACATTTTATTAGTTCCAAGGACATCATAACTCAACTAATAGGCGTAAGTTGTAATTATTTTTCAGCACTAAGTTGCACAACCCGACATCTTTTGGAAGATAATAATCAGGCTTTTGGTGAAATTTCTGCAAATCTTTCGACTCTTAAGGTAATGCCTATACCTTTATTTCTTAAAGAAGTTGATTCTTCTTTCTTGTCCTTCTAGTTCACAAATTTTTCTACTTTTTATTATATCTGATTGGTGATCTAATAACGTGGATTTATTGCATTTAATGTTAATGTATCATATTGTGAATACGGAGATAGTGACACTCTATATCCGTCCTCTCTTACTGAAGTTACCACTTATTTATCCTAGGAAGCTAGGAGAAGAAAGTAGCAAGGGAACTTAATAAGATACCACACCTTTTACATTGTTATCGAAGATAGGAATAGAGAGGAAATATATACCAAAGTAATATTTGAAACAGCATTTTGATCCAGCCAGCCCCGTCTTCGACACACAAATCTTCTCAAAAGCTGGGTACAGAGAGTGCTATTCGTGCTTCTCAAATAGGAGACAATTTGAACCCCCACATACCCACACCCTCAATGTTTCTTTTGCATTCGCTGTTACTTGGGGTATTAAAGTACCACGTAGTAAAAAATTCATATGAACAGATAATGGGCCCAATGAGAAATCTCTGTCTGCCGTGGAAAAGTAGTGCACTGCAACGGCTGCAGAGCAATATATTTCTAAATGCAGTAGACTCATAGTGGGCTAATTCATGAATTGAATCATAACAAGCACTTGGCCTCTTTTGTAGTTTTTGATTGAGGTTTCTACGACATGTTGTCTGATCGTAAAGAGTAATTTGAATTCACAAATTTGAATGAGTTGTCTAGGAATTGTAATAAATGAAGATGATGGTAAGTGATGAATGGAACTTATAGTCTTTATTACCAGTACAGGCATTGGGTGTAGCCAGTTTTAAAAGGCGAAGGTGTAAGGCGGGGCGTTTCATGCTCGTAGAGGCGAGACGTAAGACGCGAGGCATGGAGCGTAATCCCCGTGAATCTTGATATCTAAGATTTAAAAATATATATTTATTTGCTAAATGAAAAATAACAATAATAATTATTAGAAAAAGATTATAATATTAATATATAATCAAACCATTTTTTTCTAAAAATGTTCTAAGGATTCAATGCAACACAAGTTGAAAGACGTGAAGAAGAACTTAGTATATATTTTAAAGCCTCATTAGTTACGTTTCACCTTTGACAAATGCCACATACCAAACCCATTGGAAAAGTAAACAAAACATCGGAAATGGAAGAGAAAACCAAAAGTAAACAAAATTGAGATTTCCATAACCTATTTCTTTGATCTCTGTTTATCAAACTGGTTTGCCAAGCTTGCCGTTAGAGAGGGATGGCCTTCAAGTACTCCACTTATAACTTCTCCTCGAGGGTCAATACCCTTCTGAAGCTATCTCTTAGGCGGCGGAAACCCATTCGGAGCCATCTCTTAGGTGGTGAGAGACAGGTGGTTGAAAGGAAATTCTTCTAACATTTAAGTGAGATTTCTGTTTACCCTTAATAGAATCGGGAATTTTTCTTTTCTTTTTTACCTTCTGCTTGGCGTTAGTTTTTGATCCGAGCCTTGCCCCCTTGGCGTATGCCTCAACTATTAGGCGTACGCCCCATGGCCATAACATGCAGGACATGTGGCTTGAGGCGTTTGAAGAGCAAATTGCCTCAGGCCCGCTGGAAAAGCGCTTTGAAAACATTTATATGCCATGTCCAACCTTTGGTTGTTAATAAGAGTTCCTGTTTGTGGTAATTGAAGTTGTATAACTTACAGAAAGTTGAATGTACTTCTCAGGCTACTAATCGGGTTTTGACTTGTTGAGGTAAAGATATCCCAAATAGGTTTTAAAATCTGTTTTATGGATTATATAGATGTAAAACTTTATGATAAATGACTTGTATTTTTAATAAAATAGTCCCTAATTGTGGTGGTTTGGTTTAAAGTGAAAATTAATTATGAAGGTGTAATTTTGACTGAACCAAAGGATGCATGTTGAGCTGAGTTAATATTTGTAGAACATTGTTGAAAAATTTGAACCACTGTTGCAGCTAGGGAAATATATTTGCATATCAATTTTCAGCTAAAGAATACCTTTTAAAACTGAGATTTCTTTAAAATGATTTAGAGAATGGGTTGAAGTCTCAACTTAGGGCATACATATAAATATACGGAACAACAAAAGAGAATTTGCATGGGTGTTATAGAAAGATATGATTGCCAAATGATTAATCAAAGACTGTGTCTGTAATCTGTATTAAATGGGATTGTGGTTTGGTCATATAGTCCACTTGTTCAATTCGGAGGAGAATTTTCCTCGTTGTATATGGCAGAATGCTAATATATTTCCTGGGATGTGTCTTAGGCTACACATACTTGGAAAAGAATTCAGACTTAAATAGGAAACCATTTACTTAGTAAGTCATGACCTAATTTAGCAATTTTCACCCTAATCCTGAATGGTTCTGTATTCCAAGTGAAACACTAAACTAAGGTAGGTGAGTCTGCCATTATAAAATTTACTTCAAGCATGAAACTACCATTATCCCGCATAGCTTGCAACACTCTCAGAGCAGGTATATCTTGTTTTAATGTTTTTTAGCATTCAGTTATTGCTCAACCGAATTATTTTAATAATTTTGTATGCGTATTCCTATTAGAACTAGATATCAAGGCATGATTTGGGAACCAATGCATATCAGCAGATTGTTTACGCATTAGATTAGGTTTGAATTACTTATTGAGAGATAAGATTAGTTGTTCAGATATGATAAGTCTATCTTTAGATAAGATCAGATTAAGATTTAGATAAGATCAGATTAAGATTAGATATTCTAGATATCTTTCGTAGTTATCTCTTGTAACTATCTTCTATATAATGAAAGGAAAGCACCTATCAGGGTCATTGACTCAAAATCTGACACTAGAAAGACTAAACAAAGTCCTTGGAACAAAAATATCTGTATATCTTAAGCACTACAAAACTGTTAGCCAAAATCACCTTTAAAAGTACTTACAGCGTTATTAGGAACTTTTAAGATTTAATACCTCTAGCATATTGTTAATGGTCATAGAATAATTCCTTCGATCTTATTCAATTAATTGACACCAATATATATGCGTAAAGAGTATCACTAACTAAACAAGGATCCTATATACTAACTAAATTAGGACTTTAAGTTCCGTATTTACATCCCCCATACAAATTAATACTGACCTAACATCAATTTGTCTACTGACATCCCTAACACTCTCCTCAGGCTAGATTTTGCTTTGCTCTAAGCTTGTTGCAAAAGACACATAACAAAAAAATACATTTGACTACATATAGTTACAATAGTTGACAGTCAATCCAACCAACACTTTGACATTTCTGGATTCAATCATTGTCCAGTCAATTGCAACTACGCCAACCTGCAATTATAAAAAAATATTGGCAATGATCCAATCAACCAAAGGTGGAACCACTTGATCCACCCACAAGAGATGACAGATTATTACCCCATGTCCAAAACAAATCAAATTTGCATCTAGAACTCACTAATCCAGAACAATGTAACTCCAATTATTTAGTCAGCTAATGACGACAACAACCACAATGTCTGATAACCAGGACAAAAGTACAATAAAGAGCAATTTCATACTCACCCTGAGCAACAAACCACTAGAGTTGCTCACAAAACTAACAATCAAAATCAAAACCCGAATATCAAACTTTAGAATCAGAAATCCAAATCAGCAATTACCAAACCTGAAATCCAGCCAAATCCAATCCAAAGTACCTTAAAATCAAAACCAAATGCTTAAAGATCCACTCTTGAAATAAGGCAAGACATTTGAAAAAAGGGTTAATTGCGTTAAAACCTCCAAACTTGGGGCCTGTAGCAAAGTGACTCAAACCTATTAAAATGTGCAAATTGTTGTAACCTATTAGAAAATGTGCGAGTGTTTGGCTGATGCCAAATCTAATGGAGGAAAATGTAGAAACCTGTCTAAAATACAGTTGATCAAGGAGTCAGGGGCAACTCACACATTTTTTAAGTAAGTTAGGGGGCAATTCGCAAATTTTAATAGGTTTTTGGGGGCACTTTGCTAAAGAACCTATTGGAAAATGTGTGAATGTTCGTCTGATGCCAAATATAATGGAGGAAAATGTAGAAACCTGTTCAAGGAGTCGGGGGCAACTCACACATTTTCAGTAGGTTAGGGGACAATTTGCAGATTTTAATAGGTTTTTGAGGGCACTTTGCTAAAGACCCTATAATTTGTGGGGTTTAACACAATTGACCAGAAAAAGAAAACAAAGCTAACCAAATCAACTCAGACCTCCATGGCAGTGAGTTGACCATGGTGACTCGGTCACCTGAGTTACTGAGTAGACTCAGTAAACGAACTCACGCATCCTACTACTACTTCAAAACTGAACTACAGAAGACTTCTGACGGCCACATTACAATGAGTTTGACCTACGGCAAAATGGTGAAGAACTGAAGGGAACTGAAAGTAACGGGAAGTTAGTCAAAGTGTATGGACAGTCCGCAGCAATGCATCCAGAATTGAACAGGATGGAGCCAACTCGATGGTAGAAAAATAATTTCCATGCACGAGGGTCGCACGGTGAATAAATGATCTAGTTATTGGTATTCATGAAGACAAAAGGATGGAAGTTAGGACAGCAGTCGGCATGGGAAGTGCAGGGCTAGGGTTTCATTGTGCCGGGTCGTACGACTGTGAACAAGCTGTGTCTGACCAGGAATAGGCAAATTGAGGGCCAGCGAGAATTTTCGAGAGACAATTGCTGTTAGCAGCAGCCAAAGTTTTCTGAAGGTTCTTGTTTGTGTTATATATATATACACACACACACACACATATTCAACAAGATAGGACAGACTTCGGCAAACTTAGCTAGCAAAAAGAAAACAAGACTCTGCTCTAATACCATGTCAATAGTCATAGAATAATCGCGTCTATCTTATTCAGTCAATAAATACCAATATACAGGCACAAAGAATATAACCTAGGAAATCAATCCAGTCACCAACTAAACTAGGATTCTTCATTCTAACTAAGCTAGGACTTTGATTCCTTATTGACACTCGTCTCTCAAAAGAGAGGAAATTCAGAAATTCCCCTCTTGATTTTACTTTTTCTCGAGCCATTTGTTTCCCAGTAGCAGCAATTGTATTGGTAGCAATTTCTGCCCAAGGAGATGATCCGCCCTCCATTACAATTGCTAAATGTTGTAGCCAGTTGGTAGATTAACTACTTGTCTTTATTTATTTGCTTTGATGAATATTTAAGAATTAACAACGGGAAAGGAAACTTGTAATCAGAAGTTTGGATTGTATTCTGTCAGTGAGGTAAAAAATGATTTATTCCGCACAGTGCTATCTTTTTCATATATTTCTTTCAAGTCACCTCTGATGTTCATATTTTCTTTCAGTTGCAGGAAAACATTGATCTCTTTTTCCGTACGAAGAACAATCTAGCTACAATTTTAAATGAGTAAGTTGTTCTTAATAACTTCTACCTGGAACTTTTGGTCCATGTTTTTATTTTTTCTTTTGTGAAGTGTTTTCTGGTTTAATTCCTGCAGCATGAGCACCATGCCTGGAATTATGAGCCGAATGCCACCTCTTCCTGTTCTGTTAAACGAAGAACTAGCCAGTAGTATTTTTCCACGTCCATCTCAGGTTTGGCCTGCTCCCTTTTAAGTATTTCTTAGTTGAAATATGTGTATTATACTACTACATCAAGCAGTTTGCCCTTGTATTAATGCATAGTTTCAATGGAATTGCTTCATTCATTGCAATAAATTTTCTGTCATACTCTCGGAGCAGTATCACAGAGAGCTTGATCATGGAGAAAAAGAAAGAAGAATTTAGTGTTTCCTCATTTGATGCATACTAGGAAAGCTTTCTCGAGTATTCATGTGGAAGGATAGAGTAGTTTGACTTCAATGGTAAAATGCAACTGTTTATAGACTTTATGACAAGTTCTAAAGTTTTCATTATAAGCATGCTCAGAAAGTGTATAATGTGATTTGTTTATCCAGAAATGGATCAATAGTCCCAAACTGATGAATATCAAAGTAAATTAATGATCCTTAATGTGGATTGAAATAAGTTATGGAATTATCTCTACTTTTAAAACTAGTATATGACCAATTATTATACGAAGCTATATGCTCTTCCTCTATGAATTACAAATTTGAGTTATAAGTTTTATACTAAATGTTATACATTGTACGACTTTGTTGTGGCTGTGTTCTTACAAAACACATCTTATTGTTAAGAGTAAGGCAAGTTGCCAACATTATACTAAAAGTGGTTAATCATAATGATCTATTCATTAATTTCATAGCAATTCAATCATCCATAACCCCTTAAAACCATATATTATACCTCTTATGTAATATTCCGAAATCTTCTTGTTTATGGGCTCATGATATATTAAGCATTGGCATTGACTTTTTTTTTCTGTTCCCCACCTCCCCAGCCTATGATGTTTGGCACGTCAAATGTGATACCTTTGAAGCAGGAGCCAAGATGCTGATTGACAATTTACCAATTTGGTTACACAATCTGTAAGTATGAATATTCTGTTGTGAAGGTGCAAGAATCTGGATGATTTTCAGCTAAATTTAGCGCACGTCTCGAGCACCAAGTCTCGCATTTAAAGAATATTTTCAAGAGATGTCCTTGTAGGAAGTTGAATTGTTTGCTGGAGCAGCAAGTCACGAACCAGCAGCCGTTAGATGACAATAATGTTCACATCTTCTGTGAGTTTCAAGATCAGAGATCATTAGGACCTGCGGTGGAAGGCTAAATAAACTATTTGTTCCCACCTTCTCTGTGTAAATGTACTAACAGTAAGTAGTTGAGACTTAATTTGGTGCTTGATTCGTCCAGACTTTGCCATCTTCCTTCATAACAGACGTTCGTTCTTATTTGGGGGAGCCTGCAGGAGTGTTAGCGACCCATAGTAACTCTTGATTTATGATCCTGGGAGATCTCAAATTTATCAAAACTACCATAGATTTAGAAAGGGTAAAATGCATCAAACTCCCCAACCTATACCCCTTTTTACAAGTTGCCACTTTGCAACTAACCCTCCAACCTACTGAAAAATGTGCGAACTGTACATTGAAGCCAAATCCAACCGTTGGATTTGGCCATGTTTCTACATTTCTAACCGTTGGATTTGGCTTCAGGGGGCAGTTCGCACATTTTTTAATAGGTTGGGGGGTTAGTTGTAAAAAATAATAGGTTAGGCGGCAACTTGTAAAAGAGGGTATAGGATGGGGGGTTTAATGGGATTAACCCATTTAGAAATTAATCTAAACATGTCTTACAACATAAGAAGAAAAATTATTACGTGCCTCTAACCTCATCCCCCCCCCCCCCCCCCCCCCCCCCCCCCCCCAATCCGCACATTTCTGCTTACTCCAACATCCATTTCTATGTCCCCTGCTGGCAGAGTGAATAAATATAGAAGAACATTCAAGAAAACAAAGAATGACTAGTGAAAATGGTGTCACAACTAGCACGAGCATAATTCTCAATGTCTTAGTCTGCAATTGATCTCGAGTGGTGTTGCTAGTAATACACATAATATAGGTTTTTGACAATTATAAAAGGCGGAAAAAGAAGCTCAAAGGTGACCATTGTCCTTGATGTATAGATCAATTTAGCACCAATAAAATCTATTGGATCGAGTCGCGATGCATCCACAGAATCAGATCTCAACTTGACGCCTTTCGTTATCTGAATTTATGATATTGCCAACTAAAAGTAAAAAAAGTATTATGTGATTTGCACAGTGATAAGGCTTATCTATAAGTGGTCTTTATTTGTCTTAGTTTTGGAAATATATCTTATGTTACAAAGCCAAATCTTTGCTAAAATACATTGATTTCTATGGTAATGGAAACAAACGAATTCTTTTGGAAAAGTACATCTAGTTGACTCGTCTTAAGGAGAGATTATTAGGTGCAGCGGCTACACGATGAGGTGGTGCAGCAAGTCGGTTATTTATATAAATGCATGGTTGGGATGAGGTGTAGAGAAGTTACTTCCCTATAATTTAGGAATAGTATTTAATCTCCACCACATGCTGTACCAAGTCATCGTACAGCCGCTGCACCTAATAATTTTTCCGTCTTAAGGGGCTTGTTCTAAGTTGACTCGCCCTGTTTACTTAGAGGGATTTTAGTAATCTTTCTAAACTAAGCTTTTTTTATGGTGAGCACACATCATTTATTGATACTAACTGAATAACAATTGATTTTAAATGTCACTAAGATATCACATAGTGGCATTTTCAAAACATGACATGAGTATTATTGTTATATTGGTACTTTGTGACGTTTTTCTAATATAGTGGAGGCATTCATTACGTGTTACAATGTTTATAAAGTGTCGTTTTTATTTAATGTCATTAAACATTACTACATAACATCGTTTAGTGACATTATAAGTATGGCCAAATCTTCAGTCTACTACGTACTACTTTTGTGCAACTATAGATTTATCCTCATCACCTTCTGCTCCGCATCGAAATAAGCATACCCAGTTCAGGATGTCTTTTTGGCGCTTTTCTCTGCCAGTGGTTTCATCTACGCTTCCGCCAATGCATCCTCATCAACTCAATTGCTCAATATATCAAACTAATATCCCAAGAAGCCAGAAAACTGCGTTCCATGACCATCCCCTTGTAAAATCTGATATTTCAGAAAATATTTTATGGAAGACAGAACAATATTTCTCTTGTATGGATTCTTTGAAGCGTGATATTATCACTTTTCTAAAGGTAATATTTTCACACTATACTTAGAAAATAAGCCCCCAAAATACAACAAGGTTTAGGAAATTCTATGAGATGCAGAAAATACATATTGCTTAGTCATAAGAAAAACATTTGATTCAATTTATTTATAGAACACGAAAGTTCCAATTGAACAGCCACGTCTCTTTACAAATAGTATGTCCCCTTTATAGGAGTCACGTCTCTTCACAAGAGTCATGCCCCTTTACAAGAGTTTTAACTCTTTATTTAATTTTTAATTTAAATAATAAATTCAAAAATAAATAATCAAGACAATAGTCTTGAACTTTACCAAGTGGGACAATTGCTCACAACTACAAACTAAAAATATCCAACAATCCCCCACTAGTTGTGAACAATTACTTCTGCCTAATGATTGACACACATACAAGAAGGTATCTTTCAGTTTGAACCTTCAATTAGTGTAAATATCTTAAAGACCTAAAGAAGTTATATGTGTCCGAAGATTGAACCTCAACTCCAATGTTAGTACCGAAGACATCACACATATATCAACCATTTTAAGCGTCTCATAGATTTCCATCAACAACCTTAGCACTATTGTATACGGCCATGTGCTAATCTTGTATATATGTGAACATTTATAAGAAAAACACATTTTCTTACCAAAGCGGCACAACTTTATGTTCACATAGGTAGAGTTTCTGCTTTTGTCCCAGGCTCCCAGCTGCTAAAGACAATTTATTAGCTAACTCCATTAAGAGCATACGCTCATCCTACTTTTATCCGCAACTGTTAACACTATTTATTTATAGTGTTCCCAAGCACTTATCGAGTGACTTGTTTGTACCCTTTGAACTTTAGAATAAGAGGTTACTGATTCAAAGTTGGGTTGCCATCTGGTGGTTAAATTTCTTATTTTAAGTCCCATACCTTAAGTTGTAGACTTCACAAATATTATGGTGATCACCCCTGGTATCAATTCACGAATATATGAATGTCTCATGTACACATGTCTAGACTTTTCACTATAAATGTCATTATACGCACGAGACATTATCACTTTAATATTACAGTACAAAAAAGTGGCTACCATAGGTTTTGGCCATAACCCCATATCCATTAACAGATCTTGCTACCATTTTACTTCTTTGCCTGTTGCAGCAAGTGCAATAAATTTGGATTCCATTGTTAAATGTCCAATGCAAGTTTTCTTTCTAGAGGTCCAACTTATAGCCCCTCCACCTAAAGTAAAAACTCCATCATGATGTGGATTTACTTTTACTACTACTTGTCAACCAACTTACATTACAATATCCTTCTAGCACAGCTGGACTCATTATAAACAAAATTTATTCTCTTGTTTTATTTAAGTATCCGAATATTCTACTAATAACTTTCCAATGTCCATGCTAGGTTTACTTGTAAATCTCACCATCATACACACAACATATGCTATGTCAGGCCTTGTGCAGTGCATTGCATACATAAGGCTACCAATGGCACTAGCATAATCTACTAGTTATGCAATAACCTTTCCATTATTTTTTAATTCACTTTAAACTAGAGTCAAATGGAGTGTTTGTCTCTTTTATCAAGCATTTTCTCAAGATAATGAGCTTGAGTCAAGGAATAACATTTGTCATGCCTTTCTACTTTAATACCTAAAATAGTATCCACTTCTTCGAGATCTTTCATTTAAAAATTTGAAGTTAGATACTTTTTGGTATCTTCAATGCCTTTAATATTCGTACTAAAAATTAGCATATCATCAACATATAGGCACAATATCACTCCATATTCACTTGTTACTTTACAATAAATGCACTTATCAGCACTATTGTGTCTAAAACCATTTGATAAGATTATTGCATCAAATTTCTTATGCCACTATTTTGGAGCTTGTTTCAAGCCATATAATGACTTGACTAGCTTACAAACTTTTGATTCATTTCTTGGAAGGAAAAAACCTTCAAGTTGCTTCATATACACCTCTTCACTCAAAAGACTATTTAAAAATGCAGCTTTAACACCCATTTGATGCACACATAATTTATGAATTGATGCCAAAGCAAATAATGTTCTAATGGATGTTATTCTTGCCACAGGTGCATATGTATCAAAATAATCTATGCCTTGTTTTTGTGAAAAACCTTTAGCTACTAAACGAGCCTTGAAGGTTTGTACAGAACCATCACTTCCATACTTTCGTCTGAACACCCATTTACAACCAATTGGCTTAGAACCGGATGGTAAATCAACTAAGACCCAAGTACCGTTGGACATTATAGAGTCCATTTTATCATTGACAGCTTCTTTACGAAAAGGAGCTCTCTTGAAGCCATTGCTTCATCATAGGTATTAGAGTCACTTTGCAAATTTAATACAATAGGTGTTTCAAGACCTTGGTTCTAATCACCTTCAACAAGAAAGGCAATGAAGTCTAGTGAGATAAAATCAGAATCCAAGAATTTCTCTTTTCTTATTCTTTGACTTCTTCTTGGTTCTACAGGTTCGTCTATTTCTTTTCTTTTCTCACCGACCCCCACAATTAATCTATTTGATACAACTTCTTGTCGTATTTCATTTCCATTTTGAAATGGAAAATAATCACGAATAAATTCATCAAAAGTTCAACATGAATGGATTCAACAATGACTTTTGAACTTAATTCCAACACTCTATATGCTTTTGTATTTTGTACATAGCCAACAAAGACACCACTAAAGCCTCTTGGTCCTAACTTTTACTTGTAGGGATCTTGAACTTTATGAAAAGCAACACAACCCCACACTTTAAAATAACTCAAGTTAGGCTTTCTACCATTGTTCCAAAGTTCATAAGGAGAAGACTTAGATTTCCTTAAATGGAACTCTATTATAAATTTGACATGTCGTTAACAAAGCTTCACCCCAAAGTGAGAAAGGCAACTTTGCATTCGTGAGTATGGAATTAACATTTCTACCAAGAATTTTTATATATATATATATATTTTTTCTGCTAGTCCATTTTGTTGAGGACTATATGGTGCAGTTCTTCGATGAATAATTCCATGATTCTCACAAAATAAATTAAAAGAATCTGAAAAATATTCACCGCCCCTATCACTACGAAGCATTTTGATATTTTTCTTCTTTTCGATTTTCAACAACAGACTTAAAGTCTTAAAGTCTTAAAATCTATCAAATGCTTCATCCTTGGTTTTCATCAAGTACAGATAAGTATATTTAGAATAATAGTCAATGAAAGTGATAAAATATCTCTTTCCACATCTTGTTAATTGACCATTTAATTCACATATATCAGAATGCACAAGTTCTAATAATCCTTGAACTTCTTTCTACTTTTGAAAAAGATTTCTTTGTCATTTTAGCTTCAACACAAATTTCACACTTTTTATCATAATCATCTTTATTGTAACATAACATTCCATGACTTCAATGGATAATTAATCATATGTGAACTAAAAGATACACATAACTGATGACTGTTCACAAATATACTCTAAGTATATGACAACAAAAATTAAGAACAAAAACGTTCACATATTTATCACTGAGCAATGTATCCATTGGATCAATTCTTATTTATAGTGCTAGAAAACTGGAATTATCATTATAATACCATTGAATCAAAAATTACTGTTACCATGCGTTCATACTAATTAATGATTAATAGCATACGCGAAAACACCTATTGAGGAATGAACATACATGAAAACCACATTTCATTTAAGTATGCAAACTCTTTGTCAAAGTGTTTTATGGCATTTATACGAACTCCTTGGTTGTATGCTTTTACTCTAACCAAAGGCCACAATTATTCTTTTTTTTTTTAACAAGTTTGGAATTTAGAGTTACTTGAACTTGCAAAGAAGAAATAATTGCCATAAAGAGAGTATATACGTGTCAATTTGACCGCTTAAAAGAGTTCATGTAAGGAGACCACCATTTTACCTTTTTAATATGTAAACCGAACATATTGGTAAATCGTTTCATGGTCAATATTACAATTCCCCAAGTTTTCATAGCATTCAAACATTTTAATTACAGGCATAAGTAAGACACCATATATATAACCAAATAAAGTGATAACATCATAACTATGAAGACCATGCAGAATAGTCATTTAATTCATTGCCAAAGCACTTAACCACAACAACCAATGAATTCTAACCATTCATGAACATAATGTAAATTTTTTTTTATCTAATTTGTATACCCACAAAATCATGCCATTAACGACTTCCAATCTAATTTGCATAAGATTATAACTATACACAAATATCCTCAAATCCTCATGCAGATATTTCAACTTTCAGTCTTGCCTTCTCCGACAATGTTTGCACGAATATTTATGCTTAACTCACATAATGGCATTTATAGTTTATCATCAACATGCATCATATCGATAAAATAAACATTAGAAGATGAATTTATACATAAGGAACAGAAATACCCGAATATGAATGTGTTTAACGACGTTGACTTTGCATTTTCTGCATCACTTCGACTGGAACCCGATTCTAGTAATTGACTGCAACTTTGGATGAAGTATGTAGAATAAATCCAGGGACGTGAGCAGCCATGTCATACGGTCTTGTCATCGGGGATAATTCGTTTCATCAAACCTCTCTAGTTTTATTGATTCATTTTCATAAAACTAGACTTAAACACTTGGATTGAATTCTGTCTCCATTGAAGAATATGGCCTTTAGATTGTAAAATCTAATATTTCAGAAAATGTTTTATGGAAGACAAAATAATATTTCTCTTGTATCAATTCATTGAGGCGTGATATTATCACTTTTCTAAAGGCAATATTTTCACACTATACTTAGAAAATAAGCCCCCAAGATACAATAAGGTTTAAGAAATTCTATGAGATGCAAAAAATACATATTACTTAGTCATAAGAAACACATCTGATTCAGTATATTTATAGAACACAAAAGTTCCAACTGAACAACGACGTCTCTTTACATATAGTCATGTCCCCTTTATAAGAGTCACGTCTTTTCACAAGGGTCACGTCCCTTTACAAGAGTTTTAACTCTATATTTAATTTTTAATTTAAATAATAAATCCAAAAATAAATAATCAAGACAAGAGTCTTGAACTTTATCAAGTAGGACAATTGCTCACAACTACAAACTAAAAATATCCAACACCCCTATCAACACCGTGCACGTCATTCAAATTATTGGGATATGAGGCTTTCATATAAATTAGAGGAAAAGGAAAAAGTAGGCATTAATCAATTATATATGAAGGAAGGCTTATTGTCAAAAAGGAGGTGATGACAATAACAGCGTAGTTTAAAGTGATTTTGGAACTTGGAAGTAAATTATTCCCGGGGGTTATTCTTCTTCAAATGGAAGGAACTGAGATAGAAGCAGACCTTCCCTGAAATGCCTTTCTGAATATTCCTCAATATCACCACTATTACAGAACGTGAGAAGCATTCGGCTAATCGTCTGCCTCCGAAAGAAATCAAAGAATTTCTTGAGAATCCTTCAACAGTAAATTCACAATATGACAATTGGGACACCATTAGTAACCCAAGGGCGTGGCGCAGATTATATGCGGTGCTTTACAGGGGATCAGCAAGAAATAATATGCACGACCCTGGAATTAAACTTTGAAACCAAAAGTGCCGCATTCTGGTCTCCCCAGATTAAAACCGATTGTAAGCGCATCCTAGATATAAATGACATTTTAATATCATTCAGTTAAGAATCACAATAATAGACAGAGTTTGTGTTTTTCCTTGAAAACAGGTTTACTGATGATGCGCCACGACTTGCAGGCTTCTCCTGTTTCATGTAACTTCCAGGTATTCACACAGCACAATTTAAACCCACCGGCTAGCACAAAATACCCTTCAAAAGATTACATAAATCACTTCCTTCCTCGAGGAATCAAAATGACTTTCACTCCCAGAGAATATTTTGCATCCCAACAACCGACTCAAAGAGAGCCAACAAAGTTACTGATAAAAAGTGAGAACAAGCTAATTTAGCTATTAGTACATAACAGATTTTTATACTGGAAACAACAATTCACATTATACATCACGGAAAACTAAAAACTAAAAAAAAAGAAAAAAAAAATTACTGGCATTCACAAGCTTGGAGTCGACTCTTACATTTAGGTCGAAGTTCGTACGAAGACCTAAATGCATCTATATTCCACCCTAAATGTTGCTACATTCAGCTTATATCTGGCACCTTATTACCGGATTGGATGATATTGTGTGATGCCACGTTTTGGAGGCAACTTCCTCAATATGAAGAGGACAAGTGATGAAGGTAATATCTCCACTAGCTGCAATTAACGGAATAATTTATTTAAAATTCAAATAAAAAATGCTACAACTAGGACTTGCAACATGCAACAAGATTATAAACCAATAACCAGATGCGAGAACATTTTTGCAGGTTGTACATACTTGGAGCTGAGGAAGAAATGTGCAGTAAGCATATCTTATGAAAAAGTGTTGCCATTTTTGACTTCTTATAGACAATAATTACGGTACCTTCATAGATATATCGAGAGTGCAGGTGCAACTATAAGAGCAACAACATCCATATAAGAAAGGGGAGCCAAAAAATGATTCAAATGTATTCTGGTTTTTTGGAGAGGTAGCAGGATTCGGTAAACCTCAAGAAGTTAGGTATCTCCCGATGTTTCAAGATAGAAATCTCCTTTTCGATGCATGTTCCTTTTTAGCCCTAGAGTATTACAACTGATTTTCTACTCAAAACTTCTCTCTAGGTTTTGAAGCCCTCTGCATCTATTCACAACCTTTTATTAATTAAACAGATTGGTACATCAAAAGAAAATGAGGAGCTACAAATTTTTAGTTTGACAGCATTCTGTGATATTCCAGGCGCACAAGCATAATAATGTTTTGTTTCGGATCCTCATTCATTCCTTCACAAGCATAACAGATAACGTGCCTTGACCAGAAAAGAAAAAATCCAACAATGACATTTTGGCACGACGGCATTCCTAACTACATGAAGAACTCAGATGCAGCAAAAATCTCGAGGCTTCTCCCCCGGGTACAAATGCATTGAATAAGCTCACCGACTATTTTCAAGCGCACTTATAGAGGTAAGAAAAATGGGCATGGTTTTCACACTCATCCATATGACATACAAGTCCTCATGTCTCCTCCCAAAGGAATCATTTCTAGCTTTTTTATGAAAATAATAAATGTCTTAGAAATGCTTCAGTGGCTTCACCATGTACTGAATACTTAAAGAAACCAAGATGCACCAATTAACAGGCAAGATGAATGCCAAAACTCAATAACCAGCTCTTATTACACAATCATGCAGCTTCCACGAATTTGAAATTGGCACCGGACCACCCCAAAAAGGCATTTAGATGAAAAAGCAGTCAGTTAGCAAATGCAAATGAAATGTCATCCAAAAAAATAATTAAGGACCAATCTGGATGGCTCCACAAATAAGCCCTTAATTTACAATAAATCATCATTAACAGAAAGGAAAAGCCAAGTCGTCATGATAACTATGTTAACTACCTGTGCACTAACATAAACTTAATCAAATGTAACACCACAACTGGAAGCTTACCAGGTAGTATATAAAATTCAAAACAGGATGATACAGAACATCCAGATCTGCAGCTGCATCAAATGCATTCAAGCACATCTGTTGTACAGGGAACAGTGCTATGAGTAAAATTCAGACAACAAAGAATAAATGAAGAAACCAAGTACTTGCTAAATCACAAAATCATGATACATATACTAAAAAGACACAGATCAACTTGAGTGCGACTGTGCAAGTGCGTGAGCATGAGTATATCAACTTAAAAATATTGTGGAACACCTAAAAGCGTCCAGTAGACCACCACTAGAGCTCTTCACTACAACCACTAGAGGCTTTGAAAATCGCCCTGGTCGTATCACCAACACTAACAGTGATCAGATTTTTCCTTCGTCCTCTTGAGCTCTTATAATTCGTGAATTGAGAAACTTACTCAGCGACTTAGAAAATCTCAAGGCAACATAGTAGGGCTACCCTGCTCGATAAGTCACCAAATCATGACTGGTGCCTTCCCACTTCCCAGTGACTTATGTGATAGCTACAAGACTTATATGTGGCAGTTCAGGTTTTCTATTCTATCTTTTTTTGTGGATGGTGAAGGGATTTCCGACTAAAATAGGAATCAAGAAACTGTCAACCTCTGTGCTTGCTAATCCTTGGGGCATTATTAGGCAAAGAGGTGCATTTTAGCAGCATGCGCAAACTAGACACCTGCTGAGCTTTACAAACATGCATGATTCTCATTTTTCAACATATTTGAGTAATAAAGTAAATAAAAAACCATAACAGATTCTTTCAGTTCATAATTTAGGAATTTCTTTTGAAAAACATATGATGTAATTCATACGCTTTTCTGAATGTGGTTCTTTAAGAAAAATATTAAAAATCCACTTATTTTTGAAAACTGGTCAAAGTAAATAAATCTTATACAATCCCTATTTAGTTCACTTATGCATCTCATACCAAAATGAAAAGAGGCCAATCTGCTTCCTACAAGATACAAAGAGAAATTGAGAGAAATTAAAACTCTAACTTCCTCCTCAACAAAACTAAGTAGATAACATCAAGGGATTTGTCCACCACTCAATCATTCCTTGCTACAGTTTTTGGTTGGTGAAGGGAAGACGGATAGAGAATCATTATATAGGAAAAGGTGATGATAGAACATTGGAGAACAATTCAAGTCGAAATTACTTAATATACTATTTTTTTTTTTGTTTTTTCTTGACTTTGCAATATAACAGAACACGGTCCAGCAGTTATAAACTTAGAACTCACTAACTACTATTAAATATTTTAACCACATTATTCATCCCAAAATGGTACCATTAAGTTTGAAAATGACTGTAAATGAAATAATAATTCTTTAGAACTTGATTATTTGAAGAAATGAACATATAAACCTCTAATTTTAGCATGAGTAAATTAATTAACACCAACATAATTTAATAGACCAAAATTTATCAAATCCATCATGATTACACAAATACTCCAACTCAAATTTGATCATCTAATTTCAAGCTTAAACCAATCAAATGCTCTGATATTTATAATATGGCTTACCATAATACATCTGATGAGGAAACATGAAAAGCATATCGTTGTCACGTAGCCAACCTGAAAGAGCAGGAGGATTAGCGGGTCAGAATAAAATATGTAAGAAACATTAATTATTTGAAACACATACCTCCTGTAGCTTCTTTCGCCGACCTTTGGATTCTACAGGGAACCGTTGTAACATCAGGAACAGCCTGCGTAATGGGAGAAGGGTTCATGAGAAACCACATATAATTGCTTCAAATTGAAAGAAATAATATACGCATACCAGTTTTATAAGCAAAATTATTTTCAAATCATGCATGGTTTCTCTGAAAAATTCTCAAGCAAAACCAGCTTTGGATGATAACAGGGAACAGGAGAAGCAATCATTTCTCTTTTAAAATTCACCTCTGCCCTAATTGTTGCTATGCCACAGAACTTTTTTTCCAATCTGTTGCATCTAAACGCAAAATAGACACAGCAGCTTTCTTATGGCGAAACTAAAAAGAGAAGTTGCAACAAGGCTACTTAATGGCGGTTTCAATTTGTTTGTGAGTGAAAGCTCTTTCCGACCAAAAATTGAAAAGCAACATAAATGGTAGTTTATTTGTTAACATGGTCATCCACCTAAAATGGCATGCCATTTCCCCATTGTTTGCGTTATTCATCTCATACTAATGCATATAAACACTATCAAAGTTGAAGGGACACTAGGAGTGCAATGGCCAGCCTGTTCACGGGCAAGCAGCTCGATTACCGAGTTCCACTCCCACTGTTCCTCTATGGAAGAAGTTGGTACCTTAATGCCTTAATGAGTCTACCCCTTAACTCAGTTGGATAAAATGCCCCACCATTAGGTTATAAGGCAGATCAACAAAATATTCATAGACTTGAAACAAATGGTCTCATCTAATGAATTCATTCACGAGTCAGTGGAATCCTATTACCAATTACTTGGTGTTCCCTCAGAAAGAAAGATTCTGATCATAATAAACTACTACATCAATTATTAGACCATGTCCTGATGTTAACCAATCTTGTTTGCATGGTCGAAATGGCCTCAAGTTTCACGGTCCCTATAATCAAATTGGCCAAAGATGTGGGTACTTACTTAATAAGCATTGAAATTAGCTTTTTTCTATTCAAAAGCCATCGAATTCTAATGGCCATTCTTCTTTCCCTTCAATTTATCATCAATTTCATCTTCCCCTAGAATTGATCGGTGGATTCTTTCCAAGGTTTCTTCAATTCAGTATTTCAATGGGTATTGGATAATGGAGAGGAAAGACAAGAGATGAAAGAAGGGGAGAAAATTGTTACTGGCAGGAAATAGAAACAAAAGAGACGCTAGATTCTGGGGTAGAAGAGTTGAGAACAGTGGATATGGACTAGTGGTAGCAACACAAATTGATCTGAGGTTGGGCCAAAATGTAAGAGCTCTAGAAAACATGAAGGTGCAAATGACTCCTAAAAAGGGACAAGGAGACTGAGTTGCAAGTCAGAGAGAACTCAGCACTTAACATACAATAGGCTCCAGCTCTCACCCAATAGCAGGCAATTTTTAAGGCAGACATTCCAACCCTACGTCTCTTAGGCGACGCTAACAAAAGATGGTCGATAATCTTGAAATAATCCAAATTGTTTTAGATGCTTATAAAATATCAAGATGTGATAAAAGAATTTAAAAGAAAAAAGGATCCTAAAGCTAATAGCATTGCCTTCATTTTTTCCCTCTACAGCAGCATACAGTCGCAACATCAGAAATAAATATATAGCTATATTAGTGAATGAATTTCGGCCTTCAGCTTCTCTGCTGCAAAATAATTTCTGACAAAACGAGGAAGTGTCTTGAGCATGACTGACCCTCAAGTCGGAAACAGGAATGCTACGCTGCACAGAAATTAAGTGACTCTAAACTCAGAAGCAGGAAATATAGGATGCAATAATTGTTTGCAGCAGCAATGTTCTGCCAACGTAGGGGATGATAAAAAGGCTTCAGTATATTGAGGGAAATACAGTTCAATAACGTGGCCCTCAAAAGAAAAAAGATTCAATTCAACATCAGAAAGAGGGCTCCTTCGCCCAAAAACAGAATCTAGGAAGTAAATTAGCTTCCTAAGCACCTAATAAGTCTGGCTTGGAGAGGTTACAGAATCAAGTACTTGTTTTAGAATCTTTTACAATACAATTGCCCATTAGCTTGTAGCAAGGTTAAAAAAGACTCCATAGGAGCAAGACTAGGGAAACAAAGTTAGCCTCATTTGTTTATAGAACAGATAAAAAAATTTACCTTCCGCCATAAAGAAGAAATCCCAGGGCTGCAAATAAAGAAACACCTGCCAATGGACACATTTTCTTAGTATAGTGCAATAATAACATAAATATGTCTTAAAACTCGGTATCGGTTAGAACAAAAACCTGCAAAGAACATTTTGGATAAAATGACCAGCACCGGAATGGGCTTCCACCACAGAATAAGCCATAAGATTATCTGCAACATATAAAAGCCAACAGTTATTTCGAAACCATGTAAAGAATTCTTCCTCTTGGAGAAGTAATTTCTGGGTGTGATTAGAATAGATTAGACGATTTCCAACTTCAAATATAATAAAACTATGTAGAGAGAGCAGCAACAACTTGTATCATCCTGTAAAAATATCTCCATAATTATCTGTTCAGAAGGAGGGGGAAACAAATAATAGTAAACCACTAGGGGTCCAAAGCTTTAACCATTAAAGAAACATGCTCAATTCCCTTTGGCCCAAAAGAGATTCAAGTTTGGCGGTCAACCACATGGATATTGTCTAAAATGAGTGACTTTGATCCAGACAGCACCTCAATCTTCTCAACATGTGTGCCACAATGAGCAATGCACGAACAAAATTTATACTGGGACAAAAATGGTTTTCCGTCGAGTTTTGTTACAGTGTTGTATCAGTCCTAATTCATATACGCCCTTATCCAATCCATTCAAACAATAGACTATCAATTTGAACAATAAAGCGTATGACAAGCAAAGTAACGTTAATAGGAAAACACTAATAACATGACCTTCTACGAGACACACCCACTGATCAGATCTCAATTATCCCCTTTCCCCCCGAAGCTGGAAGTGGCTAGATAGCTCTTCTACTAGTTATTCTCTAACCAAGAACTTCATAACAAATCAAAGGAAATGTTGCGCACTGCAAACGTAAATGTACATGATATTGTACCAATTCAACACATGACGAAAGGTATTACAATGAAATCCAGAAAAACAGGAGAACTTATTCTGAAAAGAAAAAAGAAATGGCCACCTAAAGTCGGTAAATATAAGAACATGTTGAAATCTGCACTATTTGATCATTAGACACATCATGCAAACTGTCCAAGATCATATCTAGGGGTAAACGAGAGCACGAACTACTACTACTAGAAAAACCTAATATTTAACAAGAAACCAAATCAAGAGGAATTTCCTGAAGTAGAACCGTATACCATTCACACCAATCAAAGCCTCAAAGGATCATCTCAGACCATCAGTTTCATTCCAATGGCATCTATAATCGGTCACCCAAATACTTGCATACGTAAGAAGGTTTTGATTGTCATGTAAGTGTTTAAAAATAGGAAAAAATCATCTAAAAGCACACATGTAACTGGCACTGCATCCCTTGGATGACATGAACTACAACGTGATCCTCCAAAATGAATAAAACATACAAGACAAAAATGTTATAAATCACACTTGCGACTACATCAATCAAATCTCTTTATCAACAATTTAATGCTAGTAACTGGTACCAAAGTGCACAAAACTAAATACTTCAACAAATATATCAACTTCAGACGATACTCTTCAACAAAATAGCGATCTGATCAACATACTTTTCGCAAATATTTCAAAAGCCAAAATACAAGTTCAAGACTTTTAAACTCCAACTCAAGACTTCATGCCATATCAGGTATCTCAAGTGATTGTGGATGAAGATGCGCACTAGGAAACGCAATCTAAGTAGATATTTAGTATAGGAATTTCAAAATATTGAGTACAAACAGAACCCCTGAACTACCCTTCAGCGAAAACACCTATCAACTCTGAGTTAATCAAATACCAGATAGAGAATCTTAATCTACAAAGTTTCTTGCTACAGCTTCATAGCACTACAATTACCACACCATATCATGTCAGTGTTCTTCCATGCTTGCAACCATCAGACTCTGCATTTAGATCACAACTTCTCAAAAAGCACAATAGCTATTATCCATCATCAGGTCCACTTACTCTTTCAGTAGATCAGGCTGACGAGATAAATTTGCATTTTTCTTCGCTTACATTACTGCAGTTTCCAATTATATGCTTTCGAGTTTTCATATGGTTGTTCTTCCAGCATTATGGTACTCCATTATAAAGCTTATAGAGGTCTTAGGTATAAGAGCAGATGCATTAAAAGGCAAAATATACAAATAATCTATGCTCTTTAAAGTAATAACTTCAGATGTTATAACCTCCAAAACTAACGAACAAAAGAAATGGAAAGAAAATTACAAGATAAACCTACTTTTTGCAAACTATTAGATATAAATTCCTATGCAATGCGACCTATTTCACTCCTCCAACTTACTGCAACATACATGGGCAAGAAAGTTCACCTGAATAGCATATACTACGCCATTGATTGTGTAAAAACTAGGCCTCAACCCATCAGTAGATACAGCACGTGCCTGTAAAAAATTGTAAAAAGCGTAGGATTTATCATTGTCAAAGCCCAATAACAAAGCAGGCCTAATAAAAGAATCAAAACCAACCTGGTAATAAATCTCTGCCCAGAACAACACTAATAAGGCATAAGTTGTGAAGAAGGCAAGACTCGGCATATCAAGCAAGATGTGTTGAACAATCTATGCGGAATACAGAGTCATATTAGGAAAAGTTGGTACTGATATTCCAAAGGTACAAAAGAACAACATCGTAAGCTTATACCTCCGGATTTAACTTCTGCACATCCCTCCGAAATACAAATACGAAGCATCGAACTAAACAAACAGTAAAAAATGACAACATCTTAGAACCAAATTACAAAGATTTCAGGAAACAAAACATTATCACACCACAAATAAACCAAACTGAACATGAAATTCACCAATTACAATTACTAACCTCCATTGACCAAGAAGTTAAGGAAATGGAACACCTTCTGCGTAGTCCAACCGTATTCAGGCACCCTCAATTGTATTCTTATCAATTGTACCTGAACAAATTGAGTTTCAACATTACAATTAGAAATCGTCATAAAAACAAATAATCAAATCAACAATAACATGATAACGATGATGAAGGTGATTACAAGTGCAACAACGGCGACGAATCCGTAAAGAGCGGCGAGAACGTGGAATATTCGATCTTGCCAAGCGGCGGACTCGTTGACTACGTCCCACCAACTCGTCGCTTTTTTAAGGTGAATTAGGTCAACCGCCGCCGACGAACCGAACAGCTCCGCCGCCGCCATCGCCGGAAAACCTCCCGCCGATCAGAAAAATAATACAAACTCGAGGTACTCTGATCGAGAAAATCCGATTGAATCGATTAATTTTGATCTCTGATTGAGTCGACGCTAATCGTAGAATCAATGGAGAAAATCGGAGAATCTCTTTTTTGTGTTTTGGGGGAAATATTTGTTTGAGAGGGCGGTGAAGAAGTTATGCGAAGCGTTTGAAGGCCACGCGCTACAAAAGTAACATTTACACGTGGAAGGGCAGGGCCGTCTGGGCCTACCCTAGCCTAGCCGCCTGGGTCTTTGTAAATCCCACAAAAAAGCTACAAATAATATTTATTTTATTGCACATAGTTTTAGCATAAAATATAATAATAGTTAAGATGAGTAATTGTGATACGCGTGAGTAGGGGTGCGAACATAATCGAATTCCAAATTGATCGAATCGAATTTTTCACCCGATTTTTGGTTGTTATAGAAAAATCAAACCCACTTCGATTTGATTTTCGATTTAAGGGTTCGATAATCGAATCGAATCAAAGATCGGATCTATGTTTATTTTTAATATATATGTATAGAACATGATGAATTTAATGACGTTTTGAATATTTATGAATTTTGAAGTGTGACTTAATTTCTCTCATGTTTAATAATGTTTGAATTTAATATTTTATTATTTGTGAATTATGTTGAATGGAGTACAAGTATCTCTTTTGAATTGTGAATTTGCAATGATTGATAAATTGGAGAGTGTAAATTATTTTTCTAGTGTTTCATGCATATTTTCTTTAGTTTTAAATGCATATCTGAAGTGCTATATTGATTATTTTTTCAAAATTAAAATACGATAAATAAAAGGTTCATAATCGAATGCGAAAAAAATCGAATCCTTTCAAACAATTTGATTTTGATTGTCATTTTCCCACAACCAAAATCGAATGATTCTAGCTGATATGATTGATTCAATTCGATTTAATCAAACGCACAGCCCTACGCGTGAGTCGGTACTCACGCATCTAAAATTTAAGTTAATATATGTTTACATTTTATAAGCAGAAACTTAAATTTAAGTTAAATGCTATAGTTAAATAAAGAATAATAACTAAGCATTTCAAATGTATTTATTTTCTATTTGTTAAGTAATACAAAAGTATGAGGTTTTAGATCCCTTTTACTATCACAACCCAAAATTTAGCATAAGATGACAGAGGAGTGGTCATTTCATCTTGATGACGCATACTCTCCCACTTGGGATCGTACCCGTCCACGTGGCCTAATCCCCTGATCTCGCTCTGCCTCACGACCCCCTCTCTAGGATTCTCCGCCCCTGGTAAGCCTACCCTTGGATTTTCCGACCCTGATAAGTATTATAATGTATTATCTGTCTTGCCCACCCCTCGTTGTGCCAACGAGGGGGGGTCGTATTTTGCACGTGCAGGTATAGCCTCCTTAATCGTTAAGCAAAGGCAACAGCCCCTCCTGGCCAACCAGAGGGGGGCATCCGACGTCAGACTTGACGTCATCCTCCACTGTCCGAGTGCGTTGTCGCTCTTACAGGGCTCGAGCGCCCTACTTCCCCAATAAGGAGCGAGGGCTCGGGGGTTATAGAATGTAAACGGAGCATGACATGCACCGAGGATAACATGCAGGCACCACGTGCCCTACTCTACGAAGCCTACTCAGGCATCACGTGCCTATTCTCTCCAAGACTCATAAGCTCCACGTACCCTACTCTACGGGGACACGCAAATACCCTATTACCCTCGAACCAGCATGCATGCCGACACGTGCCCTTGGTAAAGTTACATCTATACCCTCCCCTCACCCTATAAGTAAGGAAGCAGGCTGGTCATAAAGGCATCTCACCTCAGAGCACACAATCTCCAACACAAGCGAGCGTACAGCTATAAGAGCTCCACCTAGAGAGAGAAAGAGCGAGCGAGAGCAACTGAGGTCAGGAGAGTTCGAGCCCCTGCCGAAGTAGCAGATTTGAAGAGAGATCGTGCGAACGGAGCCCGAACCCCCAAGGGTCGTGGATAGTTGCAGCGAGAGGCCTCCAAGAAGAGTCCTCCACCCCGCCAGGAGCTTGCAAAATCCAGGATCATCTTAGGTCGGGACCGGCGTGCGGACAACCTCGGTGACGGGCACGGCGATCCAGGGGCATCATCAGTGGCGCCGTCTGTGGGAACGTCATCAGAGTCCCTGAGGTAGCCTAAGGAATGAGCTGGGTTCGGTAAGTTCTCACTCCGTAAATAGTATTATCAGTTTCCAATCCTGTTCACGCATATTTGCCCAAGCTGTTATGGCCATCTCCCCCTAAAATTCTGGCGAATCCATCTCCTCCTCGCCGGAGGCCCCGAGTCAACACGCTTACGAGTCCCCGAATCGGGGGAAACCCCCGAGGAAGGAACTTTTACCGAAGTCCACCTGACTATGAGCGAGTTGGATTGCCTACTGGAAACCGCAGCGGAGCGAGGCGCCCGACGAGTGCGACAACAAGAAATGCGAGCCAGGGGGAGATAGCCCCCACCCCCTAGCACCACCGCGCGGGTTAATGAGTAGTATCGTAGACAATCTGAGTCTCGGCGACCACGAGCAGAAGCTGAGCGCACCGGCAACCGTGGAGATCGATCCATGGGGAGCCAACACACTGGAATTCATCGCCCATATCCAGGTACGGCTAGTAGTAATCAACAATTTATTGATATGATGTCGGAGTTAAGAAGAGAAGTGCAAGCACTGAAGAAGGACCGGAATGGAGAGATGGAAGAAGAGGAGAAAGACAGCCCATTTGCCCCTCATATATTAGCCCCCGAGATCCTGATATCCATGCGACTGTGTAACCCGGTGGTTTACACGGGGACCTCCACGCAAAAGACCCCCGCGATCATATCAACCAATTCCTAGCGATGATGGATATCCTCAATGCTGCCGATCATGCCCGATGCCAAATTTTCCGATCCACCCTGACGAGGAGGGCGCAGGCCTGGTTCTCCCAACTGCCCAAGGGGTCTATACACAGTTTCAACGACCTGCGGGAACTATTCGTGCGGCAGTTCGCCTGCAACCGTCGCTACCCGAAGACGGCCAGACACTTAATGACGATGGTTCAAGCTGAGGGAGAGAGTTTGCGGGAATACATGCGAAGGTTCGTCGATGCTGTGATCAATGTAAGGCATGTAGACCCACACATACTATCCGAGTTTGTGGCTCAAGGCACCCGGTCGGTGGAGTTCGTTGAATCCCTAGTGAGACACCCTGCTCGAACCTTGGAAGAGCTCATGCAGAAAGCCGAACGATATATGTTGCTTGAAGATACGCGGCTTGCCAAGCTTGGGCTACCGGGGCATGATGATCGTGCAAAGAATAGGTGGGGAGATAACACCCGTGGTCGACAGGACGTGGTAAAAAGGTACTTAGAACCCCTTCATTTGACTCCCTTGAATATCTCTAATGTCGAAATACTACAAGTGATGGAGGGACATCCAGACCATCGATGGCCGTCCCAATCTCAAAATTCGGAAAACTTGTGCCATACCGGGAAATGGTGCTTGTTTCACTGAAGTTGGGGGCATAAAACAGAGCAGTGTGATCACCTGAGAGTAGAAATTGAGCGCCTCTTGCGGATGGGGTACCTGCACTAGTTCCTCGCAAGGAGGGAGGCCCTCCCGAGAGGTGAGCGACCCCCAGAAGGAGGAGAAGGAAATTGACCTCGGGAGCAAAAACCAGAACTGCGTCGGAGTATGGAGTAATCGGGAAGGGAAATGGAGAGTTCCCAGAACAGGAGAAGGAGATACGAGGACGGGTCGGCACCCGAAGAACAAGCTCGGCATCAGCACGTGCCGCCTCACCTTCCAATTACCTGCACAACCCCCTGTCCGGTAGAACTATCAACGTAATCAAAGGAGGTCCGCTGGCAGCCTCGTCAGCTTAGAGGAAGAGGAACTTTCTTAAAGAAACGCAACGGATTAGCTTAAAGTATCACGTTTTTTCTACTAGCATATCTGCTCCCCCTGCAATTACCTTTGGACCAGCGGACTTGATAGATGTTGTCCACCCTCACGACGACCCCATAGTCATCCATGCTACAATTCACGGGGTCGAGGTGGCCAGGGTACTAATCGACACGAGAAGTTCGGTAGACGTGATGTTCCTGCCTACTTTCCTGGCTTTGGGGCTTCAGCTGGAGCAGATAGTGCTAGAAAAGACTCCGTTGGTAGGCTTCGATGGAAGCCCAAGCGAGACCTTAGGATCCATATCGCTCTTGATGTTGTGGGGAGAAGGACATCTGCGAAGAACTGAGGAAGTCAGATTCTGGATCATCAATGCACTTGCCAAAACTTACAACATGATCTATGGGTGACCCTCCATTCGCTTGTTTGAAGCCGTGCCCTCAGTCCTCCACCTAAAGGTAAAGTTCCCCACCATGAACGGAATCGGAGAGGTTAGAGGAAATCAAGTAAGGGCTCGAGAGTGCAGGCTGAATACCATTGCCACGATTGAGAAGGAGGAAACAGTGATCGGAAGAGTCAAGGCAAGCCTCGGCGTGTTGAACCAGGCAAGTTGTACCCTGCAGAAGAGCTCAAAACGGTAGAAGTTGTCCCGGGAGAAGCCAAGGAGGTCGTGAAAATGGGAACGAACATCGACCCGCCGATAGAGATGCACCGCCTCAAGACACTGCGACGCTTTCAACATGTGTTCGCCTGGGAAGGAGGACCCCCGGGGCGCATCAGCCCGCAAGTGTGCCTACACTTCCTTGATGTGCGTCCTGATGCGAAGCCTATCCAACAGAAGAAGCGCAAAATGGGGACTGAGAGGAACAAAGTGATCAAGTCAGAGATTCAAAGGTTGATTGGTCTGAACCAGATCCGAGAGGTACAGTATACCGAGTGGCTAGCCAACGTAGTCCTGATTCCAAAATCAGGTGGACGATGGCAAATGTGCATCGATTTCACCGATCTCAACGACGCATGCCCGAAGGACTGCTTCCCCCTGCCTAGTATTGATCAGCTGGTAGATTCCACGGCGGGATGCGCTCTGCTTTCCACGATGGACGGGGATCAAGGATACAATCAGATCCCGATGGCCGAAAGGGATCAAGAGTAAACCAGTTTCATCACGGAGTTCGATACGTATTGCTACCTCGTTATGCGATTCGGATTAAAAAATTCAGGGGCCACATACCAAAGGTTCATGAATACCATGTTCTCCCCGATGATCAGGAACAACCTAGAGGTGTACATGGATGATGTAGTGGTCAAGAGCCAAGAAGCTAGCTTGCACAATGCGGATCTGATTGAGGCATTCCGGATCATGGACAAGATTGGCCTGAAAGTAAATCCTCGGAAGAGCTCCTTCGGGATTCAAGGAGGTAAGTTCTTAGGTTTCCTCATCACCCAACGAGGAATCGAAGTTAATCCTGAGAAGGCCAAGGCAATATTGGAGATGTCGCGACCCCACACGGTCCGGGATGTGCAGCGGCTCACAGGAAGAATGGCCTCGCTAAAGTACTTTGCAACGTCAAAAACTTTCAGTGGACCGATGAGTGCCAGAAGGCGTTCGATGATTTGAAGGGGTACCTGCTTCGCCCGCCTCTCTTGGTTAAGCCGCGGCAGGGAGAAATGCTTTATGTATACCCGGTCGTCAAAAAAGAGGTAGTAAGCGTTGTGCTGGTTTGAGCTGAAGGCCGGGATCATCTCCCGATATACTACACGAGTCAAACCTTGAAGGATGTCGAGACGCGGTATTCCCCTATCGAGAAGTCAGCTAAGGTCGTATTTCTTAACTCATCCTATACCATACTTAAGAAACACCCTCTACGAGCCATATTTAGTCATTCTCAAGTCTCGGGAAGGATGGTAAAATGGGCGGTAAAGCTTGGAGAGTACGACTTCAGTATGCTCCAAGGCCGGCGATAAAAGCCCAGGTATTGGCTGACTTCATGTGGAGACTAATGAGGTGCCCGAGGAAATTTGCACGGCAAAAGCTTAGAAAGTCTACGTGGATGGATCTTCCAGTAATGGTACAGGAGGAGCAGGTGTTGTGTTTAAGCTAACGCCCGAGGATCAACCTGAAGAAGTACTATCTTTCACTGTAAGGATAGGGTTTCCCATGTCTAACAACGAGGCGGAATACGAGGCGCTGCTAATCGGAATGAGGCTGACAAAAGAAGAGAAGATGACTCGGGTACACTTTCATAGCGACTCGCAATTAGTGGTGCAACAAGTGAAAGGGACATACGAAGCTAGGGACGAAAAGAATGAAGGAATACCTAGATGTCGTGCGTAAATCACGGGAAAGCTTCGAGGAATTTACCCTCGAGCAAATCCCACGAGCAGAGAACGAGGAGGCCAACGCTCTGTCCAGAACAGCTGCTGGCATGCATCCCATCAGGACGCGGCAGGTAACTTTTCTTACCATCAGTTCCTCTGAGAAGAGTCATTTGGCATTGGAAGCATTGAACATAGAAAAGGACGAGCGGAAAGGATGGATGACCGAGATGAAAGCATATCTACTAAACCCAGAGAAGTATGAGCATAACAGTGAGTTAGAGAAGAGGGCCGTGCGATTCTTTATGAAGGACGAAGTACTGTATAAGAAATGATTCTCGCAGCCTTACCAACGATGCTTAACCGAGGAAGAAGCCACCGAGGTGATGAGAGAAGTACACGGAGGAAGCTGCGGAAACCACTCAAGAGGTAGGAGTTTGGCTCAGAAAATACGCCGACAGGGTTATTACTGGCCCACCATGCAGAAAGACACCACGGCGTTTACGCGACAGTGTGAGCAATGTCAAAAGCATGCCTCCATGTCTCACCTGCCCGCGGCAGCTTGGGAACCCAACCTTGTTCCTTGCCCATTTGACAAATGGGGTATTGACATTGTCGGACCCTTGATTCAAGACCGCGGATAAAAGAAGTACCTCTTAGTGGCTGTAGATTACTTCACTAAGTGGGTTGAAGCCGAGCCGATGGCACAAATCACTTCCGCAGCGGTTATAAACTTTCTCTGGCAAAACATCGTTTGCAGATTCGGAGTACCCCGGGTCTTGGTCAGCGACAACGGGTTAAAATTCACTAGTGACCAACTTGCAAAGTGGTGTGATCACTAGAAAATTCAGCATCGCTTTACCTCCGTAGGGTATCCTCAATCAAACGGCCAAGTCAAGGTCACGAACCGCACTCTGATCCAAGGACTAAAAATGCGTCTTCTGGCATATCAGGGAAAGTGGGTCGAGGAAATCTCGGGTCTATTGTGGGCTTACCGAACCACTGCCAGATCTTCCACCGTAAGACTCCATTCAGCCTAGCTTATGGGCACGAGGCAGTTATACCCGCAGAGATATCTACACCCCGTTGGAGAATACATGAATACGAGGAAAACCACAATGACGAGCACATGGTCCTGGAGCTGGAGCTCTTGGAAGAACACAGGCGACAAGCTGCACTTCAAAGCGCTCATTACACGGCTCGCATGGCTAGATACTACAACAAGCGAGTGAGAGACCGAACATACCAAGTCAAAGAGCTAGTCCTACGCAGAGTAGGGGCGTCAAAAGCTATGGGAAAGTTGGATCCCGCGTGGGAGGGACCCTTCCAGATATCCCGCATACTAGGGGCAGCTACGTATCAGCTGCGGGATATGGAGGGTCGGACCTATCCGCGCTCTTGGCATGCATTGAACCTCAGAAAGTTCTAATTAGATACCACTTGCAAGATAGATGCGACGCTTTCCTCTTGGAAAAACGAGGAGAAAACCAAACCCATGTAAATAAATAAACCTTGCAAGTCTTAAGTGTTAACTAGCTTATATTTATTACTTAGCCTCGTGTAATTCAAAGAACTACGTGTGGCTTGATTCCCAATTTTACTTCTAGGGATACGTAGGAAGCTCAGAAGTCACTCGAGTTCAGCCCCAAAAAATAAAAATAATATATGTACACAACACACAAGCACGAAGGTGAACTTACGATGCAGGTACAGAAAGTCGAAAACTTCATTAAACGGAGAGTGGGTTTCTACATAATAGTAAGGGTTGAAGCCCCTACGAACCACTCCGCCCGCCACCCACTCGTAGGACGGGCAAAGTTCCAAAAAAGACAAAAAACCAGGAAAAGAGAAAATAATTACATGCTAACTAGGGCCACTATTCTAACAACTAAGGTCGCTACGGGCCATCCATCCTCCTCTTCAACACTACTCGCAGTGATGCTTCCCGACCCAGATAGCCGCCCTCCGCTCCTCCTCCGTCATCTCCCTGATCACCCGCTTGGGGGGACTCCTTAATCCACTCGGAGGAGCTACTGGAGCCGTAAAGGTCGCAGCAGCAGAAGCAGCAGACACAACTGGGGCGGCAGGAACCGGGGTACGACCCCTAGAACGCCGGAGCTTGACCCTCGAATGACGAGATGCGTCAAACGAAGGGATCACCAGGTCCCAGGGCACACCCGGAGGTTATAGACGACGCTCATGCACAGGTCGTAACCCGTGCCCATAAAAATTAGGACGTCATTACCGTCAATAACCTCGGTAAGCTTCGTCTTCTTGGTTGCGCCGGCCCGTGCGGCAAAGAGTCACTCGGCCAATTTCTTCTCATATTTGGCCCAAGCCGCATCCATCTCAGCTTGCTTCCGGGTCTCAAACTCCACCCTCAAAGTGTGAGCCCTCACCAGCGCCGCGCCAACCGGGCCTCGGATCGTGTCAGATCTTCCCTCAAGCCATCCATCTGTACACGATCCGCCATCAGCGAGTCTACCAAACTCCTCGAATCCTCCTCCATTTCCCTCAGGCTCTTTGCCTGTTTGGCCAACAGGTGCTCCCTTGACCGAGCCTCCTCCAGAGCAGCCCGAAGAGACGCCACCTCCTCCTTTAGCTTAGAGGACTCCTCCTGCCAGACCACCCGTGCCTCCTCTAGCTCCTCGCGGTATTTCTCCGCCACTCCCTGATGAAGATGAGCCATCTCTTGGGCTCTCTGCACTCGCTGGGAATCACAGGAAGATAGGATCTCTCGGGAATCAAGTTGCCGATCCACGAACATGCGGAAATCCTCAAAAGGAAAAAAGAGAAGTTCAGACTCACATCAAGGACACTGCGGGATAGGCAGGCCAGCAAGTGAGCACCGTTCTCGTGGCCGAGACGCTCTCGCTCCTCGGGCTCCAGGAACCATCCACCCTATTCTGGAGGCCCTCAGGAATGTAAATAGACTGAGGCGGCATCGGGCCCCTACTCGTCCCCTCGCCTGAAGGAACTACAGGGGTCGGTGACAGTGGAGCATTGGGAGCCTCGGGCTCAACAGAAGTGGCCGAATTGGCAGAAGCAGCCCTCCTCGAAGAATCACCCCCTACCTGTCTTCGGACGAGCCACGAAGGAAGTCGCTCATAGAGTAATTACGGCTCAGAGTAGCACTAGCCCCGGAAGTAGGGCTAGACGGAGAAGGAGAAGAAGCCGTATCATTCCCCGAGGAAAGAGGGTCAAGAGGGGCAACCGGACTCACCCGGCGCATTTCAGAAGTGGCCTGACCCTCGGAAGCAGGAGCATTGTCGTCTGAAGGGATCACTTGGGCAGCCTCTGCGGAGGAATTGCCCACGGCATGCGTGGCCAACTCAACCCCTGAAAAAAATCATAAGACGAAGTCAACATCAGATCAATAAAAGTTGTCACATTGCTAAGAGGAAAAAGAAGAAAAAACTTACCGAAAGGAGTGCCTCGTCCCATCTGGGCACATCAACAAAGTCAATATAATCTGAACCGCTTTCGAGGCCCACCATTATCATAGCTCGAGGGCGCTCGAGGATCAACATCGAATCGTAGGAAGTAGAAAAGAACCCTCGGCGTTGCAAGTAGTATCCGTAGTAGGGTTAAGGGCATCCACATAAGTCACGCCCCACCTGGTGGATACGGCCCATTGCCCACTACGAGGACGAAGGAAGAAGTAGCGGCTCCTCTAGTTGCGATTGGAGGGGAAATCGGTCGAAACTCTGGTAAAAAAGAAGTCTACAGATTGTCGGGCTACTAGTTGGAAGAACGGGTAGCCCTGTCTCACAGGCCGGAGAGCGAAAGCCCCAAACAAGATGGTGGGAGTCATGGGAACGCTGTAATGGTAGCACAAAAGAGTAAAACCCACCAGGCATCGGTAGGAGTATGAAACTAGCTGGCTCGGACAAATTTGCAGGAAAGTAAACACGAGTGTCATGAAGGTATGAAAGAAACGGCGGAGACCGTTGTGGACTTGATCAGAGTAAACAGTCAGAAAACCAGCGGGAGGATTAAAGGCTCGATCATCAGGGGTCGGTATCCGCACCTTCATGCCAAGGATGCCGTACTGGTCCAGCAACGCTTGTACCGACTCGGCTGTCTCAGTGGAGGGGGTTGAGCCAGCGCGCCCTGCCCCCAGCATCTGGCCAAAATCGACTTCGCCGGCGACCAGTTGGAACCCCTTCTGTTTGGCTTCATACGGGTCCCGATCAGAAAAAGCAACAACAATACCATCAGCAAGAGGATCGTCAAGCACAAAGCCTTCATCCGCCACCCTGGGGTGGTGAGCAGCAGTAGCAAGTTGGCGCTCCGTCGTCTGACGAGTACGAGAAGCCACGACCCAAGAACTGCAGCGGAAGCGGGAAGGCCTACTGCTCGCCGGTTGAACAACAGGAGGTGGACTAGGAGTGTGGTGGTTAGTCATCGGAATCTCGTCGGAAGATGATTCAGTAGATTCAAAGAAATTTTCAAAATAGGAGGAAGAGGATGTAGAAGAAGACATTTTGCAGGAAAGCTAAAGAACAAGAAGATCGGATCTGCTGAAAGAGAGAAGGTGAAATGACGAAAAAAGGTAAGTAAACGAGTCTATTTATAATCTCTGAAGCGACGCTTCAATTTAGGCGGGAATGTGCGAAACGCCCAATATGAAACTTGTGTGAAAAGTGTTACCGCCCCGTTCACCAATAAGAGGCGCCAACAGAGGACACATGGCGGTTATACAAAACTGTCTGCCCTTAGTGTGCCTTTTCGAGGCGCTAATGATGACTGAAAGATTTTATGCGTGCGAAAGTAAATGATATCTAGGGTAGCACGATAACCGAGATCACAGAACGAGACGTATTGGCCGAAAGAAGCGACAGTTAATAAATTGCCAAAACTGAAGAGGCTCCTCGAGCCGTTATGACTTCTCCAAGAAGCTAAATTGAAACGGCTCCACGAGCCGATACGACTTTCCCAAGAAGCCACATCGAAGGGGCTCCTCAAGTCGTTACAACCCTTGAAGAAATTACACGAAGAGGCTCCTTGAGTCGTTACAACCCACGAAGAGGCTCCTTGAGCCGTTACAACCCACGAAGAGGCTTCTTGAGCCGTTACAACCCACGAAGAGGCTCCTTGAACCGCCACAACCTGCGAAGAGGCTCCTCGAACCGTTGCAACCATTGAATAAGTTGCCTTTGAAGACCTTAGGAAAAAGAATGACCGGTTCGGGTAGCGTTTCGAGGGGTTACATCAAACCCCGCTCTACGAGGTGTCCCGCTGAACCTTTGAGCACCACGCGTACTTTCGAGGGGAAAAACAACAACCCTCGTCGAATCACGCAATGAGGGGCTAAGGGTACGCCCTGTTGACCGGCGAAACCCTTTAGAAGTATCATGAGTTGACTTGCTCCTCGTCATACGGCTCGAGGCTTTAGCCAAATGCTCTCTAGAGGTGTCCCGTTATGAACCTCCGAGCCAAACACGCGTCCTTCCGAGGGGAAAAACAACAACCCTTGTCGAAACACGCAACTAGGGGTGAAAGATACCCTGATGACCAGGGACCGCCCCTTCAGGAGTATCATGAGTCGACTTGCTCCTCGTAATACGACTCGAGGGCCCTAGCCAACTGCTCTAAACGAGGTATCCCATTACGAGCCTCAGAGCCCCACGCGAGCAACGCAACTAGGCGACAGATTCCTTTAGGGGTATCACGGGTCGACTTGCTCCCAGTAATACACCTCGAGGGTCATAGCCACACAAGTCATGTGTGCCTTAACGGGAACCCGAGGAGCCCCGCACGTACTTCCAAGGAGTAAAACAACAATCCTTGTCGAACCACGGCACGTGGAGCAGATGTGCTCCCGTGATTGTTTCATCCTCGAAACTCTACCCAGACTGGTAATTTAATAGAAAAATAGGCAAATAAAGACACACATGAAGACCTCCGAAAAAAGCAATTTATTAATCTCGAGATATTACAACTACAAGAATGGAAAAATACAACACAGGAGGCCTACAACACTACTCCCCTCGGGAGGGCCGCTTGCCATCTCTTATTGCCCTTCGACGTACCTCCAGCGTCGGAGCATCATCCTCAGTCTCAGAAGCCCCGTGGAGGCTACCCGCAAAGCGGTTTCCGTCGGATGAAGAGCAGGGGCATCTGCAGGACGGGAACTCGGAGGGCCAGGGCCAGTAACCAATGGCCCACCAGCCTTGATCTCTGCAGCCATCGCCCGGACCCTTCTCGCCCTCGTCTTAGGAGAACAACCACTAGCCTCGGGGATAACGACCTGCGTGGATGGAAGCCTGGCCTGGTAGGCTTCGAGAATCGCCTGTATCTTGGAAGGGCTCGGAGGAGAGCCTGGCGGTATCTCCCCCGGGACCTCAATCTCTTGCGGAGAAAAGGTCGTCAAGTCAGCCTCAAGTACGATCCAATTCCTTATTTTTAACCATTTTATGGACCCCTTGTACCCGACCATAACTAGGGAAGCAAACACCTTCCGGAAGTAACCGTGATGTAGCGGGGAGCTAATGTACCGAATGATACGCTCGAATACGTCCCGCCTAGCTTTCTCAATGATTTGCCCTCGGAGCTCCTTGTTGATTCGCCGCACCTCTTCGCCGATCTGGTCATCCATGTTGGCTCGACATTCCTCCAGCTCTCCCCGAAGGGTCTAAGGGTACGCCCTGTTGACCGGCGAAAAACCCTTTAGAAGTATCATGAGTTGACTTGCTCCTCGTCATACGGCTTGGGGGCTTTAGCCAAATGCTCTCTAGAGGTGTCCCGTTATGAACCTCCGACCAAACACGCGTCCTTCCGAGGGGAAAAACAACAACCCTTGTCGAAACACGCAACGAGGGGTGAAGGATACCCTGATGACCGGGGACCGTCCCTTCAGGTGTATCACGAGTCGACTTGCTCCTCGTAATATGGCTCGAGGGCCCTAGCCAACTGCTCTAAACGAGGTATCCCATTATGAGCCTCAGACCCACGCGAGCAACGCAACTAGGCGACCGATTCCTTTAAGGGTATCACGGGTCGACTTGCTCCCTGTAATACACCTCGAGGGTCATAGCCACACAACTCTTGGGTGCCTTAACGGGAACCCGAGGAGCCCCGCACGTACTTCCAAGGAGTAAAACAACAATCTTTGTCGAACCACGACACGTGGAGCAGATGTGCTCCCGTGATTGTTTCATCCTCGAAACTCTACCCAGACTGGTAATTTAATAGAAAAATAGGCAAATAAAGACACACATGAAGACCTCCAAAAAGGGCATTTTATTAATCTCGAGATATTACAACTACAAGAATAGAAAAATACAACACAGGAGGCCTACAACACTACTCCCCTCGGGAGGGCCGCTTGCCATCTCTTATTGCCCTTCGACGTACCTCCAGCGTCGGAGCATCATCCTCAGTCTCAGGATCCCCGTGGAGGCTACCCGCAAAGCGGTTTCTGTCGGATGAAGAGCAGGGGCATCTGCAGGACGGGAACTCGGAGGGCCAGGGCCAGTAACCAATGGCCCACCAGCCATGATCTCTGCAGCCATCGCCCGAACCCTTCTCGCCCTCGTCTCAGGAGAACAACCACGGGAAGCCACCCCACTAGCCTCGGGGATAACGACCTGCATGGATGGAAGCTTGGCCTGGTAGGCTTCGAGAATCGCCTGTATCTTGGAAGGGCTCGGAGGAGAGCCTGGCGGTATCTCCCCCGGGACCTCAATCTCTTGCGGAGAAAGGGTCGTCAAGTCAGCCTCAGGTACGATCCAATTCCTTGTTTTTAACTGTTGTAAGACCCCTTGTACCCGGCCATAACCAGGGAAGCAAACACCTTCCGGAAGTAACCGTGATGGAGCGGGGAGCCAATGTACCGAATGATACGCTCGAATGCGTCCCGCCTAGCTTTCTCAACGATTTACCCTCGGAGCTCCTTGTTGATTCGCCGCACCTCTTCGCCGATCCGGTCGTCCATGTTGGCTCGGCATTCCTCCAGCTCTCCCTGAAGGGTCTCTGAAGCCTTCACGCCTCCACATACCCCGCCTCAGCCTCCTGCTGCAACCGGGAGATCCTCTCCAGAGTATCCTTTAGAGCCACCAGCTCCAAAGCCACCTCGTCCCTCACTCCCTCGGCCACTCGAAGGCGCTCTTGCGCGAGATTCTGAGCCTCTGTCAGCTCGGTCGCAAGAGCTTCCACTCGCGACATCTCTTCGTATAGGACTCAAGAGTGTCCCGGGTCTCCTGCAGCTCGGCCAGAACCCGAGAATGTTCCGACCTCAACTTTTCCAAGTCCTCTTGCGCTTGAGGGTCGGGAGCAGCAGCCTCCAACTCCGCCACACGACCCTCCAAATTCTGGATGTACTCCAACAACAAAAATTGGTAGCCACTAAACTGCAGGAGAAAAGAAGAAAGAATCAAAAGCAGGAAGGAATAACCTCGAACAAGGTAATGGCAAATAAGGACTTACGTCAATCGCCGCGTAACCTGTTGTATCTTTCAACCATTGGAGTCCTCGGTTTCGAAGTGACTCGACCTCGAGAAGGTCCACCGCTTGACGCAATTGGGCGAAGCCGCCACCTACACCACGCAGTTCCTCCACCATGGAACGCTCAACGGGACCAGGATGACCCGACTGACCTACCGCCACCTGTGAAGAAGCCCCTTCTTCATGATTCTCCACCCAGTTATCGGCTCCATCACCCCGAGCCTCTGTATCCTCCTCTAGCCTCCCACTCCCCGCTAGTGATCCCAACAGGACAACCTCCTCTTGCCTAGGAGTCGCGTCGTCTGCTGGACTGGAAGAAGTAGCGAGGGAGCTTCCGACCACACCTCCAGATGGGCCCGCAGTTGAACCCACCAAACCATCCCAAAGGGTCGGGGAAGAGGGTTCGGATCCATCTGTCTCCCCTTGACCCTCGATCAGAGAAGCAGCCCCAGCGTCCTTCTCGGCGGGCTCAGAAGGAGTGTGCGAAGAAGAACCACGTGGAGGAGAAGCATGAGAAATCAAAGCCACCTCATGCACCAATGGGGCAGTGGCAAGGTAGCCCAAGTCAAAAGAAGCGGGCAAGGATTCACGAACCCAAGCAAAACCAGCCGCAGTCTTTGGGATCATCGGAGTACGGTCGTGGAAGACCTAGAGATCGTCCTCCTACAGGCTCTGGAAATTGCCAAACTATGGCAAACCTGAATTTACCTCACCGCTAGGTTCGGTTACCGAGAGAGCAGATAGGGAAGGCTCCCCACTCGGTTTAGGCACTGAGTGAGGAGAAGGAGACCCCCATCCGGTGCAGGCGTCGACCGAGGGCATGAAATGTGCTCCTTGGCCCTGGTGGCAACTGTGGATCGAGAAAAAGTGGCCTTCCCTTGAGTAGACCTACTCCCCCGGGGGACTCGGGAAGGAACCACCGTATCCGTGGCCGCTTCCGGCAGAGGAGACACCAAAGAACCTGAGAAACATTAATCGACAATACAAAGAAAGGGGTCAGAAAAAGCAAGGGGAACCAAGGACAGAAGGAAGCAAGGAAAAGCACTCACAGAACTCAGGGTCCTTGCTCAAATCTGGGAAATGGACTGAACAAGCCCCCTCTTGAATGCCGCAGAGCTAGAACAGCCTCGAAATCTTGGTCAGTTTCATGACATGGTACTTCACCTGGAAGTATCCCTCCTCTTTCATCTGGAGCCGAACCTTTTCAAGGTGAGAAGAATCCAACTCCGTGGGGCCACTCGACCAAGCGTTTGTAACCCCCCAGCTCTCGCAATTGCGTCCCGAGGGCTTGACAAAGAAGAAAGAAGACTTCCAACTCCCGAAGAAGGAGGAAGCATACGACTTGAGAAGAACGAGGGGTAAGATAGAAGAAGGGTGCCTGGCCCGCACCCACATCGTACAGAGCAAGAAAACGCTCTGCAGTGCAGGGAAGCCCTCGGCTCCGGCAAGTGATCTCGAACCCAGCCATAATCGAAAAGGCATTGGGCGTTAGCTGGCTCAAACAAAGCCCAATGGCTTTGGCCACCTCTTGGAAAAAGGATGGCACGAAATCCGCCACCCCGCCTCGGTCTAAGGAAAGTAGACGGTCAAATAGCCGGCTGGGGGACTATTTGCCCGGTGCGAAGGCTCCGGGATCAACACCGCTACATTCTCCCTTGCCACATTGTGTTTAGCAAGAAAGCTGTCGGCGGAGGCCTGAGTTACGGAGCTGGCGATGTCCCCCACGCTCACAGCCTGTTTCTTTGATGCCGTCCCTTTATCAAGAGCGGCGGAAGTAGCGGTACGCTCACAACGACGGGTAACCGGAGGAGAAGGAAGCGTTGATTGGGATGGAGAAGTAGGAGGAGTAGAACCAGAAGTAGCAGCGACAGCGGTGTTAACAGACGACATGATCGCAACGAATAAAAGAAAGCAGAGAAAAAGCAGCAGTTGCGAAGAAAGCGGGGAAGGCAAAAAGGCTATGAGCCCTAGGAACCGCAGCGCGAGAGATCTAAATAGATGGGCAAAAATGCGATATAATTCCCGCTCATTACCCAAGAGCAGCAGATGAATGCCTCGTATCACTTAGCGTACGAGGGAAGTTTTAGGAATCCCGAGAAATCAGAGAGTGAGACAGACGCGCAATCAGATGATTAGACCCCTAAAAGTTTTACTCTCTACCACGTTCTGCGAATTGCGATAGAGACTGGGGGACTTATGATGACGCATACTCTCCCACCTGGGATCGTACCCGTCCACGTGGCCTAATCCCCTGATCTCGCTCTGCCTCACGACTCCCTCTCTAGGATTCTCCGCCCCTGGTAAGCCTACCCTCGGATTTCCCGACCCTGATAAGTATTATAATATATTATCTGTCTTGCCCACCCCTCGTTGTGCCAACGAGGGGGCCGTATTTTGCATGTGCAGGTATAGCCTCCTTAATCGTTAAGCAAAGGCAATCGCCCCTCCTGGCCAACCAGAAAGAGGCATCCAACGTCAGACTTGACGTCATCCTCCACTATCCAAGTGCGTTGTTGCCCTTACAGGGCTCGATCGCCTTACTTCCCTAATAAGGAGCGAGGGCTCGGGGGTTATAGAATGTAAACGGAGCATGGCATGCACCGAGGGTAACATGCAGGCACCACGTGCCCTACTCTACGAAGCCTACTCATGCATCACGTGCCTATTCTCTCCAAGACTTAGAAGCTCCACATACCCTACTCTACGGGGACACACAAATACCCTATTACCCTCGAACCAACATGGATGCCGACACGTGCCCTTGGTAAAGTTACATCTATACCCTCCCCTAGCCTTATAAATAGGGAAGCAGGCTGGTCATAAAGGTATCTCACCTCAGAGCACACAATCTCCAACACAAGAGAGCGTACAGCTATAAGAGCCCCACCTAGAGAGAGAAAGAGCGAGCGAGAGCAACTGAGGTCGGGAGAGTTCGAGCCCCTGCCGAAGTAGGAGATTTGAAGGGAGATCGTGCGAACGGAGCCCGAACCCCCAAGGGTCGTGGATAGTTGCAGCGAGAGACCTCCTAGGCGAGTCCTCCACCCCCGCTAGGAGCTTGCCGAATCCAGGATCATCTTAGGTCGGGAGCAGCGTGCGGACAACTTCGGTGACAGGCACGGCGATCCAGGGGCGTCATCACATCTTAATATACTAGTTGGAGAAAGTTTAATATACTAGTCCTTCATCCCTAAACCATTAATTTCACCTCCATGACCGTCGATTACAACTTCTCCCACAAATTATGACCTCGTTTTCCTAGGTCTCTTTCCTTATTTTCTAGTCACGAACAAGTAAATTGCAGTGCGCAAGTTACTAACTCTTAACTTACCTTAGTGCACACTCCCCCACCCAAGTTGCCAGAGCACGACTTGAATGCCGACGCGATGGCCTCCATAAAAAAACTATGTGACTCATGAATGCACGAGACAGCAGAAAAGATGTACAGTTGATTGGTAAGAAATGTCAACACTATAGGTAACTGAAGTATCTAAAGTGCACCAACCAATAAATTAACAAGTCTGGCAAACTTTTTATATTTGCATAATAAAAAAAGAATTGTGTTAAAAGTTAAACATGAAAGAAAGCTACGAATCTATTCCATTTTTAAATTAAAAATTTGGAATTAGAGTCGAAAGATAAAATATGCGAAAGAATATTGATGGGAACAACAAAATATGAGAGAAATTATGGAAAGAGAGAACTTGACGAAATGAAACCAATTACGTGAGAAGAGAGGAACACGGGTCACTATTGAGATTGGGGAAACGTGGGTTGTAATTAATGGTGTGTGGCAAATTCACTTTTAGTTGTTTCATTAGAACTATGTGAGTGAATTACAAGCCTTTGGTTGGAGTATAGTTGAATAGTTATTACTAATGATCACGGGTATTTCAGGTAGATGAAAATTTAGCATCCAAAACGCCTAAAAGGGGTTCTCTAGTACCATAGAATAAAATGTCTTGATTATAGGACTTTAACTAATTTGTGATCTTAACACAACTATGTGGTTCAAAAAATGATTGAGCCGAATATAGTGTTTTTCACTTTAGTTACATCATACTTGTATTTTCATGTTGTCATATCATATTCAAATATATCTATCATATGGACCCAAACTAGGTGGAATTATTTCGTTCAACTCTCAGCAATATATATAATTTGGTTACTGATATAAATGCTCGTCACTTTGGGGTTATAAGGGGTTAGTGCCCTATAATTAAGAAACTTGTAATCGTTATTACCACTGGTTGCACCACATCATAAAATATTAGTTGCATAAAATAAGTTTTTCTTTTTCTTTTCAAACTGGACCTGTTAAAGGGTAATCCTTCATCGTGCTACCTCGTTGTTCTTGCATAAAAATTCTCAGCGAGCTATTTATAGCCGATTCACAAAATTACAGTTTAGCATGATGTCGTGTTGCTTGTGTCGCAAGTTTCAATTCCTCAAATTTGTTTTTTATTTCTTCATGTCTCCTATGCTATGCTAAAACTTCATCCAACAAAAATGTATAAATCAAGAAAATAACTAAGTTAAAAGCAAAATAGATCTACATTAAACTAAAATAGACAAATCAACACAAAAGATAGAAACAAAAAGTGTATAGGCATACTCTTTTGAAGCTCTAATATTCAGTCCGTAATTCATTACTCAACCTTCAGTATTCAGTACCCTATCTGGATAGGGTTGGGGTTTTAGGTACAATTCTTTTTTAGCTTTAAGTAAAAAATAAATTATGAATTGTAAGTATTATTTAAGAACTAGTTGGAAGTTGTGAATAAGATGTTTATAATGAAATTTTAAAAACTATGTAAGAACAAGTTGTGAACTTTAAGAAGAAGGTGTGATCTGCCTCTACATTTTAAAATGTTCTACTTTTAAAGAAAAATATTGCACCTCAAACGCTCCACGAACAATCACTAGAATTTTATCTCATAAAATATTTTATTTTTCTTTCCTTCCAGAGTTAGGCGTCAACTCAAACAAGACTTTGGAGGCACCGTGGTGAGCGAGTTGATGAAATTGGGCTTCGTGCAGAACTAGTTGTCTCGTCTCAGTTATAATCGATTTTCATCCCTTAAGATAGTAGTTTGGTATTGGAATTAAGGATATATTTGGTAAATTGTTTTATTTATTTTAAGAAAAACTTTATTTCTGGTGTATCGAGAAGTTTGACTGTTTAAGTTTTAGTTTTATCCTCTGGAGTTGCTCTATTATTTTAGGCTTGACTGTTTGGGCTATTACACAAGGAGAATGATTTCCTAACAGTCTGTAGTATTACAGACCTATGTTTTACCGCTTCTATTTTTATTGTGCAGTGGGCAACTTGTATAGCAAGTTATTTTCCTTAAATTAGGTGGTGGCCGAATCTTGTGAAATCTGGTAGGCTTGTTTAAACATTTTTATGTTTCTTTATTTAATATAGTTAAATATTTTATACCCTTCTCTTTTTGTAACTTCTCTTTTATTTAATTAATTATATAAAATTTCAACAGAAGTGTAATTTTACAAGAATTGCAGTCCAAGCATGAACATAGGTGATGTACCATATTTCGGTACCGCCACTTCATAATATCCGATACAGTACCACGAGCGTATTTCAGGACATATTATGTCATGTCAACACCATTATTTTTTAATGCAAAATTACAATTCAAGGCAAAACTTAGAAATAGGCCCAAGTAGGCCCAAATCAAGCCCATGGAAGCCCAATTTGGGCCCAAATAGGCCCATTTCGACCTATAACAAGCCCAATTCGAGCTACCTAGGGCCCAATTCGATCTATTTTGAGGCCCAGTTCGACCTATTTAGAAGCCCAATTCGAGCTATTCCAAATAGCTCTATTTCGAGCTATCTTGAATCATATTTCTACTTGGAGTGCAATTCTAGTTGAATAAGGACTCTTAATACTATATAAGGGGGTCACATGCCTCATTTTCAGGTATGTTTTTATATTGTCAAACATTCATTTCGAGCAATATTAGTCGAATTTGAGCTATCTGGCTATCATTTCGAGTTGTCTGAAATAGCTCTTGTTCGACCTATATTGAGTGCATTTCGAGTTATTTGAAGGTTATTTCGATCTATTTGAAGACCTTCATTTCGACTTATTGTGCCACTTTGAGGTGTTTGTTTTCGACCTATTCAGCATATTTCGATCTATTTGTTCAAGCTATTGTCTCTCAGACAAGATCTCATATTCCGACCTATCTGACTTGAGTGTTGGAGTGCCTTCGCCGGAAAGGCGCCGACTTAGTTTACGTGTAGTGTTGAGTGCAGGTTCTGAACTCAAAAGCTGCTTAAGGATCCAGTAGGGACTGAAGCCGTCTGACGTGGAGTGTTGGCAAGTGGACACGTATCCAGACAAAAATACCCCACATCAGTGGCGCCGTCTTTGGAAACCTCTATACGCACTTAGTAACAAACACTATCACTGATTTAATGGCTCACCGCAGGGCCACGGAGAAGAATGGAGTAGCAGGAAGGACTAGATCACAAAGGGAGGATGATAATCGGGTTACTGATGCATCCGGGCATACATTAGTGGCAGCACCCAATACTCCCTTAGATCCACCACGTGATACAGCAAATCAACCTGAAGTTCCTCCCACGGAACAACTGCTATTGAATTCTGCTCAGTTGGATCAAATCATGACAGCTTTTCAAAGGACGATGGTACCAATGATTGTGCAACAATTGGCTAACACTGCTGTGCAGCAGAATGTTCAAGTACCAAAGCACAACAAACATCGGCGCGGCAAGCGAGGACTCATCAGACGCAACGTCACGCTGATTCAAGGCAACATACTCATACAAGGTTGACAAGACCTACTCGTAGAGATCCGTCACCTTCCCCTGAACGGAGAAATCCTCGTTCAGTGAGAACGACTGCAAACAGAGCTCCAAGCAGAGCAATAGCTAGAGATGGAGTTAACTCAAGGCAGAGAGGTCCTGAAGTTCGTCCAGCCGCAAGTCATACAGCGGGGAGAAACAGGGATCTGCCTGAAAGAGTTGTACCAAGGCCAGAACCTGTCATTGCTGAACATATTCCTAATGGAGAAGACAACTCCATTCTGTGAGGCAATCAGCAAGTTGACACTGAAAGAAGGAACTATTCTTCCTGAGATGAAGAAGCATGATAGAACGACTGATCTTGCAGTACACTTTGATGACTTGGATGCAGAATTGCAGATTCTGGGCTACAATGAGAACTTAAGGGCGGAGTTATATCGCTAAGTCAGATGGGAACTGCCAAGGAATGGTTCAAGAACTGCGTTCGCGCACAATTGAATCATCTGAACAGTTCAGAAGCATGTTCATCAAGAAGTTTGCTACTTATCTATTGAAGAAGAAATATCCAAGTACTCTATTCAATATCCACAGAAAGCCTGAAGAACCATTTGGAAAGTACATAGAACGTCTCAATGTAGAGATTGGACGTGTACAATAACCTACTGTTGATTTGGTAATCTCTGTGTTGGAAAACCGCTGCCAGAGTAAGAAGCTGATAGAAGTAATCACTTGGGAAGCACCAGACTCTATTGAGCAAATCATGGATCTTGCTCGGAGAGTGATTGACATTGAAGAGCCACTATGAATCAAGGATTGATGGATTCACCGGAACTCCCTAGAGACAAGGAGAATAGAGACTGGAGGAAGGATTTTAGAGGGAAAGATCGTGATCGTAATCGACAACCCTTCAAGAAATTCGATAACTACACTCCGTTGAAAAAACAAATTGGCAAAACTTATGCGATAGCGAAAGATAGTGGGATATTCAGACCACCTAAACCCTTTAGAGAAACCGATGAGACGAAGCAGTCAATGAAATATTGCAAGTTCCACAGGCAAGATGGGCATTATACTAATGAGTGCAAAGCCTTGGGGAATGAAATTGAATGACTTATTCAGGATGGGAAACTCGTTGAGTACGTCCTTGAGAATAAGGAACCGCGAGAGGAAAAGTCATCAGGTGGACGATAAAGGAGTCGATCTCCACATGAGAAGAATGATGAACCTAGGCGGAAGAAAGGTAACGACAACGATGCTGCTGAAAATGGAATTAATGTGATTGCTGGAGGACCGACTGGCGCTGATTCAGCCAAATGCAGAAAATGGATTTCACGCGACATACACAATAAGCGTTTGAAACGTCCAGAGATTGATCTTGTTTTTGTGGTAGACAAGTTAGATACAAGATCACATTCAATGATAGCGATTTTGATAGCTTGTCTTCACAAGCTAAGGAGGCTCAGTACCGAAATTGCCCTATGGTGGTTTCAGTAGTGATTGCAAATCATGCGGTAAAGAGGATCATGATAGGTAATGGTTGCTCGGCCAACATTATCTTTATGGATGCATTGCAACAGATGAAGTTAGGACAATATGAGATCACAGAAGTAAATTCGCCATTATTGGGATTTGGTGGAGGCGAAGTCAAACCCGTTGGAAGGATAATGTTACCAACATCTTTTGGGGAAAATCCAAAAAGGAGAACTCAGAATGTCGAATATCACATTGTTGACATTCTTTTCGCATACAATGTGTTGGTTGGAAGGTCTGGAATAACTGCATTCGCTATGATCATATCGACGGTGCATCAAAAGATCAAATTTCCAACACCTGGGGGAATTGCTGAACTCACTACAAACTATCGCGACTCTTGGAGTTGCTATGTTACATCAACTAAACCAATTAAGGCGAAAATTGATCCCAATGTCGCGATGATTGGGATCCATCCCTTAGAAACACCTGGAATAGTTGAACATATGGATGCAGAGATGGTACTGGCAACACAAGAGGATCATACGCATATGCCAGAAAATCTTGACTCGATGAATGAGAAAAGTGTGCCAGGGGAGACTAAGGAGGAGAATGAAGATAAGACTACCTTGCGTTACAAGAAGCAAAAGGAGATTGAGTGTATGAAACCTTATGGTGAATTCAAGGAGGTTATTCTGGTGAACAGTGAACCTGACAAGGTCATTAAGATCGGTAGCGAGTTGTCATCTGAGATTGAGAAGGCATTGTTAGAATGCTTGCGGAGAAATTTTGATGTATTTGCATGGACGGACTCGGATTTGAAGGGAATAGACCCTAGAGTTGCGGTACATCACCTGAATGTCAATCTGAATGCTAAGCCTGTTCGACAAAAGAAGAGGCACTTCAGTGATGAAAAGAACAAAGCTGCAGAATTGAAGGTACAAACAAAGTTAGCCGCAGGTCACATATTTGAAGTACGATACTCTGAATGGCTCAGCAACGTTGTGCTTGCACCAAAGAAGCCGACTGTATGGCGAATGTGTGTGGATTACACTGATTTGAATAAACATTGTCCATGAGATCCTTTTCTTTTGCCTAGGATTGATCTCGTGGTTGACTTAACTGTCGGGTGCGCATTACCAAGTCTCTGTGATGCACAGAGCGGATTTCATCAAATCCTAATGGCTGTCAAAGATCAACACAAAACGGCTTTTATCACAAATAGAGGCATATTCTGTTACTGAGTAATGCCGTTTAGCTTGAAGAATGCAGGAGCAACCTTTCAGAGGTTAGTAGCAAAGATGTTCTACCATCAAATCGGTAAGACTATGGAGGTTTACATCGATTACATGCTTATCAAAAGTCTAAAGGTGGAGGATCACTTTAAACATCTTGATGAGGCTTTTGGTATCATGAAACAATACGGAATGAAGTTAAATCCAAAGAAGTGTACATTCGGAGTTAAGGCTGGAAAATTTCTGGGCTTTATGGTAAACGAGCGAGGCATTGAAGCTAACCCAGATAAGATTAAGGCTATAATGGATCTACCATCTCCCAAGTCGGTTCGCGAGGTGCAATGCTTGGTGGGGAGAATCACGGCACTTAGCCATTTCATTTCACATTCTGCAAAGAAAAGCTTACATTTCTTTAAGAAGCTACGCAAGACACACCCAAAGTTTGTCTGGACTGAAGATTGCGAGGAAGCCTTTCGTCAGTTAAAGATTGTCTGGACTGAAGATAACGAGATGCTATATCTCTACTTGGCCATAACGAAGAATTTATTGAGTACAGTACTCGTGCGCGAAGAAGATAGAAAACATCTGCCAATCTATTATGTGAGCAAAGTGCTAAATGGGGCAGAACTAAACTATCTGGAAATTCAAAAGCTAGCATATGCACTCGTGATAACTGCACGGAAGTTGAGGCCATATTTTCAATCACATCCAGTCACAGTCCTAACTAATCAACCATTGAAGCTAGTTATGGCAACACCGGAAACATCAGGTAGACTAGTGAAGTAGACGATCGAGCTAGGCGAGTATGGTTTGGAGTATTTACCAAAATCTGCGATTAAAGCACAAAGGTTGGCGGACTTTGTGGCGAAAACTATATCAGAGGCGGAGCAAGCGCCTGATGTAGCCATGGTGATGGAGGAAACTAAAAAGGATACATCTGGGATTGCAAAAGAGACATGGACTTTGCGCGTGGACGGATCTTCCTCAGTTGATGTTGGTGGCGCTGGAGTTTACTTAAGATCGACGGACGGGAGGGAATTTGACTATGCTATAAGATTGAATTTTTCAAGTTACAAATAATCTGGCTGAGTATGAGGCTATGCTAGATGGTATTCAAATGGCAAAATCATTGGGGATAACAAAACTTGTTGCATTCACGGATTCACAATTGATTGCTAATCAGTTCGAGGGGAGGTATGAAGCTAAGGAGTCTGCATTAGTGAAGTATCTTGACAAGCTAAAGGAAGTGACATCAAACTTCGAGACATTTACTATTTCACAAATCTCACGAGCGGAGAACGAACGGGCCGACTCTCTGTCGCGATTTGCAAGTACCGCCAAAGTCTTTATTGAATGGCGTGTTACTTTATTGGCTGCAGAACAACCTTCGATTGGCAAAGGGGGCGAATCGAAACTAACACAAGCATTGGACTACGCTCTGCCAGTGGAGGTTGAGGAATGTTAGAAGAACGAAATTATTGACTACTTACAAAATGGAAATCTGCCAATTGATCCACAAGCGGTCAGAAGGCTCAAGTACAAATCAGCAAGATTCACAATGTTCAATGGAGAACTTTATAAAAGGTCGTTCGAAGGACCACTCTTAAGGTGTCTGTCACCAGCACCGGGAAAACAAGTCTTACGAGAGATTCACGAGAGAAGTCGTGGAAATCATTCAGGAGGACGATCATTGGCATAGAAAATACTCCAGCAAGGATATTTTTGGCCAACTATTATGAGGGATGCTATGGATTACACTAGAAAGTGGAGAAGTTGTCAACTACATTCAAAGATTATTCATACACCTGCACAACCTATGACAACAGTGAGCTATGGATGTCCATTTGATCAGTGGGGGATAGATATTGTTGGACCAATGCCAATAGCTTCTGGAGGTAGAAAATGGCTATTGGTGGCAGTGGAATATTACACCAAGTGGTTGAGGCCGAAGCACTTGTGTCAATAACGGAGGCTAATGTGAAGCAATTTATTTGGAAGAGTATCATATGGCGATTCGGGATTCCAAGGGTCTTAATTTCCGACAATGGAAGGCAGTTCCAAGGATTTAAGATTCAAGACTGGTGCAAGGACATGAAGATTGAACAACGCTCACATCTGTTACACATCCTGAAGCAAACGGAAAAGTTGAGGGTACCAACAATACACTAGTGAAAAGGTTGGAAGGAGAAGGACGAAAGTGGGCAGAGGAGCTGCCTGGGATACTATGGGCGTATCGCACAACGCCTCAAACTTCAACTGGAGAGACTCCATATTTGCTAACATATGATTTTGAAGCAGTGATACCTGCAGAGATTGGGATGCCAACTTATCGTATTGTCACATACGATGAGGAACAAGCAATAAGAGCAAGACAAATGAACCTTGAACTGATAGGAGCAACAAGGGAAGAAGCTTACCAACGCACTCAAGCTTACAAATCTGTGATGGCTAAAGCATACGATAACAAGGTTTGTTTTCGGAACTTTCAAGTGGGGGACTTGGTGTTGAGGAAAGTTGAAGCTACCAAGCATGTTGAGAAGTTGAAGCCGAACTGGGAAGGACCGTACAAAGTTGAGAAAGCAAGCGCCAAATGATATTACTACTTACAAGAGTTGGGTGGAAGGACTTTGTCACGCCCCTGGAACGTCAAGAATTTGAGAAGGTTTTACAGTTAGGACACTAGCATTCTAATAGCCTTGTGGCACGATAGGACCGTAGTTTCAATGTTTTATTCGCTTATTCTTTTACGAATTACGAGTCTCTGCACATGGACTCAAATTGTAATACTTAGCAGCGAACTACGAGGACTTGATTCCTAGCCACCTATATACGGCAGGATATGTAGGCAACTCGGAAGTTACTCGAGCTCAGTCCCAAAACTTATAAAATTTTCTATTTTATTCAAGTTTGATTGTTTGCCTATATCCTACTTACATGTTTATCAACACAAGAATAATTAAAATTGAGTTCAGACACTCAAACGTATAAGTATAAACACTTAGAAAAATTGAGCACAATCACTCGTAAAGCCGAGCACAACTCGCATTTAAAAATGAGCACAAGCACTCGTAAAGCCGAACAAGCCCTCGCATTTAAAAAAAACGAGCACAAGCACTCGTAAAGACGAGCACAAGCCCTCGCACTCATAAAACGAGCACAAGCACTCGTAAAGCCGTGCACAAGCACTCGCACTCGTAAAGCCGAGCACAAGCACTCGCAAAACGGACACAAATACTTGTAAATAAAACACAAGTACTTCAACAAAAAAGTAACAACGCTAACACAATTAGTATGGAAAATTAAGTTAAATGCACAAGTAGTTGATCACAAAGAATACAAGTATGGAAAACACATTCATCAACAAGAGAAGCAAAAAGATAAAAACACATAAGGCAAAAAGACGCAAAGCAATGTCAAAAGTCAATCTGTACTAAAATACGAGGGATAAGCGCTAAAAACGCGCACAAGTCAACAAAATGTACCGAATCAAAGAATATTGTACGAATGGAAAGATGTTCTAAAGAGCTAAAGGCATAGACGCCGGATAAAGGCACGCAGGCCAGTCAAAGAATGGTCAAGGGCGAAGATCCAACCCAAGTGACTCCACAGCACCCTGACTCTGCTCCTGGATGTCCGCAAACGACTCATTCAGGGGGCCAGTGTCGTTGACAGGAGAGATCCTACGCGGCGCGGCGACTGGAGTGAGAGCACCTGGCATCACCTGATCCATCCCCATCGGAACCTCAAGAACCTAAGGGTAGAAGGCCATCTCACCCTCCTCCAGTGGCGCAGACGGCGCAGCAGCAGCGGAAGTAGAAGGCTGCTCATCCAAGTAATCCGAAAGCCACACCTGCTGCAAGGGGAAAACATGGGCAAATGGATCATGCTTGGGCGAACCAACCTCTTCAGCAAGAGCGTGATCAGCAGCAGCGGCAGCAGTGCCTGAGGTCTCACCAACCTTAGCCTCATCCTCCTTCAGGCAGTCGAGGCTGTTAAAATCTCCTTCTTGAACCCCGTAGCAAGAGCACCTCGGGCTATGACATCATCCAGGGCCATGTTGTAGCCCTTCGTCGTGTCATAACCGCCCCTGGTCATGGCGATCTCCTCCCAAGTCGCGGAGCGGATAAACTCGATGGCCACAGATACCTTCTCATCATCAGGAAGCTCATATATTAACATAGTAACAAAAAGTAAAGTATCAAGACAAGATGAAGAGTGTAAAGTGAAAGCAAAAAGTTAGAGTAAAAGGGTTACCTCGCGCATCGCCCTCTCATAGCCGTCCTACTCAGCAGTCACGAGTGCGGCCTTCACAGCAGCTAGCTCAGCCTCGAGCTTCGCGCGTTCCTCATCAGCAGCCGCAGCGGCATCCGTCATGGTCTTGATCGTATCAACATGATCATCGATCACCGCACTGGCATCGAGAAGATCATGAGTAAGCTGAGCAGCATCGAGAATGATTGTTTTTTGTGTTGTGTTTTTTGTTCTTGGTGAAGACCTCTATTTATAGTGTTAGAAGAAGAATCTTCTGATGAGATGAATGGTTGAAATCGTTTCTCCAATATGGAAGGGATAATTTGAGGAAATTCTTCTTTCCATGTTGAGATTTGATGACTAGACCTTCCATCCTTTGAGATTTTGATGAATAGTCTTTCCATCTTTTGAGATTTGATGAATATATATTTCCATCCACAGAATATTGGAATTTTATGGAATTTTTATTTTATTCCAATTGCACACATTTAATTATTTAATAAAATAAATGTGTCTACAAATTGCCCCCTCGAGACTTGTTCACAAAAGTGTTGAAGACGCGACATTGAGTGAATAAGTCTCGATCATTTTTCTTTTCCAATTGCTCAAGCATGAGTGAATTATTTTGAGCTTGAAACAATAGTTTGTGGGCTCGTCTCAAAATCCATGATATGTGTGCTTCAACTTCCAGTTGTGTCAACTTTTAGGAGACATTTCTTTTTTCAAAGACATGACCGAGAATCGCCCTCATCAGCAATGAGAAATGTGCAGTTTAGACTCATGCATCAAGGAGCATTTGATTTGAGAACTTGTAGACCTTGTGGCTCGTGTCTAGGAGACTTGAAGACTTGGAGAATTTGTAGACATTTTTCACTAGTGTCCAGGAGATTTGAAGACTTGAGAATTTGTAGACATTTTTCACTCGTGTCTAGGAGACTTGAAGACTTGAGAATTTGTGGACATTTTTCACTCGTGTCCGGGAGATTTGAAGACTTGGAGAATTTGTTGAACAGTTTCAACTCTTGTCAAGGAGCCTTGATTTGATTTTGAATTTGTAAACAGTTTATACTCGTGCTAAGGAGTCATTGATTTGATTTTGGATTTGTAAACAGTTTAGACTCGTGTTAAGGAGTTCATAACTTGAATATTTATAGACAATTTTATCTCTTGTCAAGGAGTCTTGATTTGATTTTGAATTTGGAAACAGTTTAGACTCGTGTTAAGGAGTTCATGACTTGAATATTTGTAGACAGTTTTATCTCTTGTCAAGGAGTCTTGATTTGATTTTGAATTTGGAAACAGTTTATACTCGTGTTAAGGAGTTTATTGACAGTCGCTTATCAAGGAGGCATGAAGAGATCTTAAATTGAGGACTTTAGACAGTTTAAGCTCGTATCTGGGAGCACATCAATTGTGGTGAAATTCGACACTCCATCTTCTTCAAGTTCATCTTCATTTTGATCTTTATTTTCATCTTCATTGTTTTCTTCAGTATCAGAGGTTGAAGTATCACGGGTATGAGACAAATATTCTTCTTCATCAGAGTTTATACTCATCTCGATGGCATGCGCTCGAGTTGCTAATTCTTCAAAAGTTTTTGGCTTGATTGCTTGAAGAATATAGGAAAGGTTCCAATGCATTCCTTGAGTGCAGATTTCGATGGCTGAAGTTTCAGAGAGCATCTCTTTGCAACTTAGAGATAAATTTCTCCATCTATTGATGTACTCAACAACAGGCTCATCTTCTTGTTGATATGAGTTAGCAAGTTCAATCATGCTGACGGTGCGACGAGTGCTATAGAAGCGATTGAAGAATTTGATTTGAAAATCTTTCCAGTTGTCAATTGAATTTGGCTCGAGGTCGGTGTGCCAGTCGAAAGCAAAACCTTCTAAGGACCGGACAAATTGTTTGACAAGAAGATCTCCATCTGTTCCAGCACTATTGCACGTCTCGATGAAGTGAGCAACATGTTGTCTTGGATCTCCGCTACCATCAAATTTTTGGAACTTTGGAGGTTGATAGTTTTCTGGCATTTGCAATTGCTCGATCCTTTGAGTGTATGGCTTGATGTAAGATTTGAAGGTTGAAGGTTGAGCTTTATAATTTTCTGCAACTGCTTCAATGAAATCTTTCAGTTGATTGGCAGAGATGAGACTTTGAGCAAGGACTTGAATTTCTTGTCTTGAGGCTTTAGAATTTTCTCCAACTTCAAATTTTTGATGGCATGGATCATGAATTGAGCGTTGTTCTTCAGGAGACTTTGGTGCATGGATCATAAATTGATCGTTGTTTTTTAGGAGTTCTGACTTTTGGGGATGGCATGAGACTTGAACTTCTTGGATTGATGAATGTTCTGCAATCTGAACTTTGCTAATGATTTCTTCAGCGTCTTGATCAGCACTTGTTTTGGCCTCCATCTTTTGGAAAAGATAATTCAGACGTTCTTCACGTTTGTGGACTTGTTTGGTGAAGTTTTCAACGGCTTTGGTCAGTGCATCAATTTGCTTTTGCAATGAAGATGGTTGAGTCTCATGTCTTGCCCCCGTTGACTTCTCCATTGTTGAGCAAAAGTTGGCTTCTTGAAACTTTAAATCTGAGACTTGAAGGAAAGAGATGAGAGGTAGAGATTGTCCCACTGGGCGTGCCAAATTTGTAACAACAGATTTCGAGTCCTCTAAAAATAAAAGACAAGAAAAATTAGTACAAATAAACTTAATATAAATTTAAAGAAATTCGGGTTACAATCTCAATTTTATCCTCTGATTCAATTCTTCAAGAACGTCAATCTTCGGGATTTTTTGAATTTGGAGTCGAAGTCTTCAATTTGATCTTCGTTGAATTTGACTTGAACTTGGAAAACTTTAATTCGAGGGCGTGAGAGCTTGATCTCGAATCAAAAGAGAATTTCTTCGATTTTCGCGACGAACAATTTGAATCTTTGGATGAACGCCTTTGAAGATGATGAACTTGAGGGAGAGGATTTGAAGAACTTCTTTTACTCCAAGAATGATTGTTTTTTGTGTTGTGTTTTTTGTTCTTGGTGAAGACCTCTATTTATAGTGTTAGAAGAAGAATCTTCTGATGAGATGAATGGTTGAAATCGTTTCTGCAATATGGAAGGGATAATTTGAGGAAATCTTTCTTTCCATGTTGAGATTTGATGACTAGACCTTCCATCCTTTGAGATTTTGATGAATAGTCTTTCCATCTTTTGAGATTTGATGAATATATATTTCCATCTATAGAATATTGGAATTTTATGGAATATTTATTTTATTCTAATTGCACACATTTAATTATTTAATAAAATAAATGTGTCTAAAACGTGGTTTAAGTAAAATATTTCTTTGAATCATCTCAAGTTCAAATAAATTCACAACTCAAGGGACGTATCAATATGATTCAAATTTGAAGAAATTTTGATCATGGTTATCAACCGATCCCTAATATAACTTTTAAGAAAAAGAATAAAACATGAAATTCTAATGATTAGAGAGAGGTTACTTTCAATCACTCTGATAGGTCGTTTGTTGAAGTTTCTTGTTGGCTACAAAGCCAATGTTCTACCCCGCTTAAGATCCATCAACGAACTTGAAAGAGCGAAACCGATGAATTTTTCTTCAAAAGTACTTTCTTCTTGAATTCCTCGGATCAATTCTAGTACGTGTATCTTTATTTATCAAGTGCTATCCAATTTTTCTTCTTCTATAAATGAAAGAGAAAAAGAGTATGATGCAAGAAAATTAAGAAGCAAAAATGTGGAATGGAATCAAGAGAAGGAGAAGTGGCACCTCCTTACTTATTTAGAGGGAAAGAGTTTTCCTTGTTTTGCAATTCCTTCTTAATTCAAATTTCATAACAGTTATGAAAATTCTAAATTAATTCATTGGATAGAGGAAGGTAAACCATATCCAATCTCTTTTTTAAATTCTCATTTATCCACCTACAAATATGAATTAAATATCTCACCATATGAAATATCAATTAATTAACAAAGAGTAAGAGAAAACTTAACTTTCTCCTTAAATCCATACGTTGCAATTTTTAAATCAAATTAGACCTAAAATTGGGCTCCAATATTTCAACTGGATTCCTCTATTACAATTCAAATAACAAAATCTAAATATAACAAATTTAATTATTCTTTTACAATTTATCTTATAAAACTGAAATCGTGGAATTATGAATTTCACTAAGTCCATTAGTGAAATTTAAAATTCTAAAATTTATTATTAGATGAAATTATTAATTAATAAATATTGATTAGTCATAGCAATCATGTAACAATGCAAATAACAATAGAGAATATATATTTATATTTTCCAATGTCAAATATGAATTGCTTCCAAATGACTGCTAATTACCTTATAGTGACTGCTAATTAAGTCGACCCCGACTCACAAGTCACAACAGTTTAAACAAAAATGAATGATAGAATAATAAAGTTTTAAATTCACTAAACCTGGTTTGAGCAAGAACGCTGCAATTTAATTAGAATTGAATCAAAATTTCGAGTTCTCAAGAACCCACCAAGCTTGCTCACTGGCACTGCAACTGTGGATTGGTGGGGCCGTGTGGGGGGGGGGGGGGGGGGGGGGGGGGGATATGAATGTTCTAATCTAGGACGCCTCAAAAATGTCAATTTTACAGATGAAAAATTAATTCAGATTCACCCCGCATTTACCAGTAAATTTCACTCCACCCCCCGAGTCTCAAACGTGTTGATTAAATGAAATGCAAACATGCAAAATTGTTATATAAATTCAGAGAAATGTCAAAATTAGTCCGTTGATTATTGGCCGTTAAGTTAAATAGTATAACTTTTTAAGAAAATAAAAAATATTGATTTCGGCGAACTTAATTGAGTCAAATTACATTGCAAAAAAAAAAAAAAAAAAATTGAGTCAAATTAAAAACGTCTTATTGTATGTGAAATATAAAAGTTTGACCACCTCATCATGCCCCAATTGTATAAAATAATTTCTCTTAAACAAGAGTGCAAATAAACATCTATGCCCTCTTAAATCTAAGAAAACGTAGCTCTTTGTCCATATCTTTTAATAAATCCGCATTCTAGATAGAACACATCCTAGGACCAAAGTGTTGCACATATTGATAAGATCACAAGCTCAATGGAACCCATATTGATGATACACGAACAAAATTTACCTAGTGCATTACCCAAACTTTTCCCCAGAACAAGAATAGCAAATGAACAAGTAAAACAACACACAAAAGCACAAGTTCAAAATGCAAATCGAGACTTTTCTACTCCTATAGTCCTGCCCACACAAACTACTTATCCATCAGGATCCAAGTTACTAAAAGTAGTTCAGATACAAAATCTCTTAAACTAAGATTTTAATAGCCTGTAAAGGTTCAGAAACAGAGTTTTCTTTCACCTACAAGTCATAAACGATATACACGAAAGCATTTTGTCACTTAAGATGCCGAACCTTTACCAACAAAAGGCGAAACATTTAACGCTGGCTTGTTAAGAAATGGGGCCAAGGTAATCACCCTCAAGGCTCCCGACTACTTGAAAATCTTTCTCTGCCTCAATAAACTTATGCCCAAGCACCACAAATCTCACCACGACACCCTTTTCGATTTTCGACGATTTTTCATTCATGAAGTAGGGATTTTCTCCTGGGACGTACTGATAGTCAGACATTTTCTGATGAGAGAGATAGATTTTGTCCGCAGGCCCACATTTCAAAAAGATGCCGTGCTTCAAGATTTTGTGAACCGTCCCCTCCAGAACCTCTCCTTTGAGCAACTTGAAGGTGATGCAGCTAAAATCTACAGGAAAGAGGACGTCACCGGTTTGCTGCCTAACCTTCCCCTCCCCTATTTTCTGCACTGTAGTCACGGCAAGGAAATAGCCGAGTTCTTGGGTTGCTTTCTTGGCAGCGTAGGCGTCCATGAGCTGAGTGATGATGGCTTTTTGAAGCATCAACCCTTCCAAGTGCAACTTGTCAGCAGGGACTATGATATTCCAAGACAGGTTCGCTTGAAGATACATATTTGGGGTACTACCTGTCATGAAAAAGAATATATAACTTTTGAATTAATCAATAGCTATGGAAATGAAAACTATATTATCACGGAATAGCATGGTTTTAATTACTTCAAGGATATCAATGAAATTAAGTAGGTGAGATACCAACTAAAAGAGAAAAAGAAAAGACTCACCTGTTGTTGCCAAGAACAATGGAGAATGGTTTTAATTGATTAAATACTCTCTGATTCCCTTTTACAAGGCTAGTTTAACTAAACCGTAAGTCTCACTATTACTACATCAAGATAATAAATTAAAGGCATGAATCACTTGCAACAAAAAATGATTAAGAAATTTATACAGATTATTAGAAAAAATTTGCGGCGTGAAACTTGTAAATTGGTGGCATTAATTTCTTATCAGAAAAAAGTACTATCACTCAATCCAATTACAGCATTAAGTAGAATCAGAAAAAAAGTTCAAAAAATAGAATAACAATAAGATATTACATTTTTAACAAGTAACTACAAAAACTACAGAAGCCTATCTTTCAAAATTTAAATTCTAAGTGCAAACTTCCTTTTGTATATTACAAATGAATACCTTTTTCCAACTGGAAAGAGCAAACGTAAAACCATTAAATAGTACTTTTGCAATTGAAAAGGGGATGTGCCTTATTAGAGAATACCATTCGACTTCTTAAATATCACCTATGTATGTAACTTCTTTGGAATTATTAGACAATGTCTGATTATTTAGTCAACTGAATATCTTCAAACGCTGTCTCACAATTAATTAACAGCAACTCATTGCCAACACTTTATCTAATTATCTATGAAGAAACTATAAATGGATAAACCACTCACAAAAAGAATGGTACAATAAATAACAATTAAATTTGACTTAAAATATTTAATAACAGCCACCAGGTTAAATTAGGATAGAAATAGTCACCTATGCCCACTTGTTAAAATACCATATTCAAACAGAAATTTTTGTCATTACATAAGATTTTCCATCTCGGGAACTGGAAGAATATCCATTTTGAGATTTATGCTTTATATAGACACCCCTAAGAATGATGTGGTTTGCTTCTTCTAATGCACCATCAAAACTTTGGCCATCAATCATATTCTCATGGTAACTATCAACTTTCATCAGAGTGACAAATAAGAACTCTAACCATTATGGTTAGCTATTTGTATTTATGCATATTTATCCAAAAGTACATTGTAAAATCAGTAATTCTCCAAGGCGAAGTTATACAAAAGGTAAATTCATAAACACAACTATGAGAAAATAGCATGTAATTGCCAGTCCATATTGCAAAATGACAGCAGTATGAACCGAAATGTGGTGTGAATAGCAAAAAAATTAAAGTTAGACCCGGTGAATATAACGGTCAGAAAAATGCATCATGACTAGAGATTTTAGTGAATTTGATATATCTGATACTAATGCATGTTTCATCTCATGACTCAGAATGATAACAACATTCATCGTACAGAATTGTAGCATAGTTAACTCTCAACATTCAACAATAATGGTGTGATACTATTAGATCAAAATTCTCAGACCACAATATATTTCATGTAACTAACTCCATTACAAACTTACTAGATATTATCAAAACAATCTGATGGAAGTCCTACTCAAAGGATCCATGGGGAAAGGAAAACTTGTTATTAGACTAAGTCACAAGGCCATTGGTCCATATGTGAAAGAGATGAAAAATTGAGGCGGTAACTTACGACTAAATTCTACGATGTACCAAATTCTTTGAACAATTGATAATGATTGAATGGTCTAGAACTAGTTCCTTGAAGGAACATGGTCAGCTACAAAAAGGTAAATAAATGAACAATTTATCTTTGTTACAACATGCAAAAGAGCGAAGTTCCTCGGGGCTAACACAAGCAACAGGCGAAGTAATTATTTTCCCTTTTAAGATAGTAATACAACTGGTGTCTAAACTAGCATTCGCCGCAACTATATTTAACCCATTTAGTCTTTGCTGTAATAATTTCTATAATAATCCCAAAGACAACCTATAACCAAATCCATATTTTAAACTTCATGTCTTGAGTAAAGGGCTTTTCAGAGACCTATGCTACAGAAGTATATTGTGGCGTTACACAGACACTAAGATTGTAGTTACTACAGATCCCTTTCTGGGAAAAAGAATGGAGCAGAGCCCCGATTGGCGAAGATGAAACCATACATGTGACTAAGAGACAAGTTTATCTACACACAGTGAAAATTGTTTTGGCTGCATACAAGATTTCCCAATAATAAGCTCCACGTGGCTAATTGGTCATAAACTTATTGACAAATGTGTAACACCCATGAGAAAGGTTTCAAACAAAGAAAACGACGGTAAAACTCTGAAAGGAGAAAAAGCAGTAGCTTATGTGCATCTAGTACAAATTTCAAAAGATTCGGAGAACGTTATATAGATCAAAACATTACACGAGCCTGTACGTCAATGGCGACCTCAAATCTAAAACTTCGAGATTTTTTTATTCTTAAAAAAACATTGGAAGACGAGAAACCGAGAGACGGAGAAAGCAGCACTCTCCTATCGATTCCACATGAACCAATCCTCATTGAGAAAACTAGTGGTTTATTCTAAAGCGAGTACTTTTAATTTTCTGTATACAAGACTCGAAGAAAACAAAAGGTGGGTTCAAATCTTCTCACCACATTCTCCATACAAAATATCCACTACACTCGAAATTAACGAATACAATTAAAATCAAACTTCAGCCTTTTTCAAGAACATACCAAAATAAAACGGCTAAAAGTGGTGCTACATTTTTACCAAACTCAACAATTAAAACTCCAAAATCCACATCCTACACCAAGTTCTCTTTTTTTCCATGAAAAATCTTCCATCATCATATTTAGGCCTTAAACCAAAAACCCAGAAACAATTTAATCCTTGAACGTTTTTCAGAAAAGGGTTTTGAATGAAAAGCAGCAAGGACCCAATTCCAGAATAAACAAACCAAAACCCATTTCTTTTTAGGG